>JAXQQM020091081.1:0-375605 GCA_034641835.2 Pinus albicaulis | reverse complement strand
TGTGTTTTTATCATAATACAAATGTTGGCTTACTACTCAGGATTTTGAAAGAGTTTTTAATGTGCGATCTTCCTATGGATTTATTTATCTATATATTTTCAGTGTTATAAACATATGTTACTTAGAATTCATTAAGAAATGCTCTAACTTCTTGGATATGTTTGTAAACTGTGTTCTGTTCACTCTGTTTTTGTTTCACTGATGCACTTAAGAACTCTGAAATGCCTTGACTTCCATGATAAGCTGATGTTGATGTTTTGTGGGAAAATACCTAGACTCCATTGCCTAATAGATGTTTTTTGATCACTATCTCAACCATTCATACACTTTTATCCAATTTATTCCTAGAGCTAGCCATCTAATCCTTAATTCAAAATCTTAAACCTAGTGAGAGAGCCCTCTCAGGTTGAGGAGGCTAAGCCTCAACTAAAAGTCTGGTTTGAAATAGTTACACTAAGGTAGCCTGAACAACAGCCTATCAGGTCCTATTTTGGTGATAGCATATCTATAATTTTTGAAAAGCTTCTCTTCATGTTTGATTTTCTTAGTGTGTCTCCTTCATGTGATTTGTTGCATTGGATCCCTGCTTGGCACACTGTTGGCCCAATCAAGCTTAAAAACCATGATCCTCATTAAAACCAAGTTCTTCCTGTCTTCTTGCTGCAAGATGTCTTCCTTTAGGAACATATCAGTTACTTTATAAATTTCTTTTTCTTATTGACCTCTTGACACTCATGTAGAAGTGCCAAGTACATTTACCTTTTGCAAAACTTGAATTTGACAAAGTATTCCTCTTTGGATATTTTCTGATCTTTCTTGGAAAACCATGTGGTGATCTTCTTTTTCATCTCAGCCAGCTTCTAATACAAAAAATACAGTTCTTAAAACACCAAGGATGAACCTACAACCTATGAAGCCCTAATGACTTAGTGGGAGGATCCTTTGACCTCGTCTTTGACTAAAAATTGGTTTGAGGTCTTCAAGTGTAAAAACAGAGTATTTGACAAATTGATGTATTGAAGATACAAAATCCAATGTACTTGATTTATCTAAAGAGCCTACATAGATAGTTTTGAGACCATAAATTCTTGAGGAACCTGGTAAATATGGAAAGGATAGGATGTTTGGTAACCCTATATGGGAAGTGGAGTGATGGGCAAAGGTAAAAAAGAGTGATGAGGTTATAAGTGGAAAAAGGGATAGAGATGAGTGACACAAGCCCAAAAGGAGTCATTTAGGAGTGGTAGGGTGACCATGGAATGGAAAAATGGTAAAATAGTAAAAATTTTGGTATAAGGATAATGAAGGCAGTGAGATTTCAAAAACTCACAATATTCAGGAATCTTGTTTTTAGAAATCAATAACCAATATTTAGTCATCTACAGATAGTAAAAATTACTTATGACTAATAGTGGCTCCACTTGGGGAGGGAAGCTCTTTTCAGGAGGTGTCCAGGACCTAAGAGCTCAAATCTCTGAGTTTTTAAGACCAATGCCTTACTTGCACTTAGCAGATCTTTCTTCCTTCATTTTCTGATGTTCTCTTGAAGCTATGATCTCAAAATCTAAAAGACATGCTTGCTTCAACATTAGTTCTACCTACCCATCATACTTTTCCTAACATGTTTTCTTCTTTTGGGTGCACTTGGACTGGATAACCCTTGACATTCTTTTCTTTTGAAAGCATACAACTATCTACTTGTACCCTTAGCACTCCCAAGAATTTAGATTAGGCTAATGAACTCTCTTATTCTCTACCTAGTCTAATCATTTTTCAAGATTAAGCTGTTTGACATATTTTTCCTTCTCTATCCTACTAACATGAAATTGAAAATATGATTAAACTAGGATTAAGCAATCTGATTTACCATGGGTTGTGGAATTTGGACAAGTTGCACACTGACATTATTTTTGTACAATCAAAACTAGAAAACATGAGGGTTGTGATCTATCATTTGTTATGTATCCCTCTCTTCTCTTTGGTTCAGATTTATGCTCTGGGAACCAGCAATCATTTCCTAATCTAATCTACTAACAAGTCAAGCTTAAATGGTTTGACAATTCTTCTTTCACTAACCTATCAGCAGAAAATTAAAACATGTTTATTCATGATTAGGCTAGATGACTGAAACAAGATTCTTCCCTTTCAACTAGTAGTGGCATTTAGGCTTGCACACTTTCAACAATACTCTTTTTGGGTACGGGGCTATACCTCTTCTTCTTTCCTGCCCTCTTTTTCTTCCTTTCTTTGTTTTTTTGTTTTTTTTCTTATGATATTTCATCAAGCAATGTTATGTACAATGAATGAAAGCTTCAAACTATGAATTTTGACAAAAATAGTGCTTGAGCATCCTGCCATTGACATGAACTCCAAATAACTCTACTCCATCTAGCTCTTGTAAAAAGAAAGCATTGTTACCTCTAACTGAATGAATGATGTAAGGTCCCTTCCCCAAATTTTCAAATTTTCCATGCTTTCTTGTGTCTTCTCTCCTTGAATACTGCTTCAACACTTTGTCTCTTTCAAAGACCTTTCTTAGGTGAAGTAGGTATTCTTCATCAGTTTTAAAATAGATAACGATGTCATCAAGGTATATCATAATGAAGTAACTTAAGTCTTTGGAAAAATCAGTGTCCATGACCCTTTGAAAAGTAGCCTCCACATCTATCAACCCAAAATGAATTTTGTCATACATGTAGGTGCCCCAAGGTTTTGTGAAAGTTGTTTTGTGATGATTAGTTGGAACCGTCTTGTGCATATTTTCCATAAGAGCCATCAAATATCATGTTCCAAAGTGTTTCAAATCCAGATTCACCATTATGTTGTTGTTCAAGGCTGCTAGAGTTTTGGCTGTCATGTTCTTCATTTGGTGATTGATTTGATTGTTCTGGTAGGCCTAGCTCCTCCTCATTTTCATTTAATTGTTCATCAATGTCATCTTCATTATACAAGATAAATGAGCCAAGGTCTGAATGGATGCAATAAAGAGGTGTGTTGTTTGGCCGACCTTGGCTGCTTACCATGTATTTCATGTGTGGTTCCCGGTACTATCCCTTTTTTTGGTTAAAGACCAGGATGGTAGCATAGGACATGTCCATTTGGAGGTTCCCATGAAGCTTGGTCCCCCATGATATGGATAAAAGCATGCCAGACTTCGGAGTAATATCAGCCACTACAATGTCCATGACTAGACTCTTAGTAGGTATTTGTGCCAGATTGACACACAGATCCTTGATTAGACCCAAAAATTTGACTCTGATTGAATCAAAAGAATGCATGTCTTTATAAGGTTTGGTTATTTTGAGGCATAATATCTCCATTACCACCTTGGGCATGAGATTGTGTGAGGCACCGGAGTCTAGCATAGCATTGTGAAATATTTTTTCATGAATGTTTAATCTAACATAGAATGGAGGGACAACTCCTTCTTAATATTTTCCCTCTACCTCAGGTCCAAACAATAGCTCTGGCTTGTCATCAGTCATGTTCAGAGTGTTAGTGTCATTCCCTATGTTCAAATCTTTCAAAACTTGGGACCTATATACATGTTGAGTTACTAGTTCAGTAAGAGGCATGTTTATTTTGATCTTGGAAATATATCCTTCAAAACTTAAAGGTGCTAGTTTTCTTGGTATATTTACATCATTCCTATCACACATAGTCTTTTCAGTAACCTTAGTTGGCTGAATTTTATTAGGACTCTTAGTCAAAAGAGTTTTTTCAGGGCCACTAGTTGATGTACTAGGGCAGCTCGGGTCACCATTATGTTGGCTAGTTTTGTCTTTGTTTTGGTTAGCTTTCTTAGGCATGGTGGTGGTGTTTTCTGCTGTCCTCTTAGGAGTGTTTTCAGGGGTCTTCCTAACAACAGTGTCTAGTTTTTTTTTCTTGGAGGCATCTTGTTTTTTCTTACTCATAAGGTCATACTACCTATGGACCTCCATTATGGCATTTTCAAATCCCAACTTGTAGTCTTCAGAATCCTCATAGTTTTTTTCAATTTGGTTTGAGGAAAATAATCCCTGTTCTTCTTCAGTGAGAAAAACATCACCCTCATTATTAGAGCCTATCAAGTTTACATGGTTTTCTTTAGGTTCTTCAGTCTCTCTTTCCTCTTCATCTACATAGTTGTCTTGGAAAGGCAGCTTGATTTGTTGGTCATTATCTCTTTGTCTATTTTGAGGAGGGTCTCTTCTAAAATTTTGGTTTCTATTTCTGTTTTGGGGATTTGCTTGGTTTTCCCTAGGAGGTGCTATTTCATTCAAGTTGATCCTCTCCATCATTCTTTCCATTACCCTCACTAGATTGTCAATTTTGGCATCAGATGTGGAGGCTCTGGTTTCATCTTTGTATGTAACTTTCTTTTCTGACCCCATTCTAGCCCTTTTCTCAATCAGATTGGCGTCTACACTCAGAGCTCTTACTTGCATGTCCTCTAAGGTTAGGGGATCTCTTTCTCTCAATTGGTAGGCCATGTTTGGATCAAATCCCTCTAGAAATTTTATTAAGGCTAGGCCTTGTGGTGGTTTCATTTGAGGTGGGAGTGCATTGGATACATTATTGAATCTAGTGCAGTAGTCTTAGACACTTTCCCCAACATTTCTCTTAAGGTTGTTATACTCTGAGAGGATTTGAAGAGGGTTTTTCTGGATCTCCCACTTGTTTACGAATGTTTGATAAAGGGAAGGGAGGTAATGTATGTTGTTAGGAGCTAAATTTTTGAACCATTTCTTTGCTTCTCCTCCTAGACTTTGGGAAAACATTCTCATTTTAATGGTATCCTCTTCTATCTCTTGATAGTCAAAAGAATCGTTCATCCTATCTACATGTTGTTGGGCAGTGGTAGAGTCAGCTCAATAAAGTGAGGGATTTTGGATTGGTAGTCATGTGGCATAGGTAATAAAGGTTGTGGTAATGCCAAAGGGGCAAACCATGCTTCCATGATTGGAGGTAAAGGAACCCAAGGAGGGTTTGTGAGAGGGGGGTTTGTAAGAGGAGGTGGAGGATGAAATGGAGTGGTTTTCATAATGGATGTGTGAATGGGGGTAGTAGATGTACTTGGACCAGCAAACTGATTTTGAGCAAACTTGGAATGAAAAGAGCTAAAGTGATGGAGAAGCTGAAAATCAGGAGGAGTGGAAGGAGAGGCTTCTCTACTAGGACTCTGCTGCAAATTTATGGGCTCAAGGTTTGTCTGGTCTATCCCACTTTGTGACTTAGTTCTGAATAGGTTTTTTTGATGATGTAAGTAAAATTGGGTATCTTGCAATGCAGTGAGATGTTCAGGGATAAAAATTGCTCTATGAATTGGTCTAACACTAGTTGAATCTTTAGTCCTAGAAGTTTGCCACAAAATCTTTTCTAGGTCATCAAGTATGGTAGGAGGGTTTGGGTCAGGGTGAGATCTGATGTTAATCCTTTGTGAAGCCAGATTTCAGACCCAAAGTACAGAGAGGTTGAAATTTTTTGGATGTTCTCGAAAGGTAGACCCCTCTTAATGTTTACTGAACTCACACAATGTGTGACTAGGCCTGTAAACTACTTAGGACTGATTTGACACAATCCTAGAGGAGTCTATGAGAACTAGTGGAGTTAGTAGGCCTACAGGAGGTTAGTGGAGTCACCAGGTGGATTTTTTTACTGTTTTGAGGATATGTACTCATGGTCCACCACCAAAAATTTACAAAACCTAATCTAGGGATGTTTTTTGGGGTTTTCTGAGTTCCTTTATGTAGCCTTAAGGTTTTTAATGGGTTTCTTCCAATTGAGTCATCATTTTGCTAGTATGGTGAATCAATTAGATACTACTTTTGGCTAACACTTGATTTTCTAAGCTTGACAGAGATTTGAAAGTTCCTAAGGGATACTTAGGATGTCACTGACTCAAATGTCCCACCGTGATCGCTATTATGTTAGGTCCCCGTAATTTGTTAGATTGAAAAAACAAATGAACAGGGGTAACGTGACACTAGTCTTTGGAGTCCTAGGACTTAGCCTTCCTGGACTCAGAGAGGGCTCTCTCTATGTTTGTGTAAGGGATTGTGACTTTTTTGTTTTTAGGGTTTGATTTTAGGCTAGTTATTAGGTTTAGGGTTTGTTTGTTTGGTTGGTTGGTTGGGTAGGTTGTCAAGTATGTTTAATAGAGTGAGAGATTTTAACCCATTGCACTATGCAGTCTACAAGAGGCTTGAAAGGTTTAATCAATGGATCAAGGGTGCATCACAGGGCAAGTCTAACATGGTCAAATGGATCTTAAAGCTTATGTGAATGAGATGAACATAAAATTTGTGAACATAGTAGGTGCAAAGGGAAGTTAAGAATCCTTTGTCAAATACCTTAACAAGAATGGCCTTTAAGATTACTAAGCATCAAGAAATAATCAAATACAAGGAACACCAATAACTTCTTTGACTAATCCCTAGCAAGGAAGCATTAAGACAACAATCCAGTGAACTATAGAAGGCAAGAAACTTGTAAATTTTCTAGTGATTTCACCTTAAAGCTAAGAAAACATTTAAGAAAAACATATAGCAGAGATCAAAGAAGAGGGAACTCCTAAGTTAATTAATAAAGCTATAAAGACCTCCAAAGAAGCCATTTAGAGTTAAAAAAATGGCATGGAAAATCATAAACCTTTTTAGCCAAACCTAATAAGCAATACTTCAAAGTAAAGATCTTAAAAACAATGTTTAAGTAATGGCAAAGAGCAGGGCTAACCATAAAACTGATTTGAAATTTTGCTTCATTGAATCATTCTTAAGATAACAATCATAAGTGGGTCTAGAGAGCAATTAAGAATTTTCTAAATTGACCTAGCAGAGGAAAACATAGAAGCATTAGAGAACAAACAGAGCTAAGGTGCCTGTAAACAACATTTCTTAGCCTAAAAATTTTGTCCTACTGCAATAGAAAGATGGAAAAAAATGATAACATGGTAAAACAAGAACTAAATAAGGAACACATCACCATTAAATATTCTTAAGAATCATGCAAGTAAGTCTTCTCCATTGTCAAGCAAGCCAAGCCATCCACAAAGGCCAAAGCCAATTTCTCTTCAATCTCAAAGTCTATGTATTACTCTCAATAAACATCCAACATGTACAATGACGCCTCAATGTTGTATTTAACAAGAAAAGAGGATTGAAACCCCTAACTAGGGTTTGAAAACATCATTAAATACTCAAAAATACCATTTATGTCCAAAGAGACCATGCAAGGCCCAAGGCATAAAATATCTAATGAAATAAATGAAAAATAACTACTAACACCTAACTTTGTAGCGATTTGACCAAAAAACCTCAAAATATATATTTTCCATAAATTTGTGTCTTTTTTTGACATTTTGGCAAGGGTGCATCACAGAGCTCCAAGGGCGCAGCACTTGCACCAAAAAAATGGGTCACCTTGCAGCCATGTTTTGAAGCCCTTCCCGATGTCAAAATGAGCTTCATGATAGCTTGTTGGAAAGCTTGTTGAGTCTAATTTCCAAAAATTCCCTTTGTTTTCTGATTGTGCCTAATGTATCTATTAAAAAACCAAAACTCCCAAGGCTGCTAAGGGCGCAACGCCAACCCTGAAAGCAAGGCAGAAAGGTCAAAATTTGCATGTTTGTGGCCCTTTTGGAGGAACAATTTTGCTCCAAATGAGCTGAAACGTGGTGAGTGTGATGTCCTTTTCCTAAGGAACCAAAAAATGTAAATTTTTCCTTCAATGGATGCCCCAAGAAAAAGCCCAGCACCAAGGGCGTTGCGCCCTTGGCCCTCAAAAATAGTGAAAAACCAAAATTCTCAAAACTTGCCAAAATTTTCAATTTGTCTTCCTCATGGTGTTTGGGATGCCTGTAGGGAAGAATCAGCTAGGATATCAAGGTTTTTATTACCCTTTGCCTCGGGCACCTCTTTCTGGGCTCTGATTGCCCTGACCTTATAAATGAAATTTTGTGCCTCTAACTGCTTATTCTCAATCTCATAATAATGAATGACATTCCTAGCCCTAGCTAGATTGGCTTGTAAATATTTGATTTGGGAATCCTTACCTTTGAGTAGAATTCTTGAGATCCTTGCTTATTTTCATCATCACTGTCAATATGAATGAGTTCAAATTCTTGCTCAGTCTCATGATGATCTTCTTCTTCTTCCTTGACCTTTTCTTTACCTTTGTCAAGTTTCTTAGCTGATGTAGAAGGCATGGCCCCTTTCATTTTAGAGGCAACAAACACATGCCTACTTCATCTTTGGTAGGTCAAAGAAAAACATTCAATTTTGCTCATTTTAGTGATATCACCATTTTTTCCATCATGACTGATATCCTTATTGTCCTTATGGATTTCATGGCTGTTGACATCTGTCTCCATGCTCTCTGCCTTATCACTGATATTCTTGCTGTCATTATCATTGTCATCATCATCGTCATCATTATAATTATCTCCACTCATATCATGGACATCATGATTTCTTCTCTCTTCCTCATTTATTTCTGCACTGTTGTCTACCTCATTGACATCAGCTTCAACATTTTGTTCCTCAATCTCACTGATATCTGCCTCTTCATTCCCTTCTTCCTCATTGTTTTTTGCCTCTTCATTTTTTTCACTCACTTGTGGGTTTTCATTATCACTGATATTGGCATCATTAACATCATCCTCATCTTCATTGTCTTGGATGTTAGGTGCTTCATCATTAGTTTCTACACTACCTTCATCACCATTGATATATGCATCTTCATTTCATTCCTCCTCACTTCTTTTGGCATCTTCATTTTGTTCACTGATTTGTGGGCTCTCATTATCATTGATATTGGCATCATTTACATCAGCCTCATCTTCATTGTCTTGAATTCTAGGTGCTTCATCATTGGTTTCTTCATTGCCTTCATCGTCACTGATACCTGCATCTTCATTTCCTCCCTCTTCCATGCTCTCTGCTTCATTTCTATGATCCTCACTGTGTTCTTTACTGCTATCATCAACCTCATTGCCTTTAGACTCAGTGGTCTCTTCTTCACTAACATTTTCTGCCTCATCTCTGCCATGACTATCACTGTCATTAGCTTCACTTCCATCTTGGGTCTGTGAGCCATTTTCAACATCATCATCATCATCACTTTTGCTGCTTTCTTCATCATTTTCCTCATCTTTATTGATATATATCTCCATGTCTTATTTTCCACTTTCTTCATTTGTGTATTCATTGCCTTCTGCACTGCCCTCATCTTCTTCACTGGTTGATTTTTCTCTGTTTGACTCCTCACTTCTTTCCTCTTTGTTGTCAACATCATCACTGCCTTTAGTTTCCATGATTTCTGCCTCATCACTGACCTCTTCCCATTTTTCTTCTACTTCACTACTTGATTGATCATTACCCTCTCCTTCATGGTCACTTTATTTCTCATTCTCACATCCCTCATTGTCTAATGCATTGGGAGAGGGTGAGGAAGGAGGGTTGTCCTAAGGTGAAGGAATATGTGTAGATGGTGAAACATTCTCAGTAGGAGATGATGGAGGAGGAAGGAGAGGAGGATGAGATGATGAGGGCACACTTCGCTGAGGATGGGGTTGTGGGGTGGTGAACACCTCATGGGCAATGAAAACCTCCCATTGAATACCATTTTGTTGTAGTTGATGCATCACAACCATTTTGATGAGAGAGTGGTCAAAGAGGCTCTGCATCTGATGTGGATGGTCTCTCTTTTGTACAATATAAGACATTTTGTCAATATTGCTGTAGAGGTAGTAATGTAGATGCAGCATATTAACCCTAGTAAAGTGCATTCCTCTCAAAAAAATGTGAAAAAGGAAATATAGATTTATTATAGTCTTTGTATCTGGGTTTGAGGAATGGCTTATAGTAGCTTATGTCTAAATTGGCCTTCTTGAACCATTTTTCACCAACACTAGGTATCCCAGTGGCAATAAAAATGGCATCTGGAGACAACTCAAATTTTACCCCAACAAGATTGAACTATTTCTCATGTAGGTTAAGTATGAAAATCCTAGTCAGCTCGGGAGGATTCTACACCTACTGTACTTTATCACAAAATTGATAGCAGCCTACATTTTGGAAGCATGAGACAGTTAGGGGAGATGCATTAAGCTCCATTGTGTTTAGTGGTTCAAACCTATTAATCCTCCAACCTCCGTTTTGATGTTGCCTTGGCACTTGGCCTTCCTCACCACTGTCATTTTCACCTTCCCTTAACATTTTGATAAATATGTTTTGAACCAAATCCTAGCTCTACTTATGAAATGGATGTGGAAGAGGGTAATGTAGTGGTGATGAAAAAAGGCATTTTTTGCAAGTAAGGGATGAAAATAAATGAGTTAAGGGGAAAATTGGGCAGAATGAGAGGCTAAATAACCTGAGTGAAAACCAACTGATATGTCAAACCCTGTTGTGAAAACACCTCAGTAATGATGAAAATTTGAGATGATGGGGGTATGTAATGTCAATGTTTTGCAATGTAAGGGAATGATTTCGCAAATGGAGTGAGTGCTAGGTGAATGAGAAACCTCTCAACAAGGCACTCTTTGTGTGCTCTTAGTATGCAGATGGAGGAGTGCCTTAAACAGTGGTGTTTTTTAGCATGAAACTTAGATTTTCACCTTAGGGTTTCCAATTTGTTTTAATTTTAAACCATAAAATATGCTTGAAGATGAAAGAAGGCATCCACTTACCTCTCACTATGCTAGGAGGACACCTGGTAGAGATTTGGAGGGTTTCTGAAGTAATTTGAGTGCCTACAGGGTGTGGAGGCCCTCCTGGCGAAACACGTAGCGCACAGGTCACGGGTTAGTCAGATCAGGCAAGAGACAGTGTTGTGTGCCAAATGTGCAGCATCAAAGTTTTTATGCCGGGCCTGTCAGGTCTGTCGGGTAAACACGCAATGCATTTCCAGGTGCGCAACATGTACCTCTAGGCACGCAGCGTAGAAGAAAATTGCACGAGGAAAACTTCCAAGGGCACAGCACCTGACTACAAGCACGTAACGCCAACCTAAATGTGTAGCAGTGGGTAAACTTGATCGAATTTGACTAAAAAACTCATATTTTCTCCTTATGAGCATTTCTAATTCTTCTTCAAGGGAAGAATTAGTCAAATGAAAAACAAAATGACCCTTTATATGCCTGGGATTTAAATCTCCTAATGTTTTGAGCCTTTTCACTATTCACTAAGTCCTTTGACATTTTGTTGTGCAAGAGACTTGAAAACCTTTAAGTGACTCTTCTTTTTGGTCCTTGAGAGTTTACATGCTCATTTGATGTCTTCTTTGGAGGGCTGCACTAAGTAGTATTCTTCAAAGTTTCCTTTGTTTTTTCATCACAATTTTCCACTTGTCTTTCTTACCATGTCTTACTGACCATTTTGCATTGTTTTCTCTATAGGTGACTGAAGTGATAAATTTGACTTCTTTTGGTTCCTTGAGGCATAAAAAATTCATTTTGACACCTTGGTGATTCAACCACACAGCAGCTTCCTCAATTTGATGTGTAATCCTCATCGTGAAACTCATCCTTTTCACCTTAGTTGGCAGTATTGCAAATACCTGTTCCTTTTGACTTTGAAAACTTGACGCATTCATTCTGACATAGAAGCAACCTCAATATCGTATTTGGTTTCCACCTTGGATCTTAACACATCTCTTTTACTCATTAAGTCATGGTAAGCTTATTAAAACATATTTGAGGGGTTGTCTAATAGCAGTACTGGCAAAGCCCTCTCTTGCTTGTATTATAAAGTTTTGGAAAGGCGGTTAGTCTATGTCGCAAAACACATGGGGAGTGTTGAACCCAATGTCCAACAATCTCCCCCCCAACGCGAGCCAAGCGTGTTTTGAAATCAAGGCCTTTTGCTCTAATACCACTTGTTGGAATTATGATTCCCATTAGACCAAAACCCGTAGGCGTTAGTATTCGCTACAATGTCCAGAGTTAGGAGCCATGAGAGGCAGTTAGTCCATGTCATGAAACACACTAGGAGTGTTGAACCCAATGTCAAACATTTGTAGGATCCATGTTACAAGATAATTTCCATAAAGCTTCATCATATCAATATTTATATTTTGGTTATTCTTAAACCCAAATTTAGATTCTCTAAAATCATGATTTACACTCTTTTTTTTTCATCATGGGTTTCATGGACTAACTGATTACCACTAGGAAGCCTTTATTCTAACAAGTTTTTCAAACCTTGCATGTCTACTTTTAAACCTTCCATGTCCCATTTTATGTCTACTTTCATTGCTTTCATGTCATATTTTGGTTACCCTTTGTGAGAAACAAATTTATTACACTCGATCTTGTAATTTTGATATAGCATGTTACATTTTTTTCTCTTATTCATGTTTCATAGTAAATCTTTTTGAGGGATTAATGGGTGTAAATATTTTTTATTTGAAAGGAATTTTGGGAGTGATTAATGATATCTATGCTTCACTATTCCCTTTGAATCACTTCAAAAAAAAATTTCAAAAAAAATTACGCAAATTTAAAATACACACCTTTTAAGTTCTTGATTTTGAGCTTGTCAATCTATCTAACATTAAAAATATTGTATCTATGTGGTTTTAGTCTCTCAAGGTCTGAAATTGCGTCTTGAGGTATCTCTCCATTTTTTATTTTGAACACCACAAGTTACACCAATATTGGAATTTTCAAGATAAAGTTATGATAAATCTCCCACGATGACTTTATTATGGCCTAGTTCAGTAGAGTGAACTTGTATGGGATTCCATGTGTTAGTATCTCAATATTAAGCCGTAAAAATCATATCCAAAAAACCAAAGTCCATGAAATTTTAGTTACTTTTTATGGAATAAAAATATTATGCATGAAGAGAATGTTATGACGATTTTCCCAAAGCCAGTTGTTTGAGACTGAATTCTAGAGCATACAAAGGCCCTAACA
The DNA here is from genome assembly GCA_034641835.2 of Pinus albicaulis. Lineage (NCBI taxonomy): Eukaryota > Viridiplantae > Streptophyta > Pinopsida > Pinales > Pinaceae > Pinus > Pinus albicaulis. The sequence continues at coordinate 362,707 of JAXQQM020091081.1, read as the reverse complement.
TCCTTGAATAATATATCTAAAAATATAGTGAGCCAATTTATAAAATTTTAACTAGATGTTCATCAAGATTTTAACTACACATGGTAATATTTCACATTCCGAAGCTTCATAGAAAACATTATAATGAAAATTCCATGATGACCCATCTAAAGTAGCAAAGTCATAAGATAAAGAGCTTTGATACCAAATGTTATGTATCCAGATCAAAATAATGCAAAAATTAAGAAAATATAGATAAAAAACTAGATAATAAGCCACTTTGAGGATGGGTGGGGGGGAAGGGGGGGTGGGGGGCTCCCTTTAAATCAAGTAAATGAAAAATTATTGGATGATTCAAATGATAAGACCTCCTCAACATCTATAGGATTCTAAAGTGTCAAAATATAATTAGGTCCTACATAACAATAATAATGTAAGGGAACAACAATAATAATAGTGGGATTATATGGGGAAAATCAATACAAATATAGGGGTTACACTAGTATTATAGGGACCTAATAACCATTCATTCAAATAAATAAATAAATTCCATAAGAAAAATGAATTATGTGAAATTGTACTAATTAATCAATAAAAAAATATACTTGTAAACAAATAATAAATCTCACATGTAAGTGTATGCTTAGGGATATTGTCGTAGAATAACCCTAAAAAATTTATAGTAGACATAAAATTAATTCTTCCTTTGGAATGGTCCTTAGGGCTTCTTAATATTATGTCTAAATAAGTTCCTACAATATATAACCAACAAAATCACCCCTTTTTGAGAAGCTGCGAGCAATTTATGTTTACACCTTGCAACTTATTCTTTGAACTTCTTGGTTTCCTCAACAACAGTTCTAACTATTGAGTTCTATTGCTTTAACCTTTTCAACTTTAAAAAAATATTTATTATATCTTTAGGTGGAATAGAATCTACTTATTACAAAATTATGGGGTCATTTACTTTTACGCCTAGTACATCAAGTAAATATCCTACTAAGACTAGTTAGTGAGATAAGATAATTTTGATTCTGCTACGAAGGAAGAACTCCATGATCGCATGATAATCTCTCCTCACCAAAATTCCTTTCCTCTCCCAATCCATTGTGATATAAATTTATGAAGAGAATGAAATGACATACATATTTATATCCAAGATAGAGAAATACAATGAAACTTGATAGTAATATTTATATCTAAGACACAGATATAGTGAAAATATAACCTAATATAGTTGGATCATCTATTAGTGAATGATATTAATTTATGTGTCCACAATTTTATCAATTGAGGTGTATTCAATACAATATGAGTTGATCTCTTTCAGTGTTATATTCTCTATTATTTTTTATGTGTCCTACAATAGTGGAAAGCATGGTTTAAGGTTGTCAACATTAAACAATAGAGGCGGGCCGAGGAATGGGGGATAATTAGCCGAAAATATTTATCACCCACAAACTTGGTGACGATGTAATGTCCATAATTGGGTGGTTCAAGATTACTACGGGCCCCTAAAACATTTTCCTTTTGCAAATGCAACCAAATGTAGTCTCTCACTTGAAATTTGTGTGGCACCTAGTTTTGATCATAGTGTTTTTTTTACATAGTATCAGATTTTTACAAGATATCATGGACCTACTAGAATATGTGCTAAATTTGTACAATAAACTTGTTATATTTTTTAGCTTTATATTGAACATGTCCATATTTTTTCCGTGTAGTTACAAGGGGCACTGTGACATTAAGGGCTCCAACTGTTGGAATCTAGGGCCCACCTGAGAGGGGTTGTGGCCAATTGAGCTATGGAGAGATCTATCATAGTTGTGTTGAATATAGAGGAGATTCACATCTCATTTTTTCTATATGCTTGGAGTTTTAAATGAAAAATATGTACACAATCATCATGTTGATGACCTTTATCTAGCCATCAATTTAGTGTTGGAAGGTGGTTGATTTTGTGAGCTTGGTGTCCAACAATGACTAGAGGATGAACCATAATTCACTTAGGAACCTGACCTCATAATTAGACATGATGGTATATTGGAAACCAAATGTAAGCATACCCATTTGAATAAGAGATTCGAGGTGGCTTTTTCTACCATAATGGCCATTTTAGAAAATATATAAACCGCAAAAAATACACAGCTATTACCATGCTTGGTAGAAGGAAGGCCCGAAATATAGTCCATCGAGTTGGACTCCTAAGGTCAGTTAGTAGTAGGAAGAGTGGTGTATAATCCTTGCTTCTTTATGGTTGGTGTGACAATGACACATGTATTGCATCAATTGATATTCTTACCAACAAATTGCCAAAGTTTTGACTAATTAATATACTTCTGCAATACTTCCACTATCTTATCCACACCAAAGTTTCATGCCAATTTACTATAATGTGCCTCCCTGATCAGCTTGGCATGATTTCTTGAAGGAACGCAAAGGCGTCATAGGTAGCACGATAATGCATCCTAGAGGTGGAATTATAGAACTTGCTTTCCTACCATAAACACATGGTATGTGGAAGTAAATTCTAAATCATTGTTATATATGTTTGTCCATTCAAAGGAATCGTTCCCACAAGGGCTAACAATTATAGTCATTGCCACAATTAGGAATTGATTAAGGAAGTTTGTAACATGATTGGTGCTACCCTTATTTTATTTGAATTTCAAATAGAATTGTTGCAAGTATGTGGACCATTTATGATTGTGGTTGTTTTGCAACTTTCCTTGTGTCTATATATTGAAGAGGCCAATGATCCATGTGGATTATCATCTCCTTCCCCATAATATGTTGTTTCCATTTTTTGAAGGCCTGCACCATGGGGGCTTCACTCAATGAACCTCTAACGTATTACGTTCACTCATAACATATTAAAAAATACCATTAATTTGAATACATATTGGAAACTTCCTATAAAAATCACATTATTTAACCCCCTACAAATATAAACCAAATACACCTTCCTAATTAAAAAATCCCCTACTTTCACTATATATTGTAGGTATACATTTTTTCATTAGCATTTTTTATACCTGTTTATATTTTTTCACTAACTTTGAGCTCCATTGTGTATACCTTCCAATATAAAAAACCTTTACCCCCTATATATCCCCCAATATATTATGTCATTTTTTCCTCATTATATATCCCCTAATATGAAACCATGTGCTATAGTATTTCTCCCATAGTGAAGCCCCTGTGGCCTGCACAATGCAATACATTTCATTATCATTGGTAGGGTATCTCTAGAGAATATCAGAGTATTTCAATATGATAGGAAAACAAATATCTTTAAAAAGACCACTGCACCAATAGAAAATTCAAAGGCATTTGTCTCAATCATAAATGGTTGATACAGTACTGGAAAGTGAGGATTAGTGTATAGAAAAGGTGGTGTTTCACTTCACTGAATTCATTTTTGTGTGGCTCGAACAATATATGTGTGTGTGTGTGTGTGTGTCCTCACCCTCATCCTATTGACTTCAAGGAAAAGCAATATAAGAGAACCCCAACATGAATATTTAGTAGAAGTTAGAAATACCTAATAAGCTACAGAGCACTTTTATATTTGTCATGGAAAACCAATCCTGGATGACTTATATCTTTGCTAGATCCACATGCACACCATTCTCACTAATAATGTAGCCTAGGTATTGGACCTTTTCGACGTCAAAGGAGCATTTTTCCAATTTATCACACAAATTTTGTTTTCATAGTGTGAAGGACTTACTAAAAGTACCGCAAGTGTTCTACCTAACTCTTGCTGAAGATGAGGATATTGTCTAGATATACAATCATGAACTAGTTTGTGAAAGGAAGAAAGATGCGAAAAATCTACTGCGGTTATTCTCGTAATTATTCACCTATTTTTTAAATTATTATTTGTCCCAACAAAATAATGTACTAAAAACACTAAATAAACTTACAACTATAAATTCCACCATTTAAAATTCATGAGAACTAGGAAAATAAAACACATGAAATAGAAACTAAGATTATTGGACAAATTATCCCTAAAAAACCCCAATGTGGAAACCTAGTTCTGCAGATGAGGGTTTTATTATTATTCAAAAAATTTGTAATTGAAATTCATATAAGCTACTTTCCATAAATTAGCAAAGAACCAAAAACAGTTATTTAATTTTTCAAGCTAATTTGAACTCCTGGAATAAATTCGACCCTTTATAGTCAATTCAACCCTCCTGTACATCCTCAACCAAAGGCCCACATGTGTAGCCTAAAGGAAACCCAACCTCCACTAGAAAATCAGGCCTCCTAGAGAATTATTTCACCCACCACTAGAAAATTTGTCTTCATAAGAAAATTCAACTTTATTCCTGCTAATCTACCTCTCCAATGAATTCATCCTATCTCTGGAAAATCGGCCTTCTTTTGGTAATTTGCACCACTAGAGAAATTTGGCGCTCTAGAGAATAATTCGAATGTCTTCTATCATTAATAAAATGGATATCAATGTGAAGAAATCATTGTAGGAAATTCATCCTCAATCACTATTGAAACCATATACTAGTGTGTCACACAATCAGTGTTTCCTTACTTAATCAAAATGTATATCTCCAAGATGCCCATTCACTTCCTCTTGTAGTCTCTCATTGAGTAATCAATGGCCAAAACATAATCTCAATCAATGGATAATATCATCTTGACTCCATCAAATCACTTGACTAATAGTAATTAGGGATAAATTGTTACAGAGTAATTTATCACCATGATTATTTTCCCGTCTCTATTCCTGAAATTACCCGTGAAGAATCCTGTGCAATGTTTCCATCATCAAGAAATATTCTAGCATATCCCCTTGAAAATAAAAATAAGAATTCCTTGAAATATTACTGGAGAAACTTGGTCAATTCCTAGTTTCCTAGGTCAACACCCTTCCTAATGCCATGACCGTGCTGATGTCCTTATCCCAGTTTTGGTTGAGCATTGTCAGCGCCCTAATTTCTTGAGAAACCGTGCTGATCCCCTTTATGGAATTTATTCCTCTCAAGGGCGGCAATTTGGTTGTTGAACATAGATGATAAGGTCGATCTCTCTCATTTTGGAGCTTTGATATCATCCATGGGGAATCATCCCTTAGAATGTGGACCTTCCTCCCCCTTTCATGGGCTCTCAACCTCCTTATCCTTGCTATAAATTCACATCCCTCAATCCCCCAAGTTGAGAGCTTGGTCAATCATTGTCAAACGTGTCTGAACTCTCATCTGTTCGCATGCTGCACAATGATTAAGCCTAAGTGCATGGGAGAAGAAATTCTTTTGAGATGGGTGAAGGAATCAGATTTTCACCTAAGGATGCCCCCAACATCAAGGCCTAGTTGTAAGCTCTCCTTTTGTAATTTACCAATAATAAAATTTTATTTTTTCTTTCTATATTTTTCTACATTATTATGCAAATATTATGGTACTCCTAGATAGCTAGTTTTTACATTTGTTATATATTGTATCATGTTTGTTGTTGTCTCTTGATCATCCACAAGTATTCGTGAACCATTAGTAGTAGGAAGCGGGCCTACAAGGATCGTGGATTGAGGTCACCATAAACGGATCCAAGGATAACAATTGGAAAAAGGTATTTATGTCTCTTTCCTCTTTGCATTGTAAGCATTAGTTAAGAAATCTTAGTTAGAAATAATATCGTGTTTCTAGACCCACTCTAGGGCTAGAGAGATTGCCTCTATATACAGAGGGGATTATCTTGAGAACATAAATAAACTTGTCTTAATTAATATTGGTTAATTAACTGTTTTTCTTAAGTTAGACTGTGGAAAATAATAAAAAACTAGTTAATAATCTAACTAATACATTTTCACTTAGAAAAAATAAATCGGCTTGGATATTATTAATATACTTTTGTTCTTAGCCTCGTAAACACCTATTGATACTAGAAACCCTGTTAATGCTACACTAACTAACACTCTCTCTTAACGAGGAATTTTTTTGGCACAACACCGAACTTATCTCTGAAGAAGATGAGTCTTTCCTTCCTAAATGCTTTCATAAGAATTTTTGCTACTTGCTTATCTGTAGGTACATAATGTAGATGAACTATCCCACACTATATACAATCCAAGATGAAAATATATATGATTTTTATATTCTTATACATGTTATGAAACATCAGATTCTTAGATAACTTAACAAAAATCTGTTTTTCACATTGTATCACTATTTTCTCCACCTTATGACCAAATAAGGCTACTAATAGCTTTTGAAGCGAAACATCCTCACATATTTCTATGCTCGCTACTATATACTCTACTTCCATAAAACTTAGTTCCATTGACCTTTGATTCTTACTATACCAAAATACAACTCCTGATCCCATGTTGGAGTAGCACCTTGAAGTTCTTTTCCTATCGATTGCACTTCCTACATATACAACCCATCAACTTGATACCATAAGTTTGAGCATATTTGATCCCATACTCCATTATACCTTTCAAATAATGTGGAACATGATTTGTTGTTTTCCAATATGCTCTCTTCGGTTCAACCATGAACTAACTCGAAGAGTTTACTGCAAAGGATATACATGGCCTAATGTTGACCAAATACATAAGAGAGCCAATCAACCTCTTGTATAAATTTCTCTTCAATCTGCACAAGTGGGTCTCACTATTGTGTGCTACAAGGCCCTCTTTTTATTCAATATACATTTCATTTTCCAACTCATGTTTAATGAATTCCACATAAACATCCATCTAATGGATATTCCATCCCATTTGTGCTGCGAGTGATATTATGGACATGATTGGAGTGTTCCTGGCTATAGGAGCGAATGTATCCTTGTAATATATTCCCTCATTATTCACCAAGCTCACCACATATAAAACATCACATAAATAAAATCCATCCATTTTCCTCACACATGAAACACATGACGGATAGGAATGGGCTTTTGAGACTCCCTCCAAAATGAGACTATATGCCACCCAACTGGATTACACTTGGAATTATTACACATATCAATCTAGAATATTATTTCCTCCTCCTTGCAGCTGGAGAATTTCTTTGTAACTCTTTTCATATGGAGTTGCACCCCACTATCTATATAGCATACAACATATGAGGCTGAGCTAGCCAATCAAGCTATGAGTGTGAACCCCTATTCCATTTTGCTCGAAATATCATCTTCATTCGTTGAAGTTGTTGTTTTCTTCTTTCCCTCCTTGTAACCTTTCTTCCTCTATGGGAAGTTACTAACATAGTGACCAAAATCATGCCATGCATAGAATTTAACCTTTGATAGTTCCTTATACTTATCCCCCTTGGAATTGGACCCTTTGTAAGATCCATTTTGTACATTTTTATTCCTTTAAAGAGCCACATTTTCCTATTCTCTTTCACTTTTCAGTCTAAAACTGTTGGTGCCACTAATAAGACTCATTTAAACTTACTCTTGGGTAAAATATGACCATAGTATTTCCGATGATGGGAGATCCTATGTCCTGATGAGCTCATGATCTTCAATATTGTCACCAACACCTACCAATTACTCCTTGATACATTTCACCCTCACGAATTAATATACAACAATTTCACCCTTGTACTATTTCGTCGTTTGAATTTTCTACCTTAGGATTAACTTCATGTTCACATTGGAATATTTTTATAGCTTACAAAATTCATCCCATATCTTCATTGCCATATCCTCTTCTTCTAAATGAGGTACAATGTGATCCTTGACCCCATCTAGAATAACATATCTCGTCTTCGTATCTTCTTGCATGTATGTGAGGAGTTGTGTTGCATCTATTGGTATGGCTACAACATTGGTAACATATTACTTGAGACCATTCTCCTGAAAGATAAAGAAATATTATGGAATTCCATATGCCAATGCTAAATTCTCCTTATAATTTGTCTTGATCTCATAAACCAACTTAATCCATCTGAATCCCTTGGAATAGAATAAGAAATGTTAAGTGAAAAATGGAATAAATCGATCTAAGTTTTATAAACCCTTAATTTTCTCTCCTCCACCCTGTGACGAGGTTCTCAAATTAAGTTTTGTCTTTTAGATATACTTTGATAACATGTAAAAAATGTATTGCAGCTAATATGGTAATTATTCACCTATAATTTAAACGATTGTTTTCCCCCACAAATTAATTCCCTACAAATATTGAATACAAACAAAACTAAAAATTTCACTAATGAAAATTCACAAGAAATGATAAAACAACACATATGAAACATAAAATGATATGTTTGGAAAAATTGTCCCTGAAAAACCAAAATGTGGGAAAAACCAATTCTATATATGAGGGTTTTATTATTCTCCAACAAATCTATAATTGAAAGTTACATAAACTACTTGTCATAAATTAGCAAAGAACCTGAAAATTATTTTCTTGACTCTCGCTAGCTAATTTGACCTCCTAAAATAAATTAAGCCCCTTAGACTTATTTCAACCCTCTTGTATGGCCTTAACTCAACCCACTTGGTCACACCTCCTAGAGAAATATTTTTCCTCCATTAGAAAATCGATCTTCACTCACAAACTCAAATTTTCTCCTGCTAATCAACCTCGACAACATATTTTTCCTCTCTCTAGAAAATAAACCTTCTTCAAGTAGCTCACATAAATCGAGAAATTTGAACCTGTACAAATTAATTTCACCTCACTTTTTCATTGAGATCATTATGAAGAAATCTCTCTATAAAATTCATGCTTCAACACTATTGAAGCCCTCTCCTGGTATGTTACACTATCATTATAACATTTCTTAATAAAATTGTATGTATCCAATATGTCCATCAACTATCCCTTATAATCTCTTATTCAACAAAAAATGGCAATGATCTAGTATCAATCGATGGCTAATATCATATTGAATCCATCAACTCATGTTCTTAGAAGTTAGTAGAGAGAAGTCAACTTGTCTCAATTAATACTAGCTAATTGACCATTTTTCCTAATTTATACTTGGGAAAATAAGTAAAAAATTGTGAATAATATAGTTAATCCATATCACTTAAAAAAATAAACTAGTCTTCAAGATAACTTGTCCACTTGTGTTATCAATCTCATTCACACCTCTTGATACTAGAACACTTGTCCAAGCTACATAAAATATATTATCATCCACCAAACTCATGAAAGATGTTGGGGAATACAAAGGGAATAACCAACCATTCCAAAAGACCCCCCTTAAACCTGAAATAATTCTTCCATAAATTAGTTGGTTGTATTGGGACTTGGTGGTAGCCGAATGTCAAATCAATCTTACTAAAGTACTTGGCCCCATTGAGTTGGTCAAGAATTCGATCAATCTAGGTAATTTGGTACCTATTCCTAACTATGCTTTTTTTAGGGCTTAATAATAAATTTAGAGTCTTTAGGTCTATCATTCTTTTGGATGACTACAATTGGGCTACCATAGGATGAGGGACTTGGTCATATATAACCTTTTTGGATCATCCCTTATATTTTTCACTTATTTTCCTCATTTTCCATAAGATAACAACAATAGATTGGTACATTGGGTATAGGGGCATCAAGGGTTATATCAATTCAAATCTTGATCTAATAATGAAGAGGTACCTAGTGGGTGAGAGAATATGTCTCTATATTTTTACATGACCTTATCCACTTTCCTGTGATGTGTATATGAGCCTTGTGTAGAAATCATGGATGTGTCCACAATCTTATCCTTACTTTGAGGAGAATCAGGAATAAGAAAAATTCCCTAGTCTTGGAGATGACCTTAATGTGTTTCTTGACAAATCTCAAAGAAAAAATCATAGGAGGGACTTGCTCTGGTGTCTTGTTAATTATGTTTTGAAAGTAATAATAACATTAGGAGGTATAGACTCATATACAAGATGATGATTTTGAAGATATGGTTGGCCTAACGGAACATCAAAAAATTCAATGGTTGCAACATCACACAATACCCTATCCTTGAAAGGCTTGGTGCTATAGGGTAGAAGATGTTATGAAACCAGCTCCAAAAATAGAATAAAAGAGAGATCAAAGCCTTAGAAATCAGCCACTTAGGGGGAGAAACCACAAATTCTTGGATGATTCAGATGAAAGAACCTCCTTTCTATATATAGGATTCCATGGGGTCACAATATAATCCTAGCCAACCTAACAATAATAATGTAAGGGCACAACAATAACAATATTGGGGTTGATGGGGCACAATAATAACAATATGGGGGCTACAATGGTACAAGAATAACAAGAAGGGGGCTCAACCACCAATAATAAGGGGCTACACTAGTAATATAGGGACCTAACATGCCCCTCTCCTTCAAAAAAGTGTTGTCCTCAATGCTTGAGTAGCTCTAGATGCTTCTGTATAAAATTCTCATCCTCCCATGTCGAATCTTCAGTGGGTAAGTTCTTCCACTTGATGAGATACTCTGAAATTGGTCGATTTCAGAGCTGTCAAGTTCTTGATTCCGTGACTTCTTCAGATTCCGATATGATTTTTCCTTCCTCATCAAGTTGTGGAAATATTCTTTGAACTGGAAGTTTGTCACCTATAACCTTGTTTAAGCATGAAACATGGAAAACTGGGTGCACTCAACACGAAGCAATAAGTTCCAATTTGTATGTCATTATACCAATATTTTTCAACACTTTATAAGGACCATAGTAATTTGGCGATAATTTAATTTTCTTCCTAGCTTGATTAAGAGAAATTTTTTTGTATGGTTGTACCATAAAAATACCTAGTCTCCTACATCAAAACTTCTTTCGATGTGATGTTGAGATGCCTGTTGTTTCATTCAATTTCGTGCAAAATTTGGTTTATCTTTTAAGAGTTGGAGAACTTGTTGTTGATGCTCGATGTGATGTTCCACTACTTCAACCTTAGAATTTTCTCTTAAATATGATGTGATGGACGATGGATGATGTCCATAAATTTCCATAAATGGGGTCATTTTTGCTGTAGTATGGAAGGAAGTGTTATACCACCATTCAACTAGAGGTAACCACTTGACCCATTGTGTTTTTCTATCATATATAAAACAATGAAGATATCCTTCCAAACATTTGTTCACTATCACATTTTTCCCATCAGATTGAGGATAATAAGATGAGCTATGAGCTAGTTGAATACCTAAACAAGAAAATAATTACGTCCAAAAATTTCCAGTAAAAATAGGATCTGTGTTTCTTACAATAATGTTTGGGTTTCCATGTAGGTTTTGAATTGTTTCCATAAATGAAGTAGAAAATGTACATTCTTTAAATGGATGATATAATGGACAAAAGTGTGCATACTTGGTAAATCTATCAACTACCACCATGATGACACTCTTTCCTTTGGACTTAGGTACACCTGTGATAAAATCCATTGAAACCTACAGTTAGTATGAATCTTTCGTCGTAAAAGATTACTTTAGCTACGCATAACAAATAGCCCTAACATCAATTATGGCTGCCAAATATCTTTAAATATGCAATCAGGTGATCCAAATATTGTTGCACAAATCCAGATCTAAGCATAAAAGACTTTAAGCAGACAAAGTAAAATGTGGCTCCATGCATCCAATAGACAAGACAAGAACGATGTATTTGAAAGAACTTTTTATATTATATTGAAAGGGGGCACCTGGGAGGAAAACAAGAAAGGTGTTTTCTAGTTCTCCTCAATGGGATGGGTTCTTGATAGTCCTCAACACTTTAGATCTAGAATCTCTCTCTCTTGTTGGTATAGAAAACCCAGACAAACATAGAACTCAATGGGAGCTCACAAGGAAAAAATGGAGAAAATGTGACCAAGTGTATAGATCCAGAGGTGATCTTTAGCCAACAAAAGGTGACTAATGAATGGGGAAAACCCTTCTATTTATAACAAAATATTGGGGCGATCTAGAACTTGGTGCATGAATAAAATATTATTAAACAAATTCTAGAACCACCTTTTAGGAATATTTTATTATATTTGTTGGAGGTAAAAGGATTTTTGACTTGGGTCAATTCCTTTATTTATAAATAATAAATAAATAAATGATGTATTTACTATTTTAAGGAAATGATGGGAATATAATTAAATAAATAATGATTTATTTAATTATTTATAAATGATTTAGTCAAATTTAACTAGGAATATTATTTAAATAGGATTTAAATAACTTATTCCTAGGAAATAATCAAATAAATAAGGATTTATTTAATTGATTTCCTTGTTTTGGGTTAAATATGACTAGGAGATATAAAAAAATATAGATTTGTTTATTATTTCCTTTTGGGGTTTCCTGTTTAGACCATAAACAACTTAATAAAGGTGTTTTACTAAGTTATTTCACATAGTGAAAACAATTTTACTTAGGGTAAAATTGGTCTTACATGGTGTACTTGGGTTCATATAATGATAGTGGGTTAGATGACCAAAAAAATGGTGTAACACCTACTCCCAACATTGACCTCAAATGGATAAATGTTGTATAAGACCTAGGGTCTTAATTGTCTCAACTTTATTTTGCTGGAAAATCAAACATTCTACCACAGAATTTTGAATATCAGATTTAAGGCCATTCCAAAAATATTCTTTCTTCAACCTGTGGTAAGTTTTCAAAAATCCCGAGTGTCCTCCTAAGGGAGACGTGTGCAATTCCAAGATAATATTTTTTTTTTAGTTGGGAATTCTTACAAAGATATAAGCGATATTTGTACCATAAGTAATCAATTTTCCAACTAAATGTACCATATGTACAAGGATCTTGTTGTAAATTTTGAATGAGTGTCCACACTTCTTCGCCATTCTTCCATTCATCCCTTGCTTTGGTTATCCAATCTGGTTGGATAATATAAATGCCATAAAGCAATGCTCCCACCTCTTCATCATTTATTGAGAGTGCATCTACAAAAACATTTAGCTTCCCCTTTTTGTAGATGATTTCAAAGTCATAACCCAACATCTTTGTGACCCATTTTTTCTTTTCTTCTGAAGATTGTCTTTGTTCCAAAAAGTATTTAAGACTATCATGATAATTTTTTACCTTGAAGTGTCTTCCCGTCAGGTAAGGTTGCCATTTCTTGAGTGCATATAGTATTTCCAACATTTCCTTCTCATAAATAGCTTTATGTAAATAATTTCCTTTGATTGGACTACTTTCAAAAGAAATGGGTATTTCTTCTTGCATTAAAATAACACCAATTCCATTTTCTGAGGCATCACATTCCACAATAAAGGTTTTTGTGAAGTCTAGCATAGCTAAGACCGTTGATGTGCACATGCTGCCTCTTTAAGATGTTCAAAGGCCTTAGTTGCTTTAGGAGTCCATGAAAATTCATCTTTCTTCAATAATGTTGTTAGAGGTGTTTCTATTCTCCCATAATTCTTAAAAAACTTTCAATAATACCCTTTTAACCTGAGGAATCCTCGCAACTGCTTTATGGTTGTCGGAACATTCCATTCCTTAATGGGTTTAATTTAGTTAGGGTCTACCTTAACACCCTCGTGAGATACAATATGACCCAAATATTCCACTTCTTGTACTCGAAAGAAACATTTCGAGGTTTTTGTATATAATTGTTTCTCCTCCAATAGTTTGAGCACCCTATCAACATGTTGAACATGATCCTTCCAATACCTGATGTAGATTAGTATATCATCAAAAATAATAACAAAAATTTTCTAAGGAAGGGTTTGAAAATGGAATTCACCAACCCTTGAAATGTAGAAGGTGCATTGGTAAGGCCAAAAGGCATCACCAAAAATTCATAATGACCCTCATAAGTTTGAAATGATGTTTTCAGAATATCTTCAGTCTTCATTCTAATTTTATGATATCCTAAACAAAGATCCAACTTGGTAAAACAAATTGCTCCATATAATTCATCCAATAATTCATAAATCACGGGAATGGGAAATTTATCTTTAATAGTGAGTTTATTGAGCTCCTTATAATCTAGGCACATGTGTCATGATCCATCCTTCTTGTGCATCAATACTACTAGTGCAGAGAAATAACTTTGACTAGGTTGAATTAAGTTAGATCGAAGAATTTTGTGATCCATAATGAAGATAAAAGAACTTTCTGATTAATCACATCATTAGGATTAGGTCGACGTTTCAAACCAACTAATGTGGTTCATCCTCAGGACAGGTGGAGAGAGATTGATCGATCTCGAAGAATAAATAGTGGAGATGCATCATTGCCCAAAAATAGCCATTAAAACTAGCCGTTAGAAAATTAGTTAGTTAATTAAAAATTAATTAATTAAATAAAAATTAATTACTAATATGTTAATAAATTGTTAAGTACTTAATTTATTTATTTTTATAATTATTATAAATATAATAGGTAATAGGTGGGGAAAAAAAAGGTTAGGAAGGAAATTATTAAATAAATAAATAAAATAAAATACCAAATAAGTAAATAAATTCAATAAAATTTTTAAAAAAGGGGGTTAATAAATTATTAAAATTTTGATTTAGTAAAATGAAATAAATTAATTAAATATTTCAAAAAATAAATAAATTAAGTAATAAATAAACAAAATTACCTTAGGGAGGGAAAAATAAAATAAAATAAAAATAACTAAATAAATGAATTATATATATATATATATATATATAAAATAAAATAAAACATAAAATAATAAAAAATAAATGAATAAATAAAAATATAAAATAAATCAAAAAATTAAAAAAAAAATATATATATATATATATAATAATAAAAATAAAAATAAAAAATTTACCTGGAGAGAACCGGGGTCCAACTCTTACTTAATTTCCAACCATCACCACGGTTGAGATTCTTAGCATGTCATTCAATTTATTAACATCTTAGTAATTAATTTTTATTTAATTAATTAATTTTTAATCAACTAACTAATTTTCTAACGGCTAGTTTTAACGGCTATTTCCAGGCAATGATGCATCTCCACTATTTATTCTTCAAGATCGATTAGTCTCTCTCCACCTATCCTGAGGATGAACCAGATTAGTTGGTTCGAAACATCGACCTAATCCTAATGATGTGATTAATCCAAAAGTTCTTTTATCTAGGTTGAATTATACCAGCCTCTAACATTTATGCAATCATATGTTCAATTTCTCTCTTTTGGACATAAGGATATATGTAAGGCATGATTTTTGGAGGGACACTTCTTGGAATAAAATGAATATCACGATCATGATTGTGAATAGGTGGGATTCATTTGGAAGTTTCAAACACCTTGGAATGATTGTCCAAGACTTTTTGGAGATCTGGAGAAATAGATTATTTTGATGTTGGAACTTCTAGTGAGCATAATTGTGCAATTATGCCTCGTTGTTATTTCTTCATAATATTTGTCATGACATTAGAGATTATTATCTTTCCCGACTTCCATGCAATACTCCGTAATTCAACTTCATTTCCTTCCTAAAAAAAATTCAAGAAAAGTTCTTGAAAATTAAAAGCTACCATCCCCAAAGATTGTAACCATTGTACTCCTAGTACGACATCAGCACCTCCCATTGGAATGGAAAGCATTGAACTATTCAATACATATTCCCTCATGTTTAGCTTGATATTATGGTATTTTCCAGAGAAATTTATAGTTCCTCCATTTTCAACCATCACATGACACTTTGGTGCTAGGTATAGGAAGCAATTCAATTCCTTGGCTACCTTACAATGAATAAAACTATGAGTACTACCCAAATAAATCAACACTATCACCTTTTTCTTCTTGATATGTCCTTCTATCTTGAGAGTTTGAGGAGTGGTAATTAATGGCAATGCATTACAGGATATGGTTAGACTCATTTCTTCTTTCTCTAGGGTTGGTTCCTGGTGTATATCCTCTTCTTTTGAAGTTTCTTGTTCGTTTTATTCCTCCTCTTCACAATCTATGTAAAATAATTTCTTTTCACCACACTTATGACCTTCAGTGTATTTTCTATCACAACTGTAGCAAATTCCTTTTGCTCTTTTTTCTTCCAATTGTCGTAGTGTCAACCTTGTAGGTTGTGGAAGTCTAGGAGTAGAAATACTTCCATCTTTATAGATGTGAGTGGTAGGCTTCCTTGTCACCATAATTTTACATTCAATTACTTGTGCAAACCTGAATGCCTTCTCTAATGAAACAAGTTCCCAAAGGAAAACCTCATGTTGGATGGTACCCTTTAAAGTCCCCATGAATACTTCAATCACGTGTTCCTCACGAATATCAACTACCCTTATATTAAATTTTTGGAATTCCTCAATGTGCTCCACAACTAAACCCTTTTGTTTGAGATTTATCAATTGGCTAAAGAAGGTGTTGCTCTTTGTATCCTCATAATGTGCAATCATTTCCTCTGTAAAAATTGACCAAGTGACAATTTGTTTATTGGAGAAGAGCCATCGATACCATACAAATGTATTTTTTTTCTAAATATAAATTTTCAATGCATACCTGTTGTGTGTTTTGCACATTTTTTATACCAAAATATTGCTCCATCTGTATTATCCATGTTACAGGATCCTTGCGATCAAACTTCCTTATATCAATCTTTGGAATATGGTGGGTCTTCAATCTAACATTACAGTTTATGAAATCACGATTAACATATATTTTGTTTTGATCATGAGTTTCCTCTACTATATTTACACCATTAGGAATCATTTCTTGTATCAGCTTTTTCAAACCTTCCTTCAAACATTCCATGTCTGCTTTTATATCATTCTTCATGTCTTCCATGTTGTCTTTCATTTTTTCATCATCTTAGCTTCCATGCCATTCTTCAAACCATCCATCTTAGCTTCGACGCCTTTCTTCAAACCATCCATCTTAGCTTCCACACCTTTCTTAAAAACTTTCATTTTTGTTGCTCTTTACGAGAGTGAAATTTGGTGCACTTTCTCTTGTAATTTTTATATGTCATGTTGCACTTTCTTCCTCTTCATGAGTCATATTAGAGCCTCTTGAAGGATTAATGGGTGTTGAATTCTTTCTAGCGGGCATTTTAGAACTGAATACTGATATCTATGTTTCAATATTCCCTTGGAATCACTTCAAACTTATTTTTTAAACAAGACTTATGCAATGTGAAAAACAAAATACACAACTTTTTCTTGCTTTTGAGGAGCCCAATATTGAAATTAAATTATCTTTGTAATTTTGGATCTTAAATATCTGAAATTTGGTCCTATAGTGGCCTTTTGAATCTTCTTTCAAATGCCACAGGTCTGACCTGCTTTGGAATCTTCAAGATAATGTTGTGCCCAATGTCCCACAATGTCCTAATTATGGAATGCTTCAGTAGAGCGAGCTTGTGTGGTGTGCCACGTGTCTTTGTTTCCTCCTTCGCCTATGAAATTGATACACAGGAAACTACATTCCATGCAATTTCGGCCACATTTTAAATAATTCCAATCCAATGCTCAGAGAGAGAGAGTTATGACAATTTTCCCAAGGTCACCTCTTTTAGATGAAATTTTGGAGCTTACAAAAACCTTAACTTCCACAGATCATATCTCTGAGAATATTGCAAACCAAGATCTAAAATTTTGAAACAACATTCCTCAAGATTTCGGCTTCATGTGGTAAACATTTCAGCTTCTAAACCTTCGTAGAAAACAAGTTAGAGGTAAAATTACACAATGACCTATTTGGAGTAGTGAAACCTTAGAATCCAAAGCTCTCATACCATATGTTATGAAACCAACTCTAAAAATACGATAAAAGAGACATCAACACCTTGTAAATCAACCACTTCAAGGGGGAAAACTCCTTTACATTACATAAATGAACAGGTCCTGGATGATTCAAATGACAAAACCTCATTTCTATATATAGGAGTCCATGGGGTCACAATATAATCCTATCCAACCTAACAATAATAATGTAAGGGCACAACAATAATAATAGTGGGGTTTATAGGGCACAATAATAACAATATGGGGGCTATAGGGGTACAACAATAACAATAAGGGGGTTACACTACGAACAATAAGGGGCTACACTAGCAATATAGGGACCTAATAGAAGACATTATATCATAGCATACATAACATGGTGGTCTCATTTTGTGCTTTTTCCTCATTATTCATATTATTTTACCATCTATCTGTATCTTATTTTACTATTTTCATTGGAGTTGTATATGCAATTTTTTCATGTCCTTTTGGCTATCATTTTATCTAATTATTTATTATTTGAAACCCTGTGACTATTACCTAGACATACATAGCCAAATTTTTCATTATCTTAATCCTAATACAATGCCTTCATTGAGGCACTTTATGTCAGTGACTATTGATTTTGCATTATCCATAGTACTCAACTAAACCCATGCTTCAATTTTTCTACTCATGTTACAAGTCTTCATGGTCATGTTATACTCCTTTAGATCTTCGGGAAAATTTTATTCCAAATCCCTGCCCATATCCAAATTTTGAGTTCATGAGAATAAACTTCTCATCAATAGATTTCTATTGGTTTTTCATTTTCTCAATTCTGATACTTGGCTTAGGAATTATGCCCTCCATAAGTCCAACTTGTTACCCATGATTTTCATCCCTTCTATTTCCCATATCTTTCTCTGTAATTTTTTGGGATTCATGACTTCAACCCAAAATGATGGGTTTGTGACCTCAATCTCTTCATCAATAGTTTCATATTTGATACTTGGTTTCCCCATTATGTTAGATAAAATAGAAGTTATTCCTTCTGCACATTCAACTTATGAAACCTATATTGTTCCTCCTTTTGAAAACCTTAGACATCTCTTGGGAATATTCACAAAACATTTCTCGCGTATCAAAATTTTGGGTTTATAGTTGTGTTTTCCTCAAATTTATCTTTCATTTGCATCATCATATTAGGGACCTAAATTAGCACCTTGATTGCCTAGAGGAACACCTTGGTATCACTCACCCTCTAGGTAGTACCCCATGAGGACTCCATTTAAGTTGCAACTACCAACTCTGATCCCTTTGAATAGCCTTATGCTATGCTCATGCTTATTTTATTTTCTAGTGTCATACTCTATCCTCATGGTGATGCAAAAGCATCCAAACCTAGCTAGAAATGTGATTGGATGTTCATATGTTGTGGCTAACATGAGGTGGATAAATATTGCCCATTAATATTTTACTTAGTTTTAAATGATAGAAGTTAGTATGTTTGGGTTTATTAAATTAATTAAGAATAGAAATAGAAATTGGTTTCTCCATGCGAGGATATTAAGCCAAATAAATGGAGTTTAGGATTAAGATAGGAAATTGCTGTTGGAGTGGTTCAGATAGAAATCCTCTTTCAAGGATAATAAGAACCACTTTCAGGCATGTATATATATGCAGTAGAACAGTGCAAGGGATATAGACAGAAATAGTGTAGGAAAAAGTGAGACTGAGTGAAATAGGTGTGTGAGAGGAGAGAGTAGAGAGAGAATAAAAATTATAATAATCAGTTGATCAAGGGCTTGGCTTTCTAAATTCCTTATTTTATAATTTTCAAGCATTTTGTGTCGATCGGGATCTCTCTACAATTGTTTTTTTTAACTCTATTAAATCTCATTTATTTAAATAGCGGAAGAACAATCGAACTGCAGGCGCCATGAGGATCGTAGATTTGAACCCAATCAACGTGAGAGATCTCATCACAAATTGGAAACCATCACACATCACAAAGAAACTAGTGTAACTTTAAAAGTTGCAAATTAAGTTATTTTACAATCGATGCGAAGTGAGGAGTGGAGAAACAACGAGAATCATCAGATTTGAGATTAATCTAATAGTGGAGATCACAGCACAGGGGAAGTGATTTCTCACTTTGCAAGACTTAGGGAATAAGTGTCAAGCCTTGCAAAGTAAACTATTTTATTTGTGATGCAAAAAGGAAGAAGACATGTGGCAACTCAGCGCAGTTTTGCAGTTCACATGGATTAAATCTTAAGCGCTAAGGTTAAATTGTAAATTGTGCGATCTAAAATCACCGGTAATTGGTCAGACTTGTTGTGGGACCCTCCGGTAAAATATTCCATGTGATGAAAAATTATTTGGATTATATGTGTTGTTTATAATTCTGCATTTGATCGTGCATATGTATGTATGTATGCTTAAATAATCCCGAGGTTAATTAAAACCTGCAGTGATAATAAGGTTGTATATAGTGTAAAATCTATAGTTTCGTGAATATTGTGATATTTCTGCAACCAGTCTACATCATTTGTTATCAGAGAAGACTTGATTATGTTCTTGGAAATTGGAGCAAATATTCCACCTAGAAGAGGAGCTCGAATAGTTCGTGGAAGACCGGAAGCTAATGCAATTCTTCTGAATGAAATTCAACATCTTCGTACAAGAATGGAGATAGTAGAGGTTGCTAAGAGGAGAGCACCTGAAGAAGGAGATGTCAGCACAGTAGAGGAAGCTTCTGAGGAAGAAGAAGAAGCAGAAGATGATGCTGCGAAAATGCTAAAAATGTTTATTAAGGAAACTGGAAGACCAAAGGTGGATGTACCTTTGTATGAGGGAAATCTCAATATTGAAGAGTTAATGGACTGCCAAAATTTTAGCTTCCAAGCTAAATGGAACATTAGAGTTATTAGCAGATTTAGCCAGGGAATAAAAGGGTAGAAAATCCCATAAGTCTCCTAAGGAGGATAAAAATACTCCAATTGTGAAATGAGACACTCTTTCTAGCTTAATAAAACACCTCCATGTGTGAACAAAGATAAAATGAAGCTGCTTTGACCAAGTCAAGAACGCAGTTTTAGTGGAGGAGGAATCCTAGGATGGATAATGCAATTTTGGAGGGAAATGTAACTTGGGCTAGAAGTAACCTAAGTGAGGGGGCCAAGGGCAAGAAAACTCATATCTTATTTAAGGAAGAGGATTGAAAAAATATTCATCATGTTGTAGATTATTATTATTCTTGGCTACCAAGAATTGTTGCTGCTTTGCTGCTTAGCAAAGCTGCAGTGCTGTTTAGCACTGAGTGTTTCCGGGCGGGAATCCCACCTCTTTCCTTTTAGGAGATCATTGGGGGATTTTTTATTCATCATTCCACATCAGGTTTTTAGGCCAAGCTTCAGCCATCTTCATCGGCACAACTTTGCCAGAGATTATGTAGTGTTGCTAGGAGTGCAACAGTGGAAGGGATTGGAATCCCGGCTTCTGAGCTAGTTTCTCATTGGAGGAATCTTTCCTTCACTTGAGAGATATGTTTGGAGAGGCCCAGGACTTATTTAAGATCTTTGGTATCAGACCACACATTTCTCATACCCTCCCAGTGTTTTTTCTGCTAGGGAGTGCGTTATTTTGGTGGCAGTGTTCATTGCATGATTTGGTGGCTCTATTGCAGTGTTTCCTTGTGATTGAGAGGTTCATCCTTTCATGGGAGGAAGCCCTTGAGGAATCTACAGAACATCAGAATTATTTCAGCCATCTACACTCATGTACTTCAGTGTTGTAGTGGTTATTTAGTAAATTACTGAATCTCCCATTTTGTATGCAGAGTGTTTGACAAGAAACCCTTGCCGGGTTATCTTGTAGTTTGTATGAGGAGACTATATCTCTGTTATTAATCATTATTTATCAATATATGAGTATATCTATGGTTCTCATATCATTTTATGTGTAAACCCTCTCTTAGACTACGCATTCCCTTGTGCAGCTGCTCTGACATTTTGCAGTCTTGGGGTTTTGGCACTTTTTGGTCATTCTAGGTGTGGGAGATCTATTTAACCCACCTAGTTTTCTTTGTTTCAGCTCTAATATTGGATTTATAATTTATATTGATTAATATATGGGATACAAGAGTCCATTTTACTGTTTATTTTTATTTGTTGCTAGAAATGCATTTTTGGATGCACGATCCATGAGCCGTTCCTAATCGGGAATACTACACTGGATCAGTTCATTAGAAAAGTACTTTGAATTTGAAGAAGTTGAAGAAAAAAGGAAAGTTAATTTTGGAGCTACCAGACTAAAGGGTCATGAAACTATCTGGTGGGAGGAGTTACAAGTATCCAAACTGAGAAAAGGAAAGCCCAAAATCAAGCGATGAGATAAAATGGTAAGAAAATTAAAAATTAAGTTCTTTCCCAAGGATTATTAGTTAAATATTTTTAAGAAATTACATAATTTGAAACAAAAAGTAATGACAGTGAAATACTATACAAAGGAATTTTATAAACTGAATATAAGAGCTAAACATGTAGAGAATGATGTTGATAAAGTGGCCAGGTATATAAATGGATTGAGGTATGATATCCAGGATGAGATTAGTCTATTAAATCTGAAGAAAATTGAAGATACTTATCAGGCAGCCTTAAAATAAGAAGAGAAGATACAGAGAAAGAAAAGTCAGAGGAATCAAGGAAAGAGTTTAGCAAGAGGAAGAGGAACATTCAAACCCAGATTTCAACATTCCTAAAATGAAGCAAGAGGTTCGAGTGGAAGATCACCACAGAGAGGAGACTCTGGTCGAGGAAGGTTTGTACCCAGAGGTAGAGGCTGAGGAAGAGATATTCGGTGTTTTACATGTGGTGAATGGGGACATGGGTCATGGGACTGTCCTCATAACAGGTCGACAGCTTAGATAAATGTGAATGTTGTTGAAACAAAGGAAGAAATTCATCAGGTTGCAGGTAAAGAGGAACCACCCGAAGTAGGAGAATCCTTGTTATTGAAAAGGGTATTTCTTAAAGCAGAAAATTAAGCAGAAGAACTAGCTCAGAGGAAGAATCTATTCAGGACTAGATGCAAGTCCAATGGTAAATGTTACAAAGTGGTAATTGACAATGGATCACTCATAACCTTGTTTCTACATAGATGGTGGACAAGTTGAAATTGGTATAAACAATACACCCTACTCTTTATAAGGTATCATGGCTACAAAAAGTACATCAAATTATTGTGACAGAACAATGTAAGGTAGAGATCCAGATTGGTACTTACAAGGATGTTATATTATGTGATGTAATGTCAATGGATGTATGTCACATATTATTTGGAATACCTTGGTATTTTGATCGGAAAGCCATACATGATGGCAAAAGAAACACTTATACTCTAGAGAAATATGGAAACTAACACACATTTCTACCATTGAAGGATAAAGCTGACAAAGAAACACCTGGAAACATTGTTATGCTGATGAGTGGGAAATAAATGTTGCAAGAAGTCGAGAAGGATGAGGAGATGCATTTTTCTATTATAGGAATACCCAAGGTAATTCTAACTTCCACAAATTTAAAAGATTTATTTGAAGAAATCCGAAATCGATTGAATGATTTTGCTAATATTATTGTGGATGAGTTTCCAAATTCATTACCACCAATCAGGATTATTAGTCGTGACATTGATCTAATACATGGAACAAGTTTGTTGAATAAAGAAGCATACACATTAAGTCCTCAAGAAAATGCATAAGTTTAAAGATAAGTGCAAGATATGATAGATAAGGGGATGATAAGAGAAAGCCTTAGTCCATGTGTTGTACCAAAAATACTCAGTCCAAAGAAAGGAGGTGAATGACGCATGTGCACAGATTCCAGAGCCATAAATAAAATCACCATCAGGTATCGTTTTCCTTTACCATGAATGGATGATTTAATGGATTGCTTGAGTGGATCAAAATATTTTACTAAGATATATTTTAAGAGTTTTTATCATCAGGTATGGATTAGAGAAGTGGATGAGTGGAAGACTGCCTTAAAAAAAACAATGGTTTGTATGAATGGTTAGTGATGCCTTTTCGGCTCACAAATGCACCTAGCACATTCATGAGATTAATGAATGAAGTTGTTATCACAAAATCAGACCTGATAGGCTGCCAATCAAGTTAATTTCATGTAACTATTTCAGACCAATATTTTTGCTAAGGCTTGGCCTCCTCAGCCTGAGAGGGCTCTCTCAAGGGTTTATGATTTTTGATAAATATGTAGATGGCTCACTCTATATGGGATAAAAATAGATAAATGATATAAAATGGTTGTAAATCACATTAGAAAGTGTACATTGGGCTTATGGAGTCATAATAGCTTTAGCAAAACCAAAATAATCTACCTAGCATGGAAGTCAAGGCATATTAGAGTTCAAGTCAAGGAATAAACATGTAGAATAGTGAAACACACAATTAGTTTGTCTATGAAGGAAGTCAGAGGATCATTGAGGAATTATAAGTAACATAAGCAAACACCACTACAATATAATATTGAAAATATTTCATCATAGCAAGAAAATATAAGAACTCCTTATGAATCTTGAGTTGTCTAAGTAGAAATTCTGTATTAGGCTGAAAATAGTCACTTACAATAAATGGAGTCTTTTTGCTAACAAACGTCCAACCCCCTTGCTAATTCGACCTCTTGGCCTTTAATAGACCATTTACAACATAGGATAACCTTATCCTCATCTAGGAACATTGAATTCCTACTTTTTGACACCTTTCCTAACCATATAACATGGTCTTTATTACAAAATGACAGCTGCAAACCTATAGAATAGCCCTAACACAAATAGGACTCAAACTCATTAACTCTACTTATAACAACCTTATATAAGCTATATTACATCATTTTACATGTATATATCCATAAGTTTGAATCCAAATGATAAGATCCAACACTTAATGTCCTCAATGCTAATCTCTTGCAAACTAGGAAATTGTACCATGTTTTCTAGGTTTAGGATCTTTTGTGTTCTTGAGACACTTTAACCACCATGAACCCATGAATTCGAAGATATTTACTATCAGGAACTAAAATAAAATATGGCCAAAATCATCCATGATTTCCATCTATGAAAAATCAACTTCTAACTCCCAAAATAGAAAAAACAAAGATGCGCTATGAAAACAACACAGTTTCGTAGCACTTTTTGTACCGTAGAATTTTTAACCATTTATATTCAAAATTTTGGCTTATTTTCAGATTTATCTTCATTATCAGTTAGCACAGCTTCCCTAGCAATTTCAAGCCTTCATACACGTATTTTCCCTTCCAAAATTTAAGAGAGAGAGTGAAAAAACATGCCATAGCAATTTTGTAGCGCTTTTCACCGATTTTGCACTATGTGCACTACGAAACTGTTGAGTGAGCAGTTTTGTCCAATTTTTTTCCAAAATGTAAAGTGTGAATGTGCCAAAAACTGAAAATAAACCTTATTTCGTCATATCACTTGAAAAACAGAGTTGTTCTAGCCTTCTTGAGGTCCCTTCTTTATTTGCAATAGGTTGGCTTATTGGTTTTTCGTGTTTTTTCCTGAAAAATCGGTCTCGGGACAAAGACTATATCTCCTACTCCATGATTTATTTTGTGAAATGGAAGGAGTATTTTGTAGGTCGTGATGTCTTGAATAAAAACCTCTCTTTTTTTTTTGAAACGCGTCTCCTATTGTCCAGAAACGGCCTTTGACAAAAATGTGTAAAATAGAAAAACTATGTTTCTGAAAATAGGGCTTAAAAGAAAGCTTTGTATCTCCCAACTGATTACACATATGAGAAAAGTGAGAGAGGTTATTGTAGCTAAGGTAGTGATGAATAAAATTCCCTTTCATTTTTTTAAAATACTTTTTCATTTGTCTAGAAAATGAACTTGAAGTTGACTTCTAAACAGTCATGTACAAGACATTTTGTAACAGTAGTTTCATAGCACATTTTAATTTATCAATTTCTCCCACCTCCTAATTAATTTTAGGAAACGAAGAGAGGTTTGTGTATTTATGTCTATTAGGAAGAAAAACCTCTTTCATTTTTCTTAAATTAGTTTTTATTTGCTCAAAAACCTCCTTGGAAGTTTACTACTTAAAACCAGAAAACAGAGTTTTTACTTCCTATTGTGCTACAAAAGTAGCAACACTTTCGTAGTGCATTTCCTCTTTTTTGAACTAGCGGCGCTATGAAACGGTGGGTTCCTGGCTAATTGTATAAATTTAGCTTGAAACTTAATTGAATGACCCTTAAATGAAAAATATGAATCTTTGATCATGGAATGGACCTAGAAGGACTTTATTTGAACTTAAATGATGACCTTTAAACTTATAAAAACTATGACCTACCCTTAACCAAACTAAAAATGACTTTCAGACCCTATTTTCACAGTTGGGATCTTTTTATTGGTAAGAGTGAGTGTGTTCCTGGAACCCGGGTGTAGTCCACTTCTTTCCTTGCTTGTAGAGGGTGAGCCTTTGCAATATCTAATTAATGCCTTGCACCTACACAAGTTTTATATATGAGCTATTCATGAAATATTGGGTCTTTCACTGCTTTGTTTTCATAAACCTCATTTAAGTCTCCACTCATCCACTCATCTGTAATTTCATGTCTCATCTGATATGTGTTGTGGCTATAAGCTAATTTTGAGATGGCTACATGATTTCACCCTACTTGGGCATATGTTTCAAGCTTTACTTTTCAATTATCTATAAGATTATATGCATATTTGCATATGTCTTGATTGATCCCATTACCTTCTCTACTTGGTCCTTGCATATAGTACATCATATTAGTGGATGTCCTAAAGTATCTCTCCTAAGTCATGTGAGAATACTAATTGCATGATCTCTTTATGCAGGCTAGACTTGAAATGCTATAATTGTCATAAGAACAGGTCATGGGAGATAGGAATTCATTTGAGCTAAAGTAAGCACTATTTATTCTATGATTATGAAGTATGGTTCCACGTGGATACCTCACATTTCTATCACATTTACCTAAGCATGGGTGAGGGCGTAACACCTAGAATGTGAAATAATCATATCGTCCATCCATGTTTTCTGAGCAACACAAGCATTAGGTTTGATCCAACCAACAACAAGCTGGTCCGGTATGCCCTGACTTAGGCAGATTTATACATTTAGGGATTCCCCAAGGTATTGAATGATATGTATGATATTTACTGAATTCAGCAGGAGATCATCTGTCTATGTATGATATAGACTTGTTACAGAGAACACTGGAACCCACTGTACCCACTTTCACCACTGGAACTACTTTATGTACACCCATTACTGATACCATTCTTTCTCTATCAAAAAAGAAGGAAACACATCAGATAGACGAAACAGACATGCTTTAGGGGCCTTGTCGTCACCTACTCAGCCACCACCTATAGTTATCTCTTCATGATACCAATATTTATTCCTTTTAATGATACGCATCTCGATCTATGATCGATACAGCAGGAAACACTTAGGAATGAATAACAAAGGTAACGAGATAGCCATGAGAGCAGGATACGTGCTTGACGATAACCTAGGTTTTGATCGGGGAGCGCCCTATCTACTCCACTCAATTATGGGATGATTCAGAAGGAACGTACACCTCATTCTCAAGCATGAACAGTAAGGGCGCCTCATCCAATCATGAAATTACATGCATTAGTCTCACCAAAACACCTACTATGACGGGCAGATAGTACCATTTCTATAGCAGATAGTCGGAGTTCTCTCTATATATGAGATATTATTATCAACCGAGGAAAGAATCATTCAGTCCAACCAAGAGATATCGTATTGTCAACATACCACCTTGTCTCTATTCATTATCGAGGCATCGTTAAGTCATCAATATGAATAAACTACCAGGAATTGCAAGGATTAGCGTCTCAGAAACACCATCCAAATCACCTCATGGAATCATGTCTCATTCTCACATTACAATATTATATCTTAATTACCCTTATGAAAATACATAATTATCAATCGGAAGAAACAGTCATGAATTAAAGGGTGAATCATATTATAAGGATGAGACATAAATGACTCTGAGGCATGATGATTACTTCATTATCAATATGAACAGCATCATTGATGTATAGAGTGCGTCGTATCATAACATACCCATTTTATATCTCTACGTGACGGATTTTGGAGTTCCGGAAATGAAAAAAATATTATGATATGATGCGTTATTTTTGATACTGTAGAGATCGAATCTACTCAAATCAATGCTAAGCGAATCGATCCTATAGTACGATCCTATAGTACAATTTTTATACCCATCAGACACGTGGGTAGGTTCATAAGCGCGTAGGTGTGGAAGAAGCAGGTGTATGTAGTTAAGTAGAGAGTGGAATCTCCATATGTGACGTATGATCGAGATCCTAAACCACCAGCAAAGGCAAGGGAAAGGTAGGTAGGAACAGGAACATAAGCATCAGCATAAGCGTCAGTAGCAAAGGTAGAGGCATCACCAAAGCCCGTACTAGTTTTATATACTCTAGTCGTAGATCGAGATGCCGTTACACCTATTGAAGATCCATCTTATGCATATCCTCAAGCAGCTTTCCTTCGCCCGTATCCAGGAGCAAAGTCAATGAAGAGAGCAATGGCTAAGGATTTTTAGTAGTCTTTCTTGGGTGAGACCCTTGATTTTGCCTAATACCCTTAGTTATGGATGTAAGGATTTGTACACCAATGTATGTTCAGTGGTAAGCTATACCATTGGAGGCAAAGATCTGTCACAGTTGGGCTTTTGGACCCCAATGGGCTGCTCTCCCAAGGCGTATATATGTGCTAGTTGGGACATGGCCAGAGTATGTGAGATGGAGAGTAGTCGGATTTTAGCCCTATGTCCATTCGTTGTGTCTGTAAGCACTGTTTTTCATGTCTTGGGTTGAATGTGTGTGCTGGGGACCATGCGCTAGCTTTGCTTGTGTTTGCAGTAATAGGCGACTGCTAGGAGCAATTTCCCAATAATAGAAAGGGGGATCTATGACTTCTTGTTGAAGGTAATGGTTCATTAAGGAAATACCCCTAAACTCGACTGCATACCTAGTGGCTCTATCACTAGTCCTCTGCAGTCTAGTCTCCCTAATCTGAAGGGTCCTATCCCTCTCTATCACAACACTTTAACCACCATGAACCCATGAATTCGAAGATATTTACTATCAGGAACTAAAATAAAATATGGCCAAAATCATCCATGATTTCCATCTATGCAAAATCAACTTCTAACTCCCAAAATAGAAAAAACAAAGATGCGCTACGAAAACAACACAGTTTCGTAGCACTTTTTGTACCATAGAATTTTTAACCATTTATATTCAAAATTTTGGCTTCTTTTCAGATTTATATTCATTATTAGTCAGCACAGCTTCCCTAGAAATTTCAAGTCTTCATACACATATTTTCCCTTCCAAAATTTAAGAGAGAGAGTGAAAAAACATGCCACAGCAGTTTTGTATCGCTTTTCACCGATTTTGCACTATGTGCAGTACGAAACTGTTGAGTGAGCAGCTTTGTCCAATTTTTTTTCCAAAATGTAAAGTGTGAATGTGCCAAAAACTTAAAATAAACCTTATTTAATCATATCACTTGAAAAACAGAGTTATTCCAGCTTTCTTGAGGTCCCTTCTTTATTTGCAATAGGTTGGCTTATTGGTTTTTTGTGTTTTTTCCTGAAAAATCGATCTCGGGACAAAGACTATATCTCCTACTCCATGATTTATTTTGTGAAATAGAAGGAGGATTTTGTAGGTCATGATGTATTGAATAAAAAACTCTCTTTTGTTTTTGAAACGCGTTTCCTACTGTCCAGAAACGGCCTTTGACAAAAATGTGTAAAATAGAAAAAAGATGTTTCTGAAAATATGGCTTCAAAGAAAGCTTTGTATCTCCCAACTGATTACACATATGAGAAAAGTGAGAGAGGTTATTGTAGCTAGGGTAGTGATGAAGAAAATTCCCTTTCATTTTTTTAAAATACTTTTTCATTTTTCTAGAAAATGAACTTGAAGTTGACTGCTAAACAGTCATGTACAACACATTTTGTAACAGTAGTTTCATAGCACATTTTAATTTATCAATTTCTCCCACCTCATAATGAATTTGAGGAAACTGAGAGAGGTTTGTGTATTTAGGTCTATTAGGAAGAAAAACCTCTTTTAGTTTTCCTAAATTCGTTTTGAGTTGCTCAAAAACCTTCTTCGAAGTTGACTACTTAAAACCAGAAAACAGAGTTTTTACTTCCTATTGCGCTACAAAAGTAGAAACACTTTCGTAGCGCATTTCCTCTTTTTTGAACTAGCGGCGCTATGAAATGGTGGGTTCCTGGCTAATTGTAGAAATTTAGCCTGAAACTTAATTGAATGACCCTTAAATGAAAAATATGAATCTTTGATCATGGAATGGACCTAGAAGGACTTTATTTGAACTTAAATGATGACCTTTAAACTTATAAAAACTATGACCTACCCTTAACCAAACTAAAAATGACTTTCAGACCCTATTTTGACCCATAATAAAAAACAAACTTGACATAATGATGTTTTGAAAATTTTTGGGTGATAACAGAAGTCTTGAAGGAATATGCAGGCAAGTTTGTAATTGTTTATCTTGATGATATTCTAATTTTCAATTGAAGTAAATAAGAGCATCTCGAGCACCTTAAATTGGTTCTAAAAAATTTGAAGAAAGAAAAGTTGGTAGTAAATTTGAATAAATGTAGTTTTATGAAGGAAGGGCTAGTCTATTTGGGATTTTTAGTTTCTAAAGAAGGTTTGAAAATGGATTTGGAAAAAATCCAAGCAATTTTGAACTGGCCAACTCCTAGAAACATATTTGAGGTAAGAAGTTTTCACGATCTTGCAAGTTTCTATAGAAAATTTATCAGAAGATTTATTTATATTTGTCCACCTATTATTGAAACAATCAAGGAAACTAATCAGCCGTTTAAGTGGAAAGAAGAAGCAGACCGAAAATTTAAGTTGTTAAAGAAGAAAATTATAGAAAAACCAGTTTTAACTTTTCCAAATTTTGAGAAAGTTTTCCAGGTTGAAACTGATGTTAGTGGGGTTGCAATTGGAGCAATTTTAAGTCAAGAACAGAGGCCAATAACATACTTTAGTGAGAAACTGAATGAAGGTAAGAATAAATACTCATGTTTTGACAAAGAGTTTTATGTTGTTGTGCAAGCCTTGAAAAAATGGAGACATTATTTTTTACCAAAAGATTTTGTATTATATTCTGATAGCCATGCATTACAGTTTATAAACAACTAGCCAAAATTGAACCAGAAACATGCCAAATGGGTAGAATTTTTACATCTTTTTTACTTTCGTGATTAAGCATACAAGCGGTAAGTTGAACAAAGTTGTTGATGCTTTGAGCAGAGTGAATTTAATCTTGCAAGAATTACAAGTTGGTGTTGTATGATTTGAATAAATGGTTGACCTGTATAAAGAAGATACAAAATTTAAGGAAATTTATGCAACTCTGAAAAGTCCAGTAGTTCATAATAGAAGCCAGTGGTTGGATTATCTTATCCAAGGAGGGTTTCTATTCAAAAGTAATAAACTATGCATTCCCAAATGTTCTATGAGGGAAAACATAATTAAGGAGAAACACAGTGGAGGCTTATCTAGACACTTTTGACAAGACAAGACATTTGTTCAGGTAAATGATTTTTATTACTAGCCAAAGATGAAAACTGATGTTAAGATATTTGTTGAGAAATGCAGAATTTATCAGCATGCTAAGGGGAGAAGTCAAAATACAGGATTGTATCGATCATTACCAATACAAACCGACCATGGGATGCGGTTAATATGGATTTTTTTTTGGGTTTACCAAAAACTCAAAGGAAAAATGACTCCATTTATGTTGTGGTTGATAGGTTTTCTAAAATGGCTCATTTCATTGCATGCAAAAAAACTAGTGATGCAACACATATTGCTAATCAATTTTTTTTAGAAGTTGTAAGATTACATGGATTGATTGTGAGTATTGTGTCTGACAGGGATACCAAGTTTGTTGGTCATTTCTAGAGAGCTGTATGGAAGAAACTAGGTACCAACCTTAGTTTCAGTTCAGCTTATCACCCTCAAATGAATGGATAAACCGAGGTAGTGAATAGAAGCTTGGGAAATATATTGAGGAGCTTAGTGTATAAAAACCCAAAGTAGTGGGATTTAGCACTTTCTTAGGTTGATTTTGCTTATAATGATACTCCCAATCGAAGTACTGGGATGAGTCCATTCCAAATTGTTTTTGGAATGAATCCAAGAGGTGTGTATGAGCTCAGAAATTTAGGAAAACAAGAGATGAGGAGCGCAAAAGCTAGATAATTTGCAGAACAGATGCAGAAACTACAAGAAGATATCAAAAACAGATTGCAGGAAAGTAGTAGAAAATACAAGAAAAGAGTTGATATGAAGAGGAAAGAAAAATAATTCCAAGTAGATGACTTATCCATGGTGTACCTTAGAAAAGAAAGGTTTCCTGTTAGGACTTACAAAAAATTAAAAATGAAGAAGATAGGAAAATGTGGAATTTTGAGAAAATTTTCTTCAAATACTTATGAAATTGAATTGACAGAAGGAATTGGAATATTGCCTATCTTTAATGTTGCAGATTTGTACCTATACAAAGGAACAGAGGAAGATCTACTAGAAGAATCTACAGAAGAGGAAGACCAGAGTTTGAATTGGAAGGAACAGATGCCAAAGATGGAAAAGAAAGAAGTGGAGGCCATTTTAGAGAAAAGAGTGACAAAGAAGACTAGAGGAAAAACTTACTACTAGTATCCAGTCAAATGGAAAGGACACCCTATGGAAGATGCCAGTTGGATGACAAAAACAAAGTTACAGAAGTTTAGTACAGATCCTGAAGCATTGATAGATCAATCTTTTCTTCCCCGAGAGTTTGATGCAGGATCATCTAGACTTAGCCAGCAATGTGATTGGATTTTCACATGTTGTGGCTAACATGAGGTGGATAAACATTGGCCATTAATATTTTACTTAGTTTTAAATGAGAGAAGTTAGTTTGTTTGGATTTAGTAAATTAATTAGGAATATAAATAGAAATTGGTTTCTCCCTGCGAGGAGATTAAGCCAAATAAATAGAGTTTAGGATTAGGATAGGAAATTGTTGTTGGAGTGGTTCGAACAGAGATGTTATTTCAAGAATAATGAGAACCGCTTTCAGGCATGTATATATATGCAGTAGAATAGTGTGAGGGATATAGAGAGAAAGAGTGTAGGAAAAAGTGAGAATGAGTGAAATAGGTGTGTGAGAGGTGAGAGTAGAGAGAGCATAAAAATTGTAATAATCAATTGATAAAGGGCTTGGCTCTGTAAATTCCTTATTTTATAATTTTCAAGCGTTTTGTGTTGATTAGGCTCTCTGTTCAACTGTTTGTTTAAACTATGTTAAATCACATTTAGTTAAACAATGGAAGAACAATCAGATTGTAGGCATGACGAGGGCCATAGATCTGAACTCGATCAACGAGATAGATCTCATCACAAATTGGAAACCATCACACATTGCAGACAAATGAGTGTAACTTTAAAAGCTGCAAGTTAATCTATTTTACAAGCAATACAAAGTGAGGAGTGGAGAAACAACAGGAATCGTCGGATCTAAGATTAATCTAACGGTGGAGATCATAGCGAAGGGGAAGTGATTTCATGCTTCATAAGACTTAGGGAATAAGTGTCAAGCCATCGCAAAGTAAAAAATTTTATTTGCGATGCAGAAAGGAAGAGGACATGTGGCAGCTCAACGCAGTTTCGCACTTTGCATGGATTAAAGCTTAAGCGTTAAGGATAAACTATAAATTGTGATGTTCCCAATTTTTACAACTAGTGGGAACATTGCATTTTAATTTCAGTTTGCTTTATTCATGAATAAATGTATGTGAAGGAGGTTTATTAAACTCCTAAGTTGAGAATAAATACATGCCCAACGTGAAAGGGGACAAATCTGGGCTATTATATTAAACACCCCTAAGTGTGAAAAGGGGGAATTCATTTGAATGGGTCAATCTTGGCCCCAACTACAGTGCAGATTGGAGGGAAGCTTATCCATCAAGCACAACGTACTTCTAGAAGAGGATCTCTTGTGTGAAATAGGATAAGTTGAAGAAGGTGGTTTAGGGTTTTGGCAAGCCCTCATGTCATAAAAAGAAGGAGAGGTAGAAAGTAAAGGTTGTTGAAGAATTTTATAGGTTGCTGCAGGAACTCTAGTCTCTTGGCTGTTTATCCTAAGGGAAGAGGATTTCCTGTTTAGGAATCCTCTCTCCTTCCATGGAGTAGCTCTTTGGAGGATATTGTGATGCATCTCTCCACTATCTATCATTATGGCCAAGCTACATCTCTATAGCAGCGCTGGTCCTGTTGAGGGTTTTGCAATTTCTTGTGAGTTGCAGCAAGTGGGTGAACTAGATTTGCAAGATCTAGTTGTTTAGAGGAGATTTATCTCAGGGAGGGTGTCTTGTGACCACCTGGAAGATGATCTCACTCTCATTTTACTTTCAAATCTGTAATTTTTATCTGATGCATCATTTCATTCAAGCTACTGCACAGTCCCTTCCATGAATTGTGTTATTTTCATGTACATGTTTCACTGTTGTCTAGATTTCTCATTGTACTTTCTTTTTGGTGATTGAGGCTTGCCTCTCACTTTAAGATTTGTAAAGTAGCTTGCTGATCTATTAACATTCAGATCTGATATGTAATGTAATTAAATCCGTCTTCAGAAATATCTGAATTTTTCTGCAGTTCAGTGTATTAATAGCTAGATCTACACTTTATTGTGCAATATTTTGATAAAACCCCAAGGGGATCTTGTTAAGAAGGCTGAGTAGTTTCTGGATCTGTTATGGATCTGATGTTTCAGCCATATATCAGTTTTATATTTTAGTCTTAACCTACAGTAGCAAAAGCTCCTCATATAGGACGCTGTCAAGTCTTTTCTGCAGCTTTTACATGTAATACTGCTTAATTTCTAAAGAAATCTTGCTCTTGCTTCATGTAAATTCAATGATTCTACAAAGGAACTTCATTATGGATCTGATTTCTTTCTGCCATACTGTAATATGAGTTTAATGTCTGATTTCCAATGACTCCCAGCAAAAACTACGCAATTCCTAAAGGAGGGTTTCTCTATTAACTTGGCCCTCTCCTTTAGCTAATTTTCAGCTAGTGTTGATTGTGGGAGATCTGTTTTAGCCGTCTAAACCTATTTTTTTGCTGAAACTATACATGGGGGTCCCACATAGCCTAAAATAAGGGAAACCAACCCTGTTCTACGTTATTTTTACACTGGCTTTCTTATATAGCGTTTCCCTTGAGCCTATTGTAGATTTTCCTGAGAGTGGAATTTATTGCTTGTTACTTGTTTGGTTTATGCTTCTCTTTTGGATTCATTCTTTAGATCTATAGATCTAAGGTTCCCAAGGGTAGAAAAATCCAAGAGGAGTGTGTCATTCCCACACTTTCTGTGTTTTATCAGTCTTCTATAGACAGAAACTGGAACAGGCCAGGAAGCCTCTGGTTTTCACCCTCTCTTTAGAGGTGATATAAACAGTAAATTCCCTACCAGTCTATCTCTGGTTTAGAATTGCTAGTGTGTTTCCATATTGCTGTGAATCCATAGTGGAATATCTTAAGATATTCCCTATTGAGCTTATTTTTCCCCATTTGGAACATTACAGTGGTATCAGAGCATGATCTCTGGCACATCTTGTGAGATCAAGCTACCAGTGGATTAAAGAGCAAAGGTAGACATCAGATTGATGGAGCAGATGAGATTATTCTTATCACTTTTTAGATCTAAGAAGGGCCTCTCCCAAGAGGTAAATCAGAAGAGAAAGAGAAGAAGCATCGAGACTCTTAGAGGGTTTCGAGAAGAAACAAGTTATAGAGAGAGCTGCATGAGTTTTTGAGAAGAAGAAGGAAGCCCTAGCGCTTCCTATTAGCAAAGTAGAAGACCGAAGAATCCTAGATCTCCCCATAGATCCACTATTCCCACTTTCTTTGAAGAAGGTGAGAGGTATAGCAGTGAAGGAAAGAGATGCAAAGAAACTCCTAAAGGGTTTCAAGATGAAGAGGAAGAACTATACACTTCCTGTCATCACAAGGCAGGGAGAATGATGGAAGATGAGATCTCATTGTTTCTTTTTCAAACATTGAAGAGCATTGAAGAAAATATCAAGGAGTTTGAGGAGGAAAGGAAAAAGATGAGCTACAAAGAGACATCTCCCAAGGAAACAAAGGAGAATGTCAATCTTGTCACTTTGGGCAAGAGATCTCCATTTTCACGCTAAGGAGCTTGCATCTAGAGAAGAGGCACTTGCATCTTTGCAAGGTAGTCTTGAGTTCTTAACATATGGGGTCCCATGCATGAATCAGGAGATGCATGGGGAGGAGAAGGAAGATACCAGTGCTGGTACACTTGAAGGAAGGAGGCCATCATCCTTACCAGCAGTTGGAGACATCATTGATCTGGATGGAGGAGCTCTTGTATTCTGTCAAGAGGTTCCTACATATCAATTGATCTAAGGTATGCATAAGATTTCAGCACATAATATTTCAAGATCCATGCATAGCCAAGGGTTAGATCAAGGTGTTGATTTGAGGCAAAGGTATATCACAGCGCTGTCACTTAGTGGCTGTGACAAAGACGCTTCATCATTCTTGGAGCATGTTGGAGGTTCTGCAGATTCAAATCTTCACTGGTTTTGGAAGACCATACATGAGAAGGAGGTCTAACTAAGAGATCACAACAGAGATGCATTTCAGTATTCCATGAGTTGCAAAGTTCTTCAGTGGGTTAAAGGAGATGGTATTCTGCAAATGGAGAATGCCATGATTATGCAGCACATCAATCAACTTCTATATTTGAGTGAGTGGATGAGGATGGTGAGTAAGGGGTCACAGGATCACTTGCAGACATATATGGACCAGCAAGCTTGGTTACGCTGGTTGCCCTTGGGAGACTCCTATCACTCTCCAAAGGCACCTATTTTTTTGATCTATGCCTTGAAGAGTAGTTATGAGATGTATAAGGAGGCATGGCAGTGCTGGTTGCCTTGGGGTAGTTATGATCTTTATCCAAAGATTCTCATTCTCTTATCTCATGCTTCGTACATCATTTGCAAAATTTTATGAAGAGGAAGCATGGATGATGTGGTTGTTAGAAGGAGATTTGGAAATCACAAGTTAAATATTATGTCCATGTATTCACCTATGCTTGAAGTATGTCTCATATGTCCACATGCATCTTTGTTGGAGGTATATTTCATGCATGAACTTTGGCTTGGGAGGAGGAATGACTCCCACATGATGTGGTATGAAGGAGCTTGCTTGTACTATGTTGATGAGACATTTTACATGTTCATCATTGTGTTGTTGCTCCAAGATCCACATGATAATGAGGCAAGAAGGTTGCAAAGTCCTTGTTGCTATGGCTGCTTTTGGGTGAGTATGGTTGCTACCCAATAGCTCATTATTTTCTGAATCATGCCTTGGATTTCAATGTCATGTTGCAGCAAGAGAAGGTATGTACAATTTTGTTTCACTTGAGAAGGTATGGCCACCACATGACATCTCCCATGTCTATGTGTTTTGCATGGTGAAAAATTTGGCATGATTTTCTCAAGATGTGCATTGATGGTGGTACTTTGTATTGGGCTGATGTGACATATCATATGTCCATTAGCATGGTTTGGTTTCATGATGCACATGAGGAAGAAAGAAGGCAGCAAGATCCCTTGTTGCTTTGGTGCTTTTGAATGAGCATGGTGACCACCCCATGGCTCATAATTTTCTGGTTCATGCCTTATGTATCAAAGATAAATTACAGTAAAGAAAGGCATGCACATCATCTTTTGGGAAGCATGGCTAGTCCATCTTACATGGAGGAGATAGAGGATGGAAGCAAAGGGCCTTGCTCTTATGGTTGATTTTGGGAGAATCTGGCTTGACATATTTTTCTTACCCATGTTACTCCTTCCCTTCTTCTTTGCGTAACGCTGAAATAATGGAGTTTGAAACCAACAAGGCCAACAAGGCTAAGAATGGAGGCATATCAATGCTTATTCAAGTTCACAAACACGGGATGGAGGAATGATCTGCATGATGAAGATTTTCCTTTATGGGAGGGGCTACGTTAATTTATGTCTCTCATGTGTTTGTGATGGTGTTGGACATCATGCATTTGTCATCTTGTACTTCATGCTAAGAAGAAGACATCTAACCTCACAGTTGGAAGTCATCTCATGCATTGGTAGGAAAAATTTGGAACCAAACATACATAATCTATTGCAGAAAATGGAGAAAGCCTTCCTTATGTGGATGCCATTTGGAGGGAATAGATGGTTTGCATATGCAATAAGAGTTGCTTGAGGGCAAGCAACAGTTTGCTGGGGGAGACTGTAATGTTCCCAATTTTTGCAGCTAGTGGGAACATTGCATTTTAATTTCAGTTTGCTTTATTCATGAATAAAAGTATGTGAAGGAGGTTTATTAAACTCCTAAGTTGAGAATAAATACATGCCCAATGTGAAAGGGGATAAATCTGGGCTATTATATTAAACACCCCTAAGTGTGAAAAGGGAAAATTCATTTGAATGGGTCAATCTTGGCCCCATCTACAGCGCAGATTGGAGGGAATCTTATCCATCAAGCACAATGTACTTCTAGAAGAGGATCTCTTGTGTGAAAGAGGATAATTTGAAGAAGGTGGTTTAGGGTTTTAGCAAGCCCTCATGTTATAAAAAGAAGGAGAGGCAGCAAGTAAAGGTTGTTGAAGAATTTTAGAGGTTGTTGCAGCAACTCTAGTCTCTTGGTTGTTTAGCCTAAGGGAAGAGGATTTCCTGTTTAGGAATCCTCTCTCCTTCCATCGAGTAGCTCTTTGGAGGAGATTGTGATGCATCTCTCCACTATCTGGCATTATGGTCAAGCTTCATCTCTATAGTAGCGCTAGTCCTGTTGAGGGTTTTGCAGTGGCTTGTGAGTTGAAGCAAGTGGGTGAACTAGATCTACAAGATCTAGTTGTTTAGAGGAGATTTCTCCTAGGGAGGGTGTCTTGTGACCATAGGGAAGAGGATCTCACTCTCATTTTACTTTAAAATATGTAATTTTTATCTGTTGTATCATTTCGTTCAAGCTACTACGCAGTCCCTTCTATGAACTACATTATTTTCATGTACATGTTTCACTGCTGTCTAGATTTCTCATTGTACTTGCTTTCTAGTGATTGAGGCTTGCCTCTCACTTTGAGATTTGTAAAGTAGCTTGCTGATATATTCACATTCAGATCTGATATGTAATGTAATGAAATCCATCTTCAGAAATATCTGAATTTTTCTGCAGTTCAGTGTATTAAAAGCTAGATCTACACTTTATTGTGCAATATTTTGATAAAACCCCAAGGGAATCTTGTTAAGAAGGCTGAGTAGTTTCTAGATCTGGTATGGATCTGATGTTTCAGCCATATATCAGTTGTAGATTTTAGTTTTAACCTACAGTATCAAAAGCTCCTCATATAGGACGCTGTCAAGTCTTTTCTGCAGCTTTTACATGTAATACTGCTTAATTTCTAAAGAAATCTTGCTCTTGCTTCATGTAAACTCAATGATTCTACAAAGGAACTTCATTATGGATCTGATTTCTTTCTGCAATAGTGTAATATGATTTTAATGTCTTATTTCCAATGACTCCCAGCAAAAAATACGCAATTCCTAAAGGAGGGTTTCTCTATTAACTCGGCCCTCTCCTTTAGCTAATTTTCAGCTAGTGTTGATTGTGGGAGATCTGTTTTAGCCGTCTAAACCTATTTTTTTGCTGAAACTCTACATGGGGGTCCCACATAGCCTAAAATAAGGGAACCCAGCCCTGTTCTACGTTATTTTTACACTGGCTTTCTTATATAGCGTTTCCCTTGAGCCTATTGTAGATTTTCCTGAGAGTGGAATTTATTGCTTGTTACTTGTTTGGTTTATGCTTCTCTTTTGGATTCATTCTAACCAACATATTAACCAACTGAATGCTATAGAGTAATATACCCTATCCATGATATCATATTTCTAGTGCTGCAATATTCTGTAAAAACATGAACATCTGAAATGAACTATTTATGGAGCGTGAAATTTGAAAGGGAAATTATGAGAACCTTTTGCAGCAGCCGCCATTTGGTATTCTCGATCTACTGTTCCGAGGCATTTCTTTTCGCTCAGGAGCTCTCTCTGAACTGCACGGGATGTGACGAGAAGATGGAGCATTGCCATAGCTGACAGATTTTCAGCCCCTCTTTCTTCTTCCACGTTCCCTGTTGAATGTAATCTTATAGTTGAGCAAGGGTTTAGTGTTCTCGCTGGGCCGAGACCATTGGGCATAAGCTGTATAACGTGCAGTTGCGCCTGCAGAAATTTGACAAATTTTCTCGCTTCCTCTAGCATTGTCCCCATGTCTAACTTGAATTTTAATGGAATAAGTTTCTCCAGGGAAAGGATCTTTTCCTGGATTTTCCTCCGACGATGGCGCGCTGCAACGCTCTGAGGCTCCACTGAAAGGTCACTAGTGGCCGTACAACGATATAACTGAAACCTATTAGCTGCTGAATTTATATTCAGCGAAGGTGATAGGGAGGAAACAGAAAGCTTGGGAGATGATACGTTGAAATCAGACTGGAATCCCTTAGCCCAGCTAGGAGTACAAATATTGTTCTGCAAGCTATCCTTGCTTCCGATCAGCGAATTAGATGATAGGGACGAGACATAAAGCTTGGAAGATGATAAGCTGAAATCACACTGAAATCCAGTAGCCACGGGAAAAATATTGTTAAACGCCACTTTCTCCTTGCTTCGGATCAGGGAATTAGATGATAGGGAGGAGACAGAAAGTTTGCGAGATGACAAGTTGAGATCAGACTGAAATCGATTAGCCATAGGAGAAGTATTGTTTTGCAAAATCTCCCGACTTCCAACGCTTCCCTGGCCGAGAGTAGAACCTCGCGGGAGCTTCTGGATTACATCTTCAATAGTATAGGCCCAACATACGGATCTTGGTCGCTTAGTTATTGGTTCCTTGTTGCTGTCGTCATATGACCCTGAGGGGCTTAACGGGGTCGATATCAGTGGCACTTCGTACTTCTGGCCTGTCTCAGGAGTGGAAGAAACATAAGAATACCCCATTGGATTATCATATTCATTACTCTCTTCCACAGTATCTCCGTCTCCAACCAAAATAAATTCACCCACGGGTATTTTATCTAAATCTAGAGGCTCAATGGATGAGATGTGAAAGGAAGCATGATAATATGCATTATCGTCGAAACTATTATTACTAATCCTCTCCCTCTCGTGATCTTGCAACTCGCCTGCAGCCATTCCCATCCCTTGGTTCTCATTCTGAAACTCTCCCATTCCCATCCCCTGCTCCTGAAGCCCTCCCATTCCCATCCCTTGGTTCTTGTTCTGAAACTCTCCCATTCCCATCCATTGGTTCTCGTTTTGAAACTCTCCCATTCCCATCCCCTGCTCCTGAAACCCTCCAATTCCCATCCCTTGGTTCTCGTTTTGAAACTCTCCCATTCCCACCCCGTGCTCCTGAAAGTCTCCCATTCCCATCCATTGGTTCTCGTTGAAACTCTCCCATTCCCATCCCGTGCTCCTGAAGCCCTCCAATTCCCATCCCTTGGTTCTCGTTCTGAAACTCTCCCATTCCCATCCCCTGCTCCTGAAACCCTCCCATTCCCATCCCTTGGTTCTCGTTCTGAAGCTCTCCGATTCCCATCCCGTGCTCCTGAAACCCTCCAATTCGCACGCAATGTAAGTCCATTATGACAAAATCAACAGCTACCGATTTTTCCACTTCGACACCAAGGCATTAAACATTCAGTTGAAGCGTGTAGGCTTTTGTAGTTCAAGCCCCACTGCGCCCGACCCTCTATGGGGGTTTACCAAATCATTTGGCATTTAATCATTTGAGTTTTTTCCCGCGATCGATAGTAATCCCGAGGTTACCACCATTCCGCATACGATTGGATCAAAAGCTATCCGTTGGATGGGAAAACCTTTAAGATAAAGGAGGAAACAGTGATGTGAACACATCAAATATTGAAACTGGAAGCCCTAGATGATTCCGAAAACTCCGGCTGTTTTCTATAAATTTTATTTTATATATTAAAAAATTCAAATGATACAAATATTTCAATAAAACAGTTACGAATGATTAAATTAGACTCGCCCTTAAAAGGTTAGTTAATGACGAGGGTCCATGCACCGGCCAAAGCAGAATCAGGCGGGCTACATATACATTACTCGATCTTATTAAATATATATCTCGACATAAATGCTTTTGTATGAGGTGTTTGTATTTCTGAACTTTGGATACAATAATATACTTATGTATTAAATAAATGTAAATATTAAGCCTACATATTATGCAAGTCTTGTTTTGGAGAATTAATATCAACTAAGGCGTACATGTTAGATGTAATGTGGTGGATGTTAGTCTGGAAAGACAAGAAGGAGAAAATAGTGGAGCAAATTTTGGTGGGCTCGTGAAAACAACACTTACAGTAATGTGTAAATTCCACAACCCGAGTGATTTTTTACTAGTAAAGTGAGTCGCAACATTCATATGTGAGTGTATTTCATGATTTGAAGTTATAATATAAAGTTTTGTTTGAGATTTTAATATTCACCACTCTGTATTAAAAGGAAGACCTTCATGATTTGATTTCTGCAACAATATGGTTTGTGTTGAGGAAAATATTTTCCTTTGTGTCTTAAAATAATTAATCTCAGTTAATCTCAACCACGGCCTTAAATACACTTACAAGCAATCATACCTTAGTGAATATTTAGGAGGTTGCGGATTTTAGGTTAAGCGGAGTAAATGAACTCATGAGCATAGTGCATAACCCATTCCACAACAAAGTAAATTAATTAAAAGTCAATTTCAAAAATTTTAATGGTTAGTAAAACGCATGGGAAAACATTTACTCATGAAAACATTTACTCATCCTCAATGTTCACAAAATGATGTTCCCCATACTATGTATTAAATTTTGTCTACCATGAATTAAATGTCTTAACATATATGTTTTGATTTTACATGTAAGGATAGGTTAGATGTAATGTGGCAGATGTATGTTTGGAAAGACAAAGGAATGATGTTCCCCATACTATGTATTAAATTTTGTGTGCCATGAATTAAATGTCCTAAAATATATGTTTTGATTTCACATGTAAGGACACGTTAGATGTAATGTGGCGAATGTATATTTGGAAAGATAAAGGAATGGTGCTCCCCTTTGTGTGCCATGAATTAAATGTCATAAAATATATGTTTTCATTTTACATGTAAGGACAGGTTAGATGTAATGTGGCTGATGTATGTTTGGAAATACAAAGGAGAAAATCATGGAGCAAATTTTTGTGGGCACGTGAAAACAACAGTTACAGGTTTTACAGTGTGTAAATTGCACGTGAAAACAATAGTTACACAAGCTTTAGGGTGTGTAAATTCCGCAAACCTCATGTAAGAACTCTTGTTTTACTCCTCAACCTCCATATGTGAATGTAATTCATGATTTGAAGTTATAATAAAAAGTTTCATTAACCTTGATATAGTTCTAGAATTTTTCAAGAACTCTTGTTTTACTTGGAGCCCCAACTTCCATATGTGAATGTATTTCATGATTTGAAGTTATAATAAAAAGTTTCATTAGACTTGATATAGTTCTAGACATTTTGAAGAAATCTTGTTTTACTAGGAGCCACAACCTCCATATGTGAATATATTTCATGATTTGAAGTTATAATATAAAGTTTGGTTAGTCATGTATTTCATGATTTGAAGTTGTAATATAAAGTTTGTTTAATCTTGATATAGTTATGGAAATTTTACACTCAGTAAAATTATTTGATTTTATCAGGTCCATTATATGGTCTGGATTAAGTGATTTCCATAATTGTATACTCTGGATTATGTGACTTCCTCAACTCTGTGTAAAATTATTTGATTTTATTAGTTCCATTATACGGTCTGGATTATGTAACTTCCGCAACTCTGTGTAAACCTTCGCAACTGTTATCTTGGTTAAGGAAATTTGTGCAACTTTTTGTGTTGAGGAAAATATTTTACTATGTCTTAATAGAATGGAGTTGTGTTTAGTGCGACTTTTTGGAGTTTCAAGTGTGGTGAAAAATTTCAACGTAAAATCTTGATTTTTAAACTGGTTTTTTGACTCTATATATGGATTCAGCACCCTCAAAAACCCCTAGGGCACTTCTATTGGGCAAGGCCACCATAAAATCTTTCAAAAAGGCACACTAAAGACTACTCATAAAAGAATTAATCTCAACCACCATGTTAAATAATTTTACAAGCACTCATACCTCAATGAATGTTTTGGAGGTTGGGGATTGTGTTTTCAGATTAAAAGACATGGAGTAAATGAATTTCTGGAGTAAATGAATTTTTGGGCCGAGTACATAACCCATTCAACAACAGAGTAAATTAATTAAAATTCAATTTCAAATTTATTAATGGTTAGTAGAAAGGCATGGGTAAACATTTAATCATGCAAACATTTACTCATCCTCAATTTTCACAAAATGATGTTCCCCATACAATGTATTAAATTTTGACTGCCATGAATTAAATGTCTTAAAATATATGTTTTGATTTTATATGTAAGGACAGGTTATATGTAATGTGGTGGATGTAAGAAGTCTGGAAAGACAAGTAAGGTGTGTAAATTTCGTAACCCTCGTGAATGCAAGAACTCTTATTTTTACTCATAAAGGAGCCACGACCTCTATATGTGAATGTATTTCATGATTTGAAGTTATAATATAAAGTTTGGTTAGTGGCGAATTTGATTTTATTAGCTACCTTAGTTTAGTTTCAACCACCATGTAAAATACACTGACTATGAGCCATACCTCAGTCAATGTTTTGTAGGTTGCTGATTGTGTTTGCAGATTAAAGGACATGGAGTAAATGAATTTTTGAGAAGAGTACATAACCCACTCCGCAACAGAGTAAATTAATTAAAAGTAAATTTGAAATTGAAATATATGTTTTGATTTTACATGTAAGGACATGTTAGATGTAATGCGACGGATTTCAGTAAGGAAAGACAAGAATTAAAACAATAGTTACGGGTTTTATACTGTGTGTAAATTCCGCTGGTAAAGA
This sequence comes from Pinus albicaulis, assembly GCA_034641835.2. NCBI lineage: Eukaryota > Viridiplantae > Streptophyta > Pinopsida > Pinales > Pinaceae > Pinus > Pinus albicaulis. The sequence goes on along the minus strand of JAXQQM020091081.1, from coordinate 317,870 downwards.
AGCGACAACCTCCATATGTGAATGTATCTCATGATTTGAAGTTATAGTATAAAGTTTGGTCAGATATGTCAACGTATTTCATGAACTGAAGTTATAATATAAAGTTTGGCCACTCGGTATCATTATTATCTCAACACTCTAGTGAGTAAAATTATTTGATTATATTTTCTCATCTATAGTTGAGATTTTAATCTCCACTAATCTGTATTAAGAGGAAGACTTTCATGATTTGTCTTAAAAAATTTCTAACATGGTATCAACGCAAGTGTTTTTACTGAGTTAAAAAGAGTTATGAAACTTTATAAAATGGTATCAAAGTTGGTTTAAACCTTCATTATAGAAAGTTTTTTTACTATGGAGTTAAAAGGAGTTAAAATTTTTGTTGAGCCAGTTTTTACACACTGAGAATGACAATTTTGAATAATCCACAAATACCATAGTTTAATGGCAAGAATTATGATTATTAGGCTATTACAATGAAGGCTCTATTTTTTTCTCAAGATATTTGGGAATTGGTGGAGAATGGATTTGAACAAAAAATAGATGCAGTAGCATACAATTCTTTGAGACAATCCGAAAAGGATGTGGTGAGAGATAGCAGGAAGAAGGACTCCAAATCCCTCTTATGAATATTTCAAGCAGTTCATGAAAGTATCTTCCCAAGGATTGCAGCAGCAAAAAAGTCTAAGAAAACATGGGATACCCTCCAAACAGCCTACCAAGGCATGGAAAAGGTGAAGACAACAAAATTACAAATGCTAAGAAGAGATTTTGAAAAAAATTGTATGAAAGAGTCTGAGAATGTAGACTCATTTTTTACACATATAATTGGGTTCGTTATCTAAATTTGGTGATCCAGGAGGATCTTGTTTAGTAAAAATTGACACATTTTTAGTTCGTCTGACGTCCGGTTCAGTCTCCAATCCACCAGTTTCGTCAGTGTCGTCCGAAGAAAATGTCCTCAAGTTGATCATGGTTAGGTTCATGGCATTTATTGTGGCGTAATTGGTCCTATTTGTATTTATGGTGAAATACCTTTACAATGTAAAAAGGACCTAAGGTTTAAACACTGAAATACATAACCTAGGTCCTAAATTACTAGACCTAAGACTTAAAAACCCTAAGCGCATTAAAAATATAATGGAAACCCCACTTTCGAGCTATTTATTAAACCAAAAATTCAAAACAAAATAAAAAAATGTTAATCATGTAGTTAAATAGACCGATGCAGGAATGGTGAGCATGTGACAGGTTTATTAACTGTGATGGATTTGTTAACCGTCGGGTTCGTAAAACCGCGATGGAAACCACGCATGTGACAGTTGTTGTGCTACCGTCGGAGCCACCTTAACTGACGGTATTAGATTGTAACCGCCGGACCATAACCACTAATGTTGGTGCTGATCACATGCCGAGGTATTTCCTCTGCTCGATTAGCTAGCCACCAAGATAAATTTTTATCCTAAAGTTTAATTTTGGGTTTTTTTATTTAATTCAGTGCTAAGGACCTTATCACTTAAAACTAGGAATTTAATAAGAGATAAATATTCGAACCCATTCATCTTGATTTGATCAACCACTTCTAAGTTTGGCATTTGGAGGTTCAAGGACATTATAAAGCCATGAAAAATTGCTTGTTGAGGGACATTGAAGTTTTGGAGTTCAGATTCAGAAGGATAGAGGCGATTTTGTTTTCATCAGAGCTCGACCGTCTGGAGTCAGAATTTAGCGCAGAGACAAGAGTCAGAAAGGCAAGATGGAGTAATTTTTGTTTACAATATCCAGAAGGTCTTGGGAGCATGATCATTCTGGTTAATTTCTGTGTAAATAAATTCCTCAAGATTAATCCTAATAAAGCGGACGCCCACTTGAAAGCGGACCTAGAGATGTAGTCCACCAAGGACGAACTCTGTAATCAATTGTTTTCTTCTTCTTATCTTTGTTTTATGTTGTACATTAATAATATATTCTCTGCTGGTTTATGTCGTCTTTCAGTTTAAATCTCTCTTCAGTTAACAATCAATATTAATCTCAAACTAATCAAACAACCTCAGCACTTAATTTATCGTAATGAGATCATATTTATTTGGTATCAGAGTAGGTTACGCTTTGTAGTTTTTTTGTCAGTGGATGTTAAACAGGTTGGGATAGCAATGTGGAAAAGGCGAGCTTGAGGAATTCGATCCAGAGATTGGAAAGAGGAAATTCGTTCATTAATCAACGATGATAGGGACTGAGAAATTTGAGACTCCTGAAGCTCCTGAATCGAAACCCATGGATGAGAATAAAATTTATTAGATGTTTTTAAACATGCAGTAGATGTTGGTAGAATTATATGAAGATAAGAAGATGAGATATGCAGCCCCATCATCGAAGGCATCAAATAAGGACAAGGGTAAAGGAAAGTGTTGTGGAGGTAAATCCCCTCTGCGGACAGAGGCGATCCCTATTAGCCCAGACCGGGTCTAGAAACAATCATTCACGCTATAGTGCAGGTTCCTAATTGCAAATAAACCAACTAGCGATGAAGGCTTACCTGGAATCCAACGATGTTGCTTGTAGAAGAGGTAGCACTCCCGTTCCCTAGCTTTGGCAGATCACGATCCCCATGATCTCTATGATGGACACCTGCACGTGCAAGAAACAAAAAAAACGCAAGCGTAAAATCCAGTAGATGCAACTATATGCTAGTCAGAAAGGACAAAAATCATCATCGTAATCAACAACAATATTGGAACCATAACCAATAGTTGTTTATTATTAATCAATCAAAGGAATAATACAGCCATAGTTCTGACACTGAATTCTCCTTCGGTGGGTCGCCAGCAGAACACGTCTCGAAATCCTGTCAAGGATGGGACAAAACTCTCTCTTCGGATCTTGAAAATAGTCTCCTTACTTAGATTCGGCCTTAAGGGAATTATGGAGGCTCTTGCAGCATAAGGCTCTTGGGAATTTCGAAACTTGAAGACTAGCTTGCAATGGAGATGGGAAAGCTTTTATAGATGGAGGAAGGGGAGTTGGGATCCCTATAATCATGGGATTGGCCCTATCCTTAAGGAAGCTTCCATGAGAGGTGGAAAACCACTTCCTCTACATGGAAATCCGGAGCCAAACCTCCCAACTCAAGATAGATTCCAGTTCATGAATTGGTTAGGATGAAACTTCCGCCATTTATTTTTAAAAAACACTCCTTAAATTAGCTGGCGTGAGTGCGACTCTAGGACAGAGCGCCAATTGGCGCGACCTCTTTGAAGGATTTTCCCCATTGGTGCAGGTACTGAACTGTCTGCCCGTGCCAATGCAAAAAGGGCCATTTTTAGGGTTTTTCACAAGGAGATGTCTTCAGGGAAATGAAAGCTCTTATTCAGAGGGATCTCATGAAAGTAATTTCAAGGCTTGTTACTGCTCACAGGTCATGGAATGAACCCTCCAATGTGCGGGATGAGGATTGCAGGGACGGTGACAAATTACTGTGTAACAGAAAGGTAGATAAACCTCCTTCTCCTCCATCATCTCCATCTTCATCTTCTTCTTCTTATAGTTCTGAATTTGAAAAAGAAAAGAAACCTCAGAGTCCACTTTTGAAACTTGATTTTAAGTTTGAATTACCTGTGTACGATGGTGAAATGAACCCTAAGAAACTAGATAATTAGGTAAAATAGTTGGAATTCTATTGCCGTATTTAAAATATTACTGATGATAAGACAAAGATCCAATTAGCTAATCTTAGAATGGGGGGTACTTCTTTGATATGGTGGGAAAGTAAGACACAGATAGATTTAAAGCATAAAGGAAAAGTTATCACCTCATGGACTAAGTTTTTAAAATCTCTAAAGAAAAAATTCTATCTGTTAGGTTACACACAGTAAGTTGTTATTAATTGGCAGCGTTTGTGACAAGGTAAGGGATAGAATGTTCAAGAGTTCACTTAGGAATTCAGAAAGAAAGCGATAGTGCTTAGTATTCCTTTGGACACAAAAGAAACTTATTGAAGTATATTAGTAGTTTAGCAGGACTTGGGATCTGATTCAGGTGATAAAGGTAAAATCACTACTATGGTTACAATAGGTAAAACTTCTAAAGCTAGTACTTATACTTCTTCAAACATCTAACAGTTGGATGAAGATAAAAGAGTCGAGTTATTTCATATAAGGGTAACTTCAAAACATACAAAGATAGATACATTGTTTGATACGGGATCACAATAAAATTTTATTTCTGAATCATTGGTTAACAAATTAAGTTTGAAAACACATAATCATCCAAAACCATATCCTTTAGGCTGGTTAAAGGAACACACTGAAAGTTATGTTACCAAATAGTGTAGGTTAAAATTTTCAATCACAGCTAACTATATCGACGAAGTGGATCTAGATGTGATACCATTAGACATATGTGGAATTGTCTTAGGAGGGCCTTATCTCTATGATCGTGATGAAATATTTTATAGGAAAGAACATAAGTCTCATCTCAAGAAATAAAACTAAAAATCACTTGGACTTAATCAATGCTAATCAGATGAAGCGCTTAATAAGTTCAAGTAAGAGATACATTCTCATGGTTGTTAAAGAAAAACATAAGGATCTGCAAGATGAATTTACAAGTTCGGATGTTTAGTTTAAAGATAATTTGGTTAAAGTGGTAGAGTCATTTTAGAATTTATTCAAAGAGCCTAAACATCTTCCTCCAAAAAGAGAAACAAAACATGAGATTTAGTTAATGCCTCATGCCCCTCTTCCTTATTGTTGGAATGTATCGCATGTCAGTAATAGAAAATGAATAAATTAAAAGGAAAATCCAAGAATTGGTAGAAAAAGGTTTAATTCGACTAATTTCATCTCCATGTGGTTCACCTATCATTCTAGTTCCTAAGAAAAACGATATATGGAGAATGCATGTTTATTTTAGGGCCTTAAATAAAATCACAATAAAAAACAGGTATCCTCTTCCTATGATTGATGATGTTAACACAAAATCTGACCCTGATAGGCTGTTGATCAAGGTTCCTAAATGAATTCCATAACCACATTCTCAATTTGTTTGATGATTTTTAGTTAATGATAAGGAAACCCTAAAAGGCTACTCTAAGGCTTAAACTTGACATCACTGTTGAACCTCATTCATCTGCCTGTAAAAGAGAGTTAGTGATAGACATAGGGTTAAACTTTTAGAGGTTATTCACTCACCTAAGGTTGTGCCTACACTCACTCCATTCACTAAATCGGTCCCTTACATTACAAAAATATTGACAATTTCATTCCCTTCCTTCATATCAAATTATCATCAATGCAAGGTGTTGTCAAAGGAAGAGAAGTTAAAATTTCAAGAGAAGGAGGCTGATGCAAGTAAAGAATCAAGAAGTGAAGACTGAAATAGATACCAATGAGGCAGATATCAGCTGTAATGATGATGGCTTTTCATAAGAGCAGTGAGAACAGTGAGGCACATAGCAGTGGTGATGAGAGCAATGAAGGAAGCAGTAAAGAGAATAGTGAAGCTCAAAGCAGTGAACAAATCAGTGGATCAGATGAAGTCAATGAAGAAAATAGTGATAAAGGACAAAGCATCAAGGAATAAAGCAATGATGACAATGAGGGTGATGCCAGTGATAAAACAGAGATCATTGTAGCAGAAAGCAATGATGATGTGGGTAATGATGATGGCAGTAAGAAAACAATGAAGAAGATGTTAGTGGGGAAAATATCAGTGATAAATATAGCAGAGAGGGAAATGGAAGTGAGGATGTTGAAAGTGGCTCAAAGAGCCTTCATGGCACTGATGCCAGCAGAGCATATGATAGTGAGACTGTAGACACTAAAATGGTGGACATAGAGGCTTTTTATTTAACCTACAAAAGGGGAAAAGAACAAATAAAACCTTGAAATTTTTTTGATCCATCCCCTATAGGCATTTGAAACACCATCAGTAGGACAAATCCAATGTTTGGCAAGTTTTTTAAGTTTTTATATTTTTTACTGTTTTGAAGGGCCAAAGGCACAGTGCCATTGGCACTGCGCTCTTTTTTGGGGCAGTCTTTTGTGGAATTCCTTACATTTTTGGAATCCTTAGGCTAATCACATCATCCAAAAAACATTTCAGATCATTTGGAGCTGAACTGGTACTCCAAAAGTGCCAAAAACACCCTAAAAATCACCTTTCTGCCCTATTTTCAGAGTTGGCACTACGCCTTGAACAATATTGAGAGATTGCTTTTTTGAGTAGGTAAATTAATTCCAATCAAGAAACTAAAAGCTGATTTTGAAACTAGACTATACAATATTTCCAATGAGCTATCATGAAGCTCATTTGGACACCGGGAAGTCCTCCAAAACTCAACTACAAGATGACATATTTTCCTAGTGCAGGTGATGCACACTTGGCCTTGGTGCTGTGCTCTTGCCTGCAAGGTCAGCAAAAGACACAAATTTATTGAAAAATATATTTTTGAGGAATTTTAAGGAAAATCACTCCTAGTTATCTCAGAATTTATGTTTGAAGATATTTTTCATTTATTAGGTTAGGATATTTGTGCCTTGGGCCTTGCATGGTCTCACAGGACAAATTTGGCATTTATGATGATATTTTGGAGACATAGTTAGGGTTTTGGTCCTCCTTTATTATTAAATACAGCATTGAGGCCTCATTGTAGACTTTGGTTTGATGTTGGTTGATTGTGGAGAAAAACTTCATAGACTTGGAGTTGTGAGGTGTTTTTGGCTTTGGAGCATTGTGAAGTTTCTAAACTGAATATCAATAAGATAAACACTTTTCAGGATTCATGAACATGGATAATGGTGATGTATTTCTAATTTTGTACCTATCATGTTATGTTTTACATGTTGTTTCATCTTTCTCTCGCAATAAGAGAGAAATTTTAGCTTAAGGTATGCTGTCAAAAGCACATTAAGTCTATCTGCATCTTTTTCTTTCATGTTTTCCTCTGCTAGGTCAGTTTAGAGAATTCTTAGTTGCTCTCTAACCCCACTCAACTTGTTTTATCTCAAGAATGATTTAATGGAGTCAGTGCCAAAGTATTTAATGATTAGCCCTGCCCCTTGGAATCACCTAAACATTGTTTTTGCACCTACTCTATTCACAATTTAATTTTCACTTCACTCACCTAAGCCTTGACCTATTGTTGTAATTTCTAGACCTTTGCAGACTCCATAGCCCAATGGTCTAAACCTCTCTTACTCTATCTGTTTTTCTTGAAAACCTACCAAACGAAACAAACAAACAAACCCTAAACCTAATAACTAGCCTAAAAGAAAAACCCTAAAATCTATCAAGTTACATCCTTTTACACAAGTATAGAGAGAGCCCTCTCTGAGTCTAGAAAGGCTAGGTCCTAGGACTCCAAATATTGGTTTGATGTTACCCCTGTATATTTGGCCTTGCCAATCTAACAAATTATGGGACCTAACATAATGGCAATCACGGTGGGACTTTCTGAGTCAGTGACAATATAAGTATTCCTTAGGACCTCAGAAAACCCAAAAAAATCCTTAGATTAATATTTAGTTGTTGATGGTGGACAACAAGTACATCCTTAAAACAATAAACATCATCCACCTAGTAACTCCACTAGTCTTCAATAGCCTTATTTATCCCACTAGTCCTCAAAGACTCCCCTGGGAATGAATTAATCAATCCTAATATTGCTGATGGTGGGAAAAAAAATTCAAATATTCCACCTGGAAACTCCACAGCTCTCAATAGACCTAAACACTCCACTGGTAGAGAAATCTAGACTGGTTGAAAAGATGCAGTGACCCTTTCTGATTTAAAAACATGGATCCAAGGATACAACAAAGATATGCTCCGATGAACAGAGATCACATCCCTAGATTCCCACACAAAAGGCCTCAGATAAATTAGGTTTCAAACCTGCCTATGTTTCAAGATGAAAAAATTGATGCCCCCTTGTTACATCTCATCAAATTTCATATAAATGTATCGAGGTTAAAGGTTGAATAGCATGAGGACTGCCTCATGAAAATGTTCATGAGGACATTAGAAGGTAAGGCAAGGGAATGGTATGAAGGCCAAGACCCTAGTAGTTTTTTTTCTTTAAATGTTTTCCACAAGGTATTTTATGAACATTATAAAGAAAATTGTTCATCTCTATCATTAGCTAAAAATTGTTGTGATCAATCTGAAGATCTCATACGATACCTTGTAAACATTGATGAAGATTTGGGAAATTGGCATCCTAAAAGTCTATCAGAGGGAATTCATGCATTTCATACTCAAGATAATTGTCATGACAACCAAGAGGAGTTGGTTTAGGATGAAATAAATCAAGAAATAAGGGAAGAGCCATAGGATCTCTCTGAAAATACAAGTGATGATCCATCATCTCTTCTAGGTGAGGCTCAAGAAGACATTCAGCCTCATAATCAGCCTTCACAAGAGAAAGAGAACTATTGTAGTTCTATCCAAAGAAAGAGAAAAATGCCTCCTATTTTAACTAAAGAGGAAATAAATTAGATTTTAAACATGCATCCAACCTCTAAACCTTCATGTGAACAAAACATCTCTATTTATTTTCTTGCTAATCCTGGATACCATAGATCAGAAAATCGACTTGTAGATCAATTGGAAGAAAAACAATATGATAATTTAATATGTATGATTGGTGAAATTACTTATATTGATGATTTTCCAAAGTTTGATCAATATGATGATGGTTATGTTCTCCAAATAGAAGCTAATCTCATGAAGCAATCAGTAGTTGATTTGTGGGAGGAAGTTTAGTTTCATCACCTTCAAAAAAGTAGTCAGCCAATACATATCAGCTATGAAAATGAGGAGGAAAGTCTAGAAAAATTGGAAGTAAGTGAAGGATCTCTGACTCTTTGTTCTACTTCATTTCTGTCCATCAGAAATAACTTTCATGTGATTGGAAATCAACAGTCTTTCAATTTTGATGTTGAGGTTGGGGAAGATAATGAACTTCTTGAGCAAGTTGTTAATGAGAAACCTTTTCCTGAAATGATTGAGGAAATCATTTGCGACATAGAATTTTCCTTAGCTCAAAATTTGCATCCACCAAGTTCCATTGAATTTCAAATTGTAGATGAAGGCTTGGAAATTGATAATCACAAGAGAGTTGTTGCACTACCTTTTCTAGAAGACATATTACCAAAGGATGCTCCTAATCATGTCTATCAGATAGAATTCAACCTACTCAATCAAAACATATCAATTTTTCTAGAGGACAACATTGCAATAAATGATGAGGCCGCCAATACAGATGATCATGAGAAAGAGGTGGAGTTTATTTCCCAAAGGAATCCCAAGATTAGCCAAGTGGAGGAAGGAGTAGTCCTAAAAGAAGCTTATTATTAAAATCCTTAGAGCCAGGTATTGTTTCAAGATCGCTTTGTTGATTTCCTAGAGACATTTGAAGAGGGATTAAAATATGTCAGAAGCAGTTTGATGCAAGGTTTACAAAAAAATTTAGGCACTATTGTTAAAAAACAAGTGAGGTGGGAGTGGCCTTTTGATTTTTTCAGCACACTTAAAGAGTTGAACAAGGATCACTCATGGAATCATCTGCTTGATTGGTTATATTGGAAAACATAGTTCACCAAATGAATATATATCATATGTAAGTTAGATTAGGATAGATAGGTATGAAAATAAGCTCAACACTATGAGCATCTTTCTAGTTTTTAGTCTTAGAATGTGTATCTAAAAAAGACACAAAAACCAAGAAAAGAAGAAAAAGAGGGCAGGTAAAGGGAAGAGGTACAGCCCCATACCAAAAAGAGTATTGCTGAAATTCTGCAAGCCTAAATGCCACTACTTGAGAAAAGAAAGTCTTGTTCAGTCATTTAGCCTAATCATGACTAGACATGTTTTAAATTTCTGCTGATAGGTTAGTGAAAGAATATGTACCAAAACCATGTAAACTTGGCTTGTTAGTAGATTATATTAGGGAATATAGTTGGTTCTAAAAGCTCAAATATAAACCAAAGAGAAAGAGAAGGATAGGTAACAAATTCTAAATCATTAGCCCTCAAACTTTCTTGTTTCACTTGTACAGTAATAAATTATCTGTGCAGCTTGTCAAAAATGCCACAACCCATGGCAAATCAGATTGTTTAATCATGGTTTGATCATGTTAGTAGGTTAGAGAATAAAGTCTACAAAACAGCTTAATCTTGACAGATGAGTAGACTAGGTAGAGAATAAGATAGTTCATTAGCCTAATCTTAACTCTTGGAAGTGATAAAGGTACAAGTAGATAGTTTCTATGCTTTCAAAAGAATTTCATGGGTTTTCTAGTCCAAGAGCACCGAAAAGAAGAAAAAAAATGTTAGGCAAAATATGACAGGTAGGTAGAACTAATGTTGAAGAAATAATTTCTTTTCATATTTTTGAAATCATAGCTTCAAGAGAACATCAACAAATGAAGGAAGAGGGATCTCCCATGTAAAATTAAGGTATTGGTCTTCAAAACTCAGATATCTGAACTCTGAGGTCCTGGGCACCTTCTGAACAAGAGTTGCCCTCCCCAAGTGGAGCCACTATTAGTCGTCAATATTTTTCATTATCTGTAGATGAATAAATATTGCTTCTAGATTTCTAAAAACAAAATTCCCTTAATATTGTGAGTTTTAGAAATCTCATTGCCTTCATTATCCTTATAGAAATTTTTTCACTATTCTATCATCTTGCCATTCCATGATCGCCCTACCACTCCTAAGAGACTCCTTATGGGCTTCTGCCACTCACCTCCAGCCTCTTTCCTGCCTATGACCTCATTACTCTGTTTTTACCTTGCCCATAAATTCACTTTCCATCTAAGGTTACCTATAATCCTTTTCCTTCGCATGTTCACTAGGTTCCTTAAGCAATGATGGTCTCTGTCAAACCAGGAGGTAACTCCTCAAAACCGGAATTGTCTATTAGCTGAAGAATGTACATGCTTATATAGATGGGAGGTGAGGCTATTGGGATTCAGCTCCCAATGACTCTTGGCCTTCCTTATTTCCTAATAATAAATAATATACAAAAATACATATGCGCACCCATCCATAGGATTAGGTGTCAACATTCCCCCCTTTAATCCGAAGGGATGTTGGTGAGTCCAAGCATCGATCTGAACTTTTCAAACTTTTCTCTTCCGAGTGCTTTGGTGAAGATGTCAGCAGTTTGCTCATTTGTGGAACAATGATGTAGATGGATGGTTTTGGCCTGAACATGATGTCGAATGAGATGGTACTTTGTATTGATGTGCTTTGTTCGATCATGGAACTTTGGGTTCTTGGCCAGCTTTATTGCAGAAGTGTTGTCGATCATGAGTGGAGTGGAATACATCTGTTTCATCTGCAAATCTTCCAGGATTTTCCGGAGCCACACAATTTCCTTTGTTGCTTAAGCTGCTGCCACATATTCTGCCTCGGTCGTGGAATCTGCTGGAACTGACTGTTTGCGTGATCTCCATGAGACAGCTCCTGATCCAAGACTCATGGTGTAACCTGTAGTAGACACCCCTGTTTCTTTGTCGCCATCAAAGTCTGAATCAGAGTATCCGGTCAAGATGAAGTGGCCTACCTGTGTATATTTGAGTCCAAAGTCTTGAGTCCCCTTCAAGTACCTTAGTACTCTTTTTGCAGCAGACCAATGTCCTTCACAAGGTTTTTGCATGAACCTTGAGAGGATTCCAACAACAAATGAGATGTCAGGTCTGGTGGTGGTCATATAGATAAGACTTCCTACAAGCTGTCTATACTTAGTTGCATCCTCAAATTCCTTCCCTTCAACAGATGTGAGCTTCAAGTTTTGTTCCATTGGAGTGCCTAAGGGTTTACAATCATCCATGCCAATTTTGTTCAAGAGATCTCCAATGTACTTCTTTTGAGAAAGAAATATGAATTTAGGATGTTGAATTACTTCAATACCCAAATAGTAATGAACATGACCCAAATCGGTCATTTCAAAACCTTTCTTCAACTCTTTCTTCATGGATGCAATATAGCTCTCATTGTTTCCTGTTATCAAAAGATCATCTACATATACCACAAGATATACAACTGTTTTTCCAACTTTATTAACAAACAAAGTTGCATCATCAAGATTAAAGTGTTTGAAATCAAGTTTCAGAAGATGCTCGGTCAACTTCTCATACCAGGCTCGTGGTGCTTGCTTGAGGCCATACAAGGATTTCACAAGTTTGCAAACTTTGTGTTCTTGACCCTTTATCACAAATCCTTCTGGATGGGACATATAAACTTTCTCCTTCATATCTCCATTCAAGAACGCTGTTTTTACATCCATCTGATGGACTTTCCATCCACTCTGAGCTGTTAAGGCAAAGAGAGTCCGGATGGCGGTCCATTTTGCTGTGGGAGCAAACGTTTCTTCATAATCAATTCCTTCCTTCTGTGTGAATCCTTTTGCCACAAGCCTAGCCTTGTGCTTGTCAAGTGAGCCGTCTTCTTTGTACTTGTTCTTGTAGACCCACTTACAGCCAATTGGTTTTGTTCCCAAAGGCGGATCAACCAGCTTCCAAGTGCCATTCTTTATCAAGGCATCATACTCCTTCTGCATCACTTCTTTCCATTCATCATGAGAAGCGGATTCTTTGAAGGAAGTTGGTTCATGATCTGTAGACAAACTCAATTCACAGTTATAAGCAATATCCATATCAACAGGGGAATCAGAATTATCTACATCACCTTCAATTTCTTGAGTGGAACTTCTTGTTCCTGTTTTTCCAACCTCATCGGGATGAACATCCTCCAGTGTCTTTGTCAGCCATTTGGGAGGACCTTTCTGAGATGGCCCAGGCTGGTCACTTGACTGAGTTGGGATTGATTCATGATTCAATCTCCCAATTTTGTCGATCACATCATCCAATGTGTCATCCGTGGTTGTTTCTTCATGTGGGGGAGAGTGTGGTTCAGGAAATGATTCCACAGTTTGATTCAATATCGGAATCCCCCCTTCAAGGTGTGGAATCACATTATCAAATTCTTTGAAAGACTTTGCATGTGTGAATCTATCCAGACGATCAAGTTGCCGCTCAACAACCTTGTCACTCTTGGATGATTCAAGAAATATGACATCTCTTGCTATCACAAACTTCTTATTTGCTTCATCATAGAGACGATATCCTTTGGAGGTATTGGAGTACCCCAAGAAGATACATTTTCTGCTTCTAGCACCAAGGTTGTTCCTTTGACCCTTGGGTATCAAGGCATAACAGGTGGACCCAAAGACCCTGAAATGCTTTACCGAAGGAATGTGGCCATGCCACATTTCAAAAGGAGTTTTGTTTCTAATTGAACTTGAAGGACACCTATTCTTTATGTAAAAAGCACATAGAACTGCATCAACCCAAAACATCAATTTTACATTCTTGAAAAATAACATAGAGCGGACCATATTTAAAATAGTTCTGTTCATTCTTTCAGCTACACCGTTCTGTTGTGGATTATATGGCACAGTTGTTTGATGTTTGATTCCATGTTGACGAAGATAATTTTCAAATTCGTTTGAAGTGTATTCTTTTCCATTATCGGTACGTAGAGAGCCAATATGTGTTTGTGCATCATTTTCAATCCATGCATGAAAATTCTTGAAAGTTTGAAAAGCATCAGACTTATTCTTCAGTAAGTAAATCCAACACATTTTGGTGTAGTCATCAATAAATGTCATCATGTATTTGTTTCCATTTGTAGAAGCAATAGGCATAGGGCCACATAAATATGAATGAACAAGTTCAAGTTTCCTATGTGCTCTTGAGTGTGAATCATGAAATGGCTGTTTGCTATGCTTTCCTAGAATACATGCATCACATTCCTTAGGTTTTCTAGGAATTGTAGGCAGTCCATCAACACCATTTTTCTTCAACAAACGAAGACTGTCATAATTTAAGTGTCCAAATCTAGCATGCCATAAAAGACTTGATGGAAATGTACCTTCATCATGATATGAACTGAAAGCAAAGTTTTGAGCATGAGCAGATGAACCTTTCGGCTTCAAGAGTCTCCCTTCTTCTATTCCCTCCATGACAAGTGAGTGATCTGATGCTGATCTGACCTCTGCCTTGCCATCAAACAAGTGAACTGAGTGTCCTTGCTGCCGGATTTCGATCAGGGACAGCAAGTTTCTCTTCAACTCCGGGAGGTATAGAACCTCATGTAGGATATGATCAGGAAGACCAGGCAGTTTAAGCCTAACTGTGCCAAGCCCTGATGGCTTGAGTTTGGATTTATCTGCGAAATATACTGCTCCATCAACTTTGTCAGTGAAATCTTTAAAAAAATATTTTCTAAATGTCATGTGACATGTTGCTCCTGAATCTAGCAACCAATCATCTCTCCATGAAGTAAATGAAACATCAAAGAGGTTTTCAGTTACTCCATTGTTACAATGTGCTAGAACATAGTGAGCGGATTCAAGTGCTTTACCTTTGTCTTTGTCATTGGTTTTACCTTTGTCTTGATTTCTGTGCTGCTCAATTTTGTTCCATGGTGTTCTGCATTTGGATGCATCATGTCCATCTCTATTGCACCGTGTGCAATGAAGATTGGATTTGTCAGCTTGTCTGCCCCCCCTTTCTATGAAGTTCCTTCTTCCTCTTCCTCTTCTGCCACCTCTTCCTCTGGATGAATCTGGAGTATGACTCTTTTCTCTATGTGCCAAGTATGCAGCTTCTTCGGAAGATGAAGGGATTGTCATCTTCCCAAAAGCTTTCTCTCTTTCTGCAAACTTCTGCTCAAGTTTATCAAAGGTGATATGCTCAAGGTTTCCACTTGCTTGCAAAGACTCAAGATAATGTGAGTAAGTCGGATATAATGCCTTAACATATGCTATGAGAGGTATGTCCATTTTTACACCAGTGTTTTGAATGTCATGCATTATAGATCTTATTTCTGAAGCTAAAGCAAGGGGATCATCATTCTTCATTTCAAGACTGAACAACTTAACCATCAATTGAACATTTTCTAATTCTGAATGTGAGTCATAGAGTTCTTTTAGTTTCTTCAAGGCTTCAAAGGCATTTGAGAATGATGAAATATGGCGACTCACCTCTTCACTTACTGAGGCTGCAATCAAGGCATAAGCCTTGCAGTTCTTGTTTTCCCAAATGGCAAGCTCTTTGTCTGAAGTGGGCTTTTCTGGTGGGTTTTCTTCTTGTCCTTCACAGATTCCTTTCCACAACTCATTAAAAATGAGTGTGTGTTTAATCTTCCGAGACCATTCAAGATAGTTCTCTTTGCCAGAGAGAACTATCCCAACAATTGAGATGAGAGAATGCATTAGACTGCTGGAAAAAATCTTCTGAAGAGGAAACAAATTCTGCTATAAAAACTTCGAATTCTTGAAATATTTTAAATACAGGGGAAAAAACTCTTGCTGGAAAAAAATTTCTGAGTTTAAAAACTCTTTCTGGAAACTAAATCTGCTCAGAAAACTTTTGCTGAAAACTGAATTTTTTTTTAAAAACACTCTATGCTATAGACTGATTCTGCATAAAAAAAATGTATTTTTTTTTTGTTTTGGGAAAAAATGTATGTGAAAAAAGGTGAATGGTTTTGTAAAGGGCGGAATTTTGAAAGGTAGGGAGCGAAATTATGAATGGAGGGGGCAGAAATATTTATGGGAAAAGGTATTGAAGGATGGGAGGGGCGCAATTATGAAAGGAGGGGCGGAATTTTTGAAATGGTGATTGGGAGGGGTGTATACATGGGACAGCTTTTAATATATATATGGGACATACAACACATATAAGACAACGAAAAGTGAATTGATAGCGTTGGATTATAATACACCATGTAATAATAAAGCAATGACAACGTTTATTTCAATAAACGTTTAAATAATACAACCAACGTTTAAATAATACAACCACAGCGTGATATGACAGCGTGTGAGCAGTGGTAATATTAAACAATGAGTGGTATGGAAATATTATGTTGGAGGAGCGGTATTGTATATGGGAGGTAGCGTTTGAAACGCTGTATTAAAAAATGAATATGTATTCGATAAACAGCGTGGTAAATAGTGTGTGGTAAGGGGCGGTATGGTATGTTGACTGCGCTGTATAGTATGTTGAAAGGGCGGTATTGCATGTGAAAAGATTGGGCAGCGTTCAAATATGAAATAGAGTTAATTATAAAAACGTGCAGACAGCGGAGCGTATGGATACCAGAACATGTTGAACGCTGTGGAGGCGAATGGTGTGAGCAGTGTATTAATGACAGAACGCTGTATAATGCAAAGGAGGGAGCGAGTGAGGGGAGGGCGTAGGGCGCAGAGGGAGGGTAAGGCGTTGGGAGAGGGCGCAGAGTTGAGGGAATGGAGTGAGGGAGGTGAGGAGGGAGGTGTGAGTGAATGGAGTGTAGGGATGAATGAAGGGGCCCAGAAGGGTGTTACATAAAAAATTTGAACTTGAATCTGCAGAAGACAGAGTTGCAGGACTGCTGGAATGGCAGAGCCTGCAATTTGCAGATTGACAGAGCCTGCAGTCTGCAGGAGCTGGAGCTGCAAATGTCAGTGCTAAATAGGGAAAAAAAAATGCAGAATAACAGTCTAGCAGTTAATGAGCAGCAAAAAACATTAAAAATATTAACTGAGCAAAGGGTAGGGAGTTACACCACGGGGAAGAAATGCCAAATGTGGAGCTGGCTCTGATACCATGTCAAACCAGGAGGTAACTCCTCAAAACTGGAATTGTCTATTAGCTGAAGAATGTACATGCTTATATAGATGGGAGGTGAGGCTATTGGGATTCAGCTCCCAATGACTCTTGGCCTTCCTTATTTCCTAATAATAAATAATATACAAAAATACATGTGCACACCCATCCATAGGATTAGATGTCAACAGTCTCAAAAATATTTATGTAGGCTCTTTAGATAAATCAAGTGCATTGGATTTTGGGTCTTCAATACATCACTTTGAAAAGTATTATGTTTTCACTTGAAGCCTCCAAAGCCAATTTTCAGTCCAAGATCATGATCAAAAGACCCTCCCACTAGGTAATTAGGGTTTCACAGGTTGCAAGGTTATCATTGGTATTTCAGACACTGTTTCTCTTTGCTAGAATGTGGTTCAGAGGAATTTAAATGTTGAGACATGGTTATTCAAGAAAAAATATAAAAGTCTCCAAAGAAGACTACCTTATCAAATTCAAGGTCTGCAAGAGGTAAATGTAAAATTTGACACGTTTTCAGAAGTGTTAAAAATTCTATCAGCAGAAATTTGGTAAGCTAGGAGGTCTACTCCTCAATGAAGACATCTCACAACCATGCATACAAATAGTGTAATACTGCCAGTCAAAGTGGAAAAGAAAAAATTTAGTTTCATGGTGGAAGCAATGGATTTGTGAAGATGTCACTATGATCAGATCTCCAACTTGTGAAAGGTGAACTTGTCATGCATCAATATCAAAAGAAAGGTCAAAATCAGTTTTTTCAGTCACCTGCAAGGCAAAAGTAAAAAATATCAGTGAAGAGGGAAAAGAAGGCTTAACGCAGTAGGAAGTGGGTTTCAAAGACTAAATTAAACTTCCATCTACCTATCGATCCCATCTAACACTTCAAGACATTCATTATTGCCTTACAGAGAACTAGAAATTTCAAAGGGAGAAGAAACTGTTAGTTTTTGAGCGAAAAATTCACTAAGTGTTGAGGCACTACGCCCTTATGATGGTGCTATGTGCTTGGTCTTTTCCTCCCATGTATTTTACACAGGTGTTGTGTGTCTGGGAGGTGGCGATGAGTGCCTGGCAAGGCGCTGCGCCTTTTCCTGATTTTCCCAATAGGCCCAGCAAATAAGGCCTTTGGCACTGCGCACTCACGACCGACATTGCGCGCTTGGCCTTGGCGCTATGCCCTTGGCCAAGAGGGCCTTCCAAGAAAAACAACCACTCAATTTTCCTCAAATTTCTTTCACATTTCCTCCAAGGTCCTCCAAGGCATTGATGACTCATAAATGAATGCATAAACACATTCACAAGATGTTTGATGATTTTTAGTTAAAGATAAGGAAACCCTAAAGGTCCACTTTAAGGATTAAAATTGACATCAATTTTGAACCTCATTCATCTACCTACAAAAGAGAGTCAGTGACAAACAAAGGGTTACATTGTTGGATGTTATTCACTCACCTAAGGTTGTGCCTACACTCACTCCATTCACTAAATCGGTCCCTTACATTACAAAAGTATTGACAATTTCATTCACTTCCTTCATATGAAATTTTTATTAGTGCAAGGTGTTGTCAAAGGTAGACTAGTTATAATGTCAAGAGAAGGAGGCCGATGCAAATAAGGAATCAAGTAGTGAAGACTGAAATAGAGACCAATAAGGCAGAGATCAACAGTAATGATGATGGCATGTCATAAGAGTAGTGAGAACAGTGAGGCACATAGCAGTGGTGATGAGAGCAATTAAGGAAGCAATAAAGGGCACAGTGAAGCTCAAAGAAATGAACAAATAAGTGGATCAGATGAAGTCAGTGAACAAAATAGTGATAAAGAAGAAAGAAACAAGGAATAGAGCAATGATGTTAACCAGGTTGTGATTGCAATGTGGAAAAGGTGAGTTTGAGGAATTTGATCCAAAGATCAGTAAGCAGAAAGTTGATCATCAATCAAGGATGATAGGGATTGAGACAGTTGAGACTCCTGAAGCTACTGAAAAGAAACCTATGGATGAGAATTAAATTCAACAAATGTTTCTAAACATGTATTGGATGTTTGTAGAATTATATGAAGACAAGAAGACGAGAGATGCAGCCTCATCGTAAAAGGAATCAAATAGATTTAAAGCGTAAAGGAAAATTTATCACCTAGATTTAAAGCGTAAAGGAAAAGTAAGACACAAATAGATTTAAATCGTAAAGGAAAAGTTATCACCTCATGAACTAAGTTCATAAAAGCTCTAAAGAAACAATTCTATCCATTGGGTCAAACACATCAAGCTGTAATTTATTGGTAGCACTTGCAACAAGGTAAGGGACATAATGTTCAAGAGTTCACACAGAAATTCATAAAGAAAGCATTAGCACTTGGTATTTCTTTGGACACAAAATAAACTTTGTTGAAATATATTGGCAATTTGCTTTCATATTTGCAGCATACATTATTAATGTTCAATCCTAATGATTTTGATGAGATTTGTTTCCAAGCTATTCATGTCGAATCAGGTGGTAGACCATTCAATTTTACACTAGAGATAGCAAAAATAAGGGAAAATCAAAGGGAAAGAAGACTGCCACCGCTCAGAAGGAAGATGAAAGAAATACTTGTACACATTGCCAAAGGATCAGCCATACTGAAGCTAAGTGTTGGAAACTCCATCCGAAACTAAAGCCAAAAAAGTTCCAAAAGAAGAAGGGTGACAAGAAGGCTTCGACAGTAGTTCAGCAGGATTTGGGTTCTGATTTAGGTGATGAAGGCAAAATCACTGTTATGGTAACAACAGATAAAATTTCTGAAGCTAGTACTTCAGCTTCTTCTAATATCACACAGTTGAATGAAGGAAAATGAATTGAGTTATTTCAGATAAGGGTAACTTCAAAGCATACTAAGATAGATACATTGTTCGATACATGATCACAGGAAAATTTGATTTCTGAGTCATTGGTTAACAATTGGGTTTGAAAACACATAATCATCCAAAACCATATCCTTTAGGATGGTTAAAGGAAGAATCTCAAATTCATGTTACCAAACAGTGTCAGTTAAAATTTGCAGTCACATCTAACTATATCGATGAAGTAGCTCTGGATGTGATACCATTAGACATTTCTGGAATTGTATTAGGTGGCCCTTATCTATATGATCGTGATGCAGTATTTTATAGGAAGGAACATATTTATCATCTCATGAAATATGGGATTAAGTACATCGTTTTGGCACATAAACTCAAAATCACTTGAATTTAATCAATGCTAATTAGATGAAGCACTTAATTAGTTCAACTAAGAGATACATACTCATGTCGATAAAAGAGAAACATAAGGATCTTAATGATACTTTTTCAGGCTATGAATTTCAGTATGAAGGTAATTTGGTTAAAAAGGTAGATTCATTTCAAGATCTAGTTAAAGAACCAAAACATCTACTTCATAAAAAGGAAATATCACATGAGATGTAGTTGATGTCTGATGCCCCTAATAACGAAATGTGTCACAAGTCAGTTATAGAGTGTAAAGAAATAAAGCAACAAATGCCAAGGATGGAATCCATGTGACCTATTTTATCTCTATACATTTCGCCCATAATTTGGGCTCATAAGAAAAACGAGACACGAGGAATGTGTTTCAATTTTAAAGTTTTTGATTCATTTAAGTAGAAAAAATTCATAGCATTGTTAGATCATCGACAACCTTTTAAAACAGATGTTAGTGGTAATACAAAGGGTAAAGTGATTCATACATATAATTAGCTGCTTCAATACATTTAGTCAAAATCTATGTTTCAACAATCTCGCCACTACAGTTGGATGAGATTTATTTAGCAAATTCACTTAGAAATTGAGAACAAGAAGGGTGTGATAAATAAAGTAGTTGATATGATCAATAGACCATCTTTGATTGCTTAAGTAGTACTGCAAAATAGTTCATTGAAATATGAAATCTATGTAGAACAATATAGAACTGATGATAATTTCAAAGAAAGTCATGAATCGCTAACTCATGGTACTCAGATAAAATAAAACAATTATCATATTGATGACAGGTTGTTATATTATTTGGGCAAGTTGTGTATACCGCATAAAGGAAAAGCGTGAGTTATTCAGAGAGGTCATTCATCTTGAATACAACAGATACATAGGGCAGTATGGAATCAATTGAAAGAGAGTCGGGCCAAGTTCAAATTGCGCCATGACAAGCATCAAGTATATTATCATTTTTAGGTCTGAAAACATTTATGGTTGTATATCAGCAAAGTCAGGTTGAAAGTGGAAGGTAAGAAACTAAAATCTATGAGGTATGGTCCTTTCAAAATTGTTGAGAATATTGGAAATAATGCGTTCTGATTAGAATTACTACCTTACATGCATATTTACTCAGTTGTGAATGTTGAAAGTCTAAATTTGTATGAACCTCCAATGATTGTTGATTCTGAGGATGATATACAGATCCCTTCTATTGACGACTTATCACCTGAGTACATGATAGAGTTGCAGGAAGATACCATCTTGGACAAAATATTTCATACTTCCAGGCGACAAGATGTGAAATATATTTGAGTGGGACTCAAGGGCATAAATCTGAGTAAGGCGAAGAGGATAGAGATCAAAAAAGTGAGGGAGTTGTATCCTCACTTATTGTCTGCTTAAAATCAATATTTTTTGGTCCAAAATCTTTCAAGTGGAGAGGATTGATCCAGGAGGATATTTCTCAATACAGATCAACAAAGCTCCAGTTTTTTCGATGTCCAGTTCAGTCTCCAATCCACCAGTTCCGTCAGTATCATCCGAAGAGAATTTCCTCTAGTTGTTCATGGTTCAGTTTGGGCTCATATAATGTCATGGTTATGAGGTTCCAATTTGGTGTCATAATGTTGTAAAAGGTTCATGATGTTTATAAAAGACCTAACCTAGGTCCTAAATTCCTAAATCTAAGTCTAAAAACCTATGCATACAAACCTAGAAGCCTAAAAGCTATGTTAAAATTCCTAGAGAAAATTTTTTTTAAGGCCCATGGTACAAAACCTAATGACAAGTCATAAAACCCACTCTCGGACTTTGGAATAAAACAAATTTTTAAAACATTACACAGCTAAACCGCATGACCTTTAAATCGTGTCGGAGTTGGAAACCGTTGTCATGTGAACAATCAAAGCGGAGAATGTTAATGGTTTTGAGTTGTGGTTGGTAGCTGTCAACCACCATTTGTTAAAACCCACGATGGATATGCCATGTGACATCTGTTGCCAAAACCATTAGGGTTAAGACCAAGACTGCCAGAGGAAATGGTTACCATCAGTGCTAATATCGACCGCCCGCACTGATCACATGCTATGAATCTCTTCTTCCACCCGGTTAGCAAGACGCTCAGTTAAGGATTTTATCCTATGGTTTATATTTGGGTTTTATATTTAATATCATATCCTAAGGTGTATTAACTTATCACTAGGTTTATGTGGAAGATAGGGATTCAAGCCCTCATCTATAATTTTTCTCAACCACTTGCCAAATGGAGTAAGAAAATATTTGAATTCAGTTTATTTAAACCATGAAAAATTCATTCAAAGGGACGTAGAGTGTTTTTGGAGTCCAGTTTGAGCAGGACTTAGGCAGTTTTGTTTCCAGCATTGCTCAGCTGTCGAGTGTCAGAATTGACCGTAAAGACAGGAGTCGGAAAGGCGAGAGATAGTACTTTCTTTTTATAGAGTCCGGAAGTGCCTACGATCACAATCATTCTATCTCATTTCTGTGTAAATATATTCCTCAAGATCAGTCCTAATAAAATGGATGCCCTCTTGAAAGCGAACCCGGATATGTCCTCCACCAGGGACGAACTCCGTAATCAAACTGTTTTCTTCTTCTTATCTCTGATTATTGTTGTGATTTAGTCATTTATTTGCTGCTAGTTTATGTCATCTTTCCCTTAAAAATTTTCTTCCGTTAACAGTCAATCTAAAGGACAAAATAATCAAACTGCTTAAGCACTTTATTCGATCACATTCATATCAGATGACAATGAGGATGATGTCGGTGATAAAACAAAGAGAATTGGAGCATAAAATAGTGATGATGAGGGAAATTATGATGGTAGTCAGAAAACAGTGAGGAAGAGGTTAGTCGGGAAAATATCAGTGATAAAGATAGCATAGAGGGAAATGGTAGTAAGGATGTTGAAAGTGGCTCAAAGAGCCTTGATGGCACTGATGACAGCAAAGCACATCACAATGAGACTAAAGACACTAAAATGGTGGACATAGAACCTTTTTCTTTAACCTACCAAAAGGGAAAATAACAAATAAAACCTTGAATTTTTTTCGATCCATCCCCTACAGGCATCCCAAAAACCATCAGCAGAACAAATCCAAAGTTTGGCAAGTTTTTGACGTTTTTAGATTTTTGACTCTTTTGAAGGACCAAAGGCGCAACGACATTGGTGCCGCGCTCTTTTTTGTGGCACTCTTTTGAGGAATGGATTACATTTTGGAATCCTTAGGCCAAGGACATCATCCAAAAAAAAATTCAGATCATTTGGTCCTGAACTGGTACTCCAAAAGTGCAAAAAACACCCTAAAAATCACCTTTTTGCCCTATTTTCAGAGTTGGCGATGTGCCCTAAGGAGTCTCAAGAGATTGTGTTTTTGAGAGGGTAAATGAAGTCCAATCGAGAAACTAAATCATATTTTGAAACTATACTAGACAAGATTTCCAATGGGCTATCATGGAGCTCATTTATACACCGGGAAGGCCTCCTCAACTCAACTGCAAGATGACCTATTTTCCGGGTGCAGGCGATGCGCCTGTGGCCTTGGCGTTGCGCCCTTGCTTGCAAAGTCAACAAAAGACACAAATTTATTGAAAAACATTTTTTTGAGGAATTTTAAGGCAAATCACTCCTAGTTATCTCAGAATTTATGAGATATTTTTCATTTATTAGGTTAGGATATTTGTGCCTTGGGCCTTGAATGGTCTCATAGGACAAATTTTGCATTTATGATGATATTTTGGAGACCTAATTAGGGTTTTGGTCCTCATTTCCTGTCAAATACAACATTGAGGCCTCATTGTAGATCTTGATGGATTGTGGAGAGTAACCTCATAGACTTGGAGTTGTGAGGAGTTTTTGGCTTTGGAGCATTGTGAAGTTTCTAAACTGAATATCAATAAGATGAAGTGACCCTTTCTGATTTACAAACATGGATCGAAGGATACAACAGAGATATGCTCCGATGAACAGAGATCACATCCCTGGATTCCCACAAAAAATGCCTCAGATAAATTGGGTATCAAACCTTCCTATGTTTCAAGATGAAAATTTTGATAACCCCTTGTTACATGTCATCAAATTTCATATACATGTATGGAGGTTAAAATTTTAATGGCGTGACGAATGCCTCATGAAAATGTTCATGGGGACATTAGAAGGTAAGGCAAGGGAATGGTATGAAGGCCTAGACCGTGGTAGTTTGTTTTCTTTAAAGGATTTCCACAAGGTATTTTATGAACATTATAAAGAAAATTTTTCATCTTTATCATTAGCAGAAAGTTGTTGTGATCAATCTAAAGATCTCATACGATACCTTGTAAACATTGATGAATATTTGGGAAATTGACATCCTGAAAGTCTATTAGAGGAAATTCATGCATTTCATACTCAAGATAATTGTCATGACAACCAAGAGGAGTTGTTTGAGGATGAAATCAATCAATAAATAAAGGAAGAGCCACAAGATATCTCTGAAGGGATAACTGATGATCCATCATCTCTTGTAGGTTAGGCTCAAGTAGACATTCAGCCTCAGCATCAACCTTCACAAGAGAAAGAGAACTACTGTAGTTCTGCCCAAAGAAAGAGAAAAATACCTCCTCTTTTAACTGAAGAGGAAATAAATCAGATTCTAAACATGCAACCAACCTATAAACCTTCATGTAAACAAGACATCTCTATTTATTTTCCTACTAATCCCAGCTACCACAGATCAGAAAATGGATTTGTAGATCAATTAGAAGAAAAAAAATCTAATAATTCAATATTTATGATTGGTGACATTACTTATATTGATGATTTTCCAAAATTTGATCAATATGATGATGGTTATATTCTCCAAACAGAAGCTAATCTCATAGAGAAATCAACAGTTGGTTTGTGAGAGGAAGTTCAATTTCATCACTTTGGAAACAGTAGTCAACCAATACATATCAGCTATGAAACTAATGTGGAAATTCTAGAAAAATTGGAAGTAAGTGAAGGATCTCTCACTCTTTGTTCTACTTCATTTCAGTCCATCATAAATAACTTTCATGTGATTGGAAATCAGCAGTCTTTCTGTTTTAATGTTGAGGTTGGGGAATATAATGAACTTCTTGAGCAAGTTGTTAATGAGAAACCTTTTCCTAAAATGATTGAGGAAATAATTTGCGACATAGAATTCTCCTTAGCTCCAAATTTGCAACCACCAAGCTCCATTGAATTTAAATTTGCAAATGACGCCTTGTAAATTTATAATGACGGGAGAGTTGATGCAATAACTTTTCTAGAAGAGCTATTGCCAAAGGATGCTCCTAATCATGTCTATCAGATAGAATTCATCCCACTCAATTAGAACATATCAAGTTTGCTAGAGGACAACATTGCAATAAATGATGAGGCTGTCGGTATAGATGATCATGAGGAAGTGGTGGAGTTTCTTTCCCAAAATAATCCCAAGCTTAGTGAAGTGGAGGAAGGAGTAGTCCTGAAAGAAACTTATTATTCAAATCCTCAGAGCCATGTATTGTTTGGAGATCACTTTGCTGATTTCTTAAAGACATTTGAAGAGGGATTAAAATATGTCAGAAGAAGTTTAATGCAAGGTTTGAAGAAAATTTTAGGCACTACTGTTAAAAAACAAGTGAGGTGGGAGTGGCCTTTTGATTTTTTCTGCATACTCAAAGAGTTGAACAAGGATCACTCATGGAATCATCTGCTTGATTGGTTATATTCGAAAAGGGATTTCACCATATGAATATATATCATATGTAAGTTAGATTAGGATAGATAGGTATGTCTTAGAATGCTGATCTAAAAAGGACACAAAAACCAAGAAAAGAAGAAAAGGAGGGCAGTTAAAAATAAGAGGTACAACCCCATACCAAAAAAGAGTATTGTTGAAAGTGTGCAAGCCTAAATGCCACCTCTTGAGAATTGAAAGTCTTGTTCAGTCATTTATTCTAATCATGATTGGACATGTTTTAAATTTCTACTGATAGGTTAGTGAAAGAAGATGTGCCAAAACCATGTAAACATGGCTTGTCAGTCGATTAGATTAGGAAAGATAGTTGGTTCTCAAAGCTCAAATCTAAACCAAAGAGAAAGAGAGGGATAGGTAACAAATTCTAAATCATTAGCCCTCAAACTTTCTTGTTTCACTTGTATGAAAATAAAGTCTATGTGTAGCTTGTCCAAAATGCCATAGCCCATGGAAAATAAGATTGCTTAATCTTTGTTTGATCATGTTTTCAATTTCATGTTAGTTGGTTAGAGAAAAAATTATGTCAAACAACTCAATCTTGACAAATGAATAGACTAGGTAGAGAATAAGAGAGTTCATTAGCATAATCTGAACTCTTGGAAGTGATAAGGGTACAAGTAGATATTTTTCTATGCTTTCAAAAGAATGTCAAGGGTTTTCCATTCCAAGTGCACCGAAAAGAAGAAAAAAAATGTTAGGAAAAGTATGATGGGTACGTAGAACTAATGTTGAAGCAATCATGTCTTTTCAGATTTTTGAAATCATAGCTTGAAGAGAACATCAGCAAATGAAGGATGAGGGATCTACCAAGTACAGGTAAGGTACTGGTCTTCAAAACTCAGAGATCTGAACTCTAAGGTCCTGGACACCTTCTGAATGGGAGCTTCCCTTCCTAAGTGGAGCCACTATTAGTCATCAGTATTTTTCATTATTTGCAGATGAATAAATATTGGTTCTAGATCTCTAAAAACAAAATTTCCTGAATATTGTGAGTTTTAGAAATCTCATTGCCTTCATTATCCTTATAGAAAAATTTTCACTATTCTATCATCTTTCTATTCCATGATCACCCTAACACTCCTAAGAGACTCCTTATGGGCTTGTGCCACTCACCTCCATCCTCTTTCCTGCTTATGACCTCATTACTCTATTTTTCCCTTGCCCATAAAATCACTTTCCACCTAGGGTTACCTATAAGCCTTTTCCTTCCCATGTTCACCAGGTTCCTTAAGCATTTATGGTCTCAAAAATATCTCTATACGCTCTTTAGATAAATCAAGTACATTAGATTTTGGGTCTTCAATACAAAACTTTGACAAATACTATGTTTTCACTTGAAGCCTTCAAAGCTAATTTTCAATCCAATATCATGATCAAAAGACCCTCCCACTAGGTCATTAGGGTTTCACACGTTTCAAGGTCATCATTGGTATTTCAGACACTGTCTCTATTTGTTAGAATGTGGTTCAGAGGAATTTAACTGTTGAGACATGGTTATTCAAGAAAAAATCTAAAAGTCTCCAAAGGATACTACCTTTTTAAATTCAAGGTTTGCAAGAGGTAAATGTACACTTTGACACTTTTTCGAGAGTGTTAAAAAGTATATCAACAGAAATTTGGTAAGGTAAGAGGTCTGCTCCTCAATGAAGACATCTTGCAGCCCTGCATACAAATAGTGTAAAACTGCCACTCAAAGTGGAAAATTCAAAGTTGGGTTTCATGGTGGAAGCAAAGGATTTTTGAAGATGTCACTGTGATTATATTTCCAACTTTTGAAAGGTGAAATTTTCATGCATCAATAGAAAAATAAAGGATGATATCAGTGATAAAATAGAGAGCATTGGAGAAGAAAACAGTGATGATGTGGGAAATGATGATGGCAGTCAGAAAAAAAATTAATAAGAGGTTAGTGGGGCAAATATCAGTGATAAAGAAAGCAAAGAGGGAAATGGTATTAAGGATGTTGACAGTCGCTCAAAGAGCCTTGATGGCACTGATGATAGCAGAACACATGACAGTGAGACTGAAGACATTAAAATGGTGGAAATAGAACATTTTTATTTAACCTACAAAAGGGAAAAATAACAAATAAAACCTTGAAATTTTGTTGATCCACCCCCTACAGGCATCCCAAACACCATCAGTAAGACAAATCCAAAGTTTTTCAGGTTTTTGAAGTTTTTATATTTTTGAATGTTTTGAAGGGCCAAAGGCGTAGCGCCACTGGCGCTGCGCTATTTTTTGGGGGAAATATTTTGAGGAATGGCTTACATTTTTGGAATCCTAAGGCTAGATACATCATCCATAAGAAAAAATTAGATCATTTTGAGCTGAACTGGTACTCCAAAAGTGCCAAAAACACCCTAAAACTCACCTTTCTACCCTATTTTCAAAGTTGGTGATGCGCCCTGAGTAGTCTTGGGATATTTCGTTTTTGAGAATGTAAATGAAGTCCTATAAGGAAAATAAAAGAATATTTGGAAACTATACTGGACAAGCTTTCCAATGAGCTATCATGGAGCTCATTTTGACACCGCGAAGGCCTTCAAAACTTAGCTACACGATGACCTATTTTCCTAGTGCAAGCACTGCACCCTTGACCCTGGCATTGCACCCTTGCCTGCAACGTCAATAAAAGACACAAATTTATTGGAAAATATATTTTTGAGGAATTTTAAGGAAAATAACTCCTAGTTAGCTCAGAATTTATGTTTGAAGATATTTTCATTTATTAGGTTAGGATATTTCTGCCTTGGGCCTTGCATGGTCTCACAGGACAAATTTGGCATTTGTGATGATATTTTGGAGACCTAGTCAGGGTTTTGGTCCTCCTTGATTTTTAAATACACCATTGAGGCCTCATTGTAGATGTTGGTTGGATGTTCGTTTATTGTGGAGAAAAACCTCAGACTTGGACTTGTGAGAAGTTTTTGGCTTTACAGCATTTTGAAGTTTCTAATCTGAATATCAATAAGATAAGCACTTTGCAGAATTTATGAACATGACTAATGGTGATGTCTTTCTCATTTTGTACCTATCATCTTATGTGTTACATATTGTTTCATCTTTCTCTTGCAATAAAATAGAAATTTTATCTTAAGGTATGATGTCAAAAGCAAATTAAGTTTGTCTGCATCATTTGCTTTCATGTTTTACTCTGCTAGGTCATTTTAGAGAATTATTAGTTTTTCTCTAATCCCACTCAGCATGTTTTATCTTAAGAATGATTTAATAGAGTCGGTGCCAAATTAGTTTATGGTTAGCCCTACCCTTTGGAATCACTTAAACATTGTTTTTGAGGCCTTTTCCTCAAAGTATTGCTAAATAGGGTTTGAATGAAGAGGTTTATGGTTTTCCCTGCCCTTTTGTCCATCTTGAATGGTTACTTTGAAGTTATATGTAGTATGATTAAGGACTTCTAGGAGTTCCCTTACCTTTAGTCATTACTATATGTTATCTTGCATGTTTTCTTTCTCTGAAGGTAGATAGCTAGAGAGGTTAGGAGTTCCCTACTCTCTAGGGTTTGTTGGATTTTTTTTTTGAGTTTACTTGCTAGGGTTTGGTAAAAGAAGTATGGTATGACGTGTCTTTGGTTATTTCTTCATGCATAGGGTTCTTAAATACTTTTCTTTTTGCAGTATTTTTCAAAGGATTCTTAACTTCCCTTTCCACCTACTCCCTTCACAATTTAATGTTCACTTCACTCACCTAAGCCTTGAAGATCCATTTGGCTTTGTTATACTTGCCCACCAAAGCATCCTTGACTTATTTTTGTACATCTAGACCTGTGCAGAATCCATAGCCCAATGGTCTAAACCTCTCTTACTCTATCTATTTTTCTTGACAACCTACCCAACCAAACAAACAAATAAACCCTAAACCTAATAACTAGCCAAAAATCGAAACCCTAAAATAGATAGCTAGAGAGGTTAGGAGTTCCCTGCTCTCTAGGGTTTGTTGGATTTTTTTTTTGAGTTTACTTGCTAGGGTTTGGTCAAAGAAATATGGTATGACGTGTCTTTGGTTATTTCTTCATGCATAGGGTTCTTAAAGACTTTTCTTTTTGCAGTATTTTTCAAAGGATTCTTAACTTCCCTTTCCACCTACTCCCTTCACAATTTAATGTTCACTTCACTCACCTAAGCCTTGAAGATCCATTTGGCTTTGTTATAATTGCCCTCCAAAGCATCCTTGACTTATTTTTGTACATCTAGACCTTTGCAGAATCCATAGCCCAATGGTCTAAACCTCTCTTACTCTATCTATTTTTCTTGACAACCTACCCAACAAAACAAACAAATAAACCCTAAACCTAATAACTAGCCTAAAATCGAAAACCTAAAATCTATCAAGTTACATCCTTTTACACGAGTATACAGAGAGCCCTCTCTGAGTCCAGGTAGGCTAGGTCCTAGGAATCCAAAGATTGGTTGGATTTTACCCCTGTACATTTGGTCTTGGAAATCTAATGAATTACAAGGACCGAACAGATTCCAACCATCTAACAAATTTATGCTTAAATTTAAAGCTGCACAAAAGTGAAAAAGAAAAGCATACCATAATTTCCACATGCCCCACAAAAACAGTGTAATAAGAAGAGAGGAAATGAGTCTTTTTATAGCCAAAGTCATCCTGCTCTGCTCCTTCTTCTCCATTTAAGGAATTACTCTGCGGTTGGGTCCGAACTGTCCTGCACAGGTATGCAACACAATGATTGACGATTTCCAATATATTTCCGCACTTGAAGACTTGTTGTGCACTGAGGTCCCTGTTTTGAATCTCCTCAACAGGAATTCACGCTCTTCTCCTTCCATTTTTTAGAAGATAATTTCTGTGATTCACATACCCTGGGGAAATGTGATTCGCATGCCCTAAGGAAATATAATCGTATAGTCTTGATAGTTTGCTCTCTAGCATTTTAATATTGTTCGGAAGTTGCAGAGTCACTCTCAGAATGAGTGGGATCTGAAAAATTCCCGTGATTCGAATACCCTGGGGAAATATAATGATGTAGCCTTGACAATTTTTCATCTAGCATTTGAAGATTGTTCGGAAGTTGCAGTGAAAGAAAATGAGATTGCTAGACTAAGTGGGGAAGCCGTAGATGTAAACCCTCAAAAACTAAATTTAAACTAGTAGATATTATATATACAAATAAATATAATTTTGGTAAATTTCGTTTTATATCTTGAAATACTTAATTATAAGTAAAGTAAGTAATCTAAATGCAAAGAGGGCTTTTAATTATAAACACAAAATTAACATGCTACAAATTTAATGTCTAACAACAATCTTTATTGCCAAACTTAGAGGTTTTTATTTCAATCCTACCATTATGGTAGGGACTTGCTGTGTTGTAGCTTGTCTTGTTTCGGTCAGGTTAATACAAGGAAAAAAAACACTACATAAACAATGCAAAATAAATCTACACAATGCAAGTTATGTTTGAAAATTAAATCTAATTTAATGAAACAAGGCTATGTTCAAAGCTTTTCGTAATAGAAATGAAATAGCAAGACTTCTCCAACAAAATTGAAATGTTCCCAAACCATAAATTTTAAATAAAAATTTACACAAACATCAGCATCATGGCAGTCACATAAAAATGCAATTGGATATCCAATTTTTTATTAAACAAACATATTAACCAACTGAATGCTATAGAGTAATATACCCTATCCATCATTTTATATATCTAATGCTGCAATATTCTATTAAAACATGAACATTTGAAATGAACTATTTATGGCATGTGAAATTTGAAATGGAAATTATGAGAACCTTCTGCAACAGCCACCATTTGGTATTCTCGATCTACTATTCCGGCACATTTCTCCTCACTCAGGAGTTCTCTCTGAACTGCACGGGTGACAAGAATATGGAGAATTTCCATAGCTGATAGATTTTCAGCCCCTCTTTCCTCTTCCACGTTCCCTGTTAATGTAATGTTATCGTTGATCAAGGGTTTAGTGTTCTCGCTAGGCCGATACCATTGGGCATAAGCTCTATAATGTGCAGTTGCACCTACAGAAATTTGACAAATTTTCTCGTTTCCTCCAACATTGTCCCGGTGTCTAACTTGAATTTTAGTGGAATAAGTTTCCCAAGGGAATGGATTTTTTGCTGGATTTTCCTCCGACGATGGCACACTGCAATGCTCTGAGGCTTCACTGAAGGGTCACTAGTGGTCGTACAATGATATAACTGAAAGCTATTAGATGAATTTATATTTAGCAAAGGTGATAGAGAGGAAACATAAATCTTGGGAGATGATACGTTGAAATCAGATTGGAATCCCTTAGCCCAGCTAGGAGTAAAAATATTGTTCTGCAAGCTATCCTTGCTTTTGATCAGTGAATTAGATGATAGGGACGAGAAATAAAGCTTGGAATATGATAAACTGAAATCACACTGAAATCCAGTAGCTTCCACAGGAAAAATATTGTTAAACGCCACTTTCTCCTTGCTTCCGATCAGCGAATTAGATGATAGGGAGGAGACAAAAAAGTTTGGGAGATGACAAGTTGAGATCAAACTGAAATTGTTGTGTAACCAGCTCCAAAAATAGAAGAAAAAGGATATCAACACCTTAGAAATAAGCCACTTCGAGGGGGCAACCTCCAATACATTACATAAATGAACAATTCTTGGATGATATAATTTACAAAACCAATGTTGTGTAACCAGCTCCAAAAATAGAAGAAAAAATATATCAACGCCTTAGAAATAAGCCACTTCGAGGGGGCAACCTCCAATACATTACATAAATGAACAATTCTTGGATGATACAATTTACAAAACCTCCTTTCTATATATAGGAGTCCATGGGGCCATAATGTAATCCTGGTGGGCCATAATGTAATCCTAGCCGACCTAACAATAATAATTTAAGGGCACAATAATAACAAAATGGGGGTTACAAGGGTACAATAATAACAATAAGGGGTTACACTAACAATAATAAGGGACTATACTAGTAATATAGGGACCTAACATGCCCCTCTCCTTCAAAAAAAGTGTTGTCCTCAACGCTTGAGTAGCTCTGGGTGCTTTTGTATAAAATTCTTATCCTCCCATGTAGAATCTTCAGTGGGTAAGTTCTTCCACTTGATGAGATACTTTGAAATTGATCGATTCCGTAGCTGTCGAGTTCTTGTTTCCATGACCACTTCAGGTTCCAATATTATTTTTCCTTCCTCATCAAGTTCTGGCAATATTGTTTGAACTGGAAGATTTTCACCTATAACCTTCTTTAAGCATGAAACATGGAAAACTCGATGCACTCATGAAGAAGCAGGAAGCTCCAATTTGTATGCCATAGTACCAATGTTTTGCAACACCTTGTAAGGACCATAGTACTTTGGCGATAATTTATTATCCTTCTTTGCTTGCTTGAGGGACATTTGTTTGTATGGTTGTAGCCGTAAAAATACCCAATCTCCTACATCAAAACTTCTCTCGCTACGATGTTGATCTGCCCGTTGTTTCATTCGATTTTGTGCCAAATTCAGGTTATCCTTTAAGAGTTGGAGAACTTCTTGCTGATGCTCGATGTGATCTTCCACTGCTTGAACCTTCGAATTTTCCCTTAAAGATGATGTGATCGATGGTGGATGATATCCATAAAGTGCCATAATGGGGTCATTTTTGCTGCAGTATGGAAGGAAGTGTTATACCACCATTCAGCGAGAGGTAACCACTTGACCCATTGTGTTTGTTTATCAGATACAAAACAACGAAGATATCCTTCCAAACATTTAGTTACTATCTCAGTTTGACCATCAGATTGAGGATGATAAGATGAGCTATGAGCTAATTGAGTACCCAAACAAGAAAATAACTCCGTCCAAAAATTTCGAGTAAAAATGGGATCTCTGTCGCTCACAATAACCCTTGGGCTTCCATGTAGCTTTTGAATTCTATCCATAAATGTAGTAGCAACCGTACTTGCTTTAAATGGATGA
The DNA here is from genome assembly GCA_034641835.2 of Pinus albicaulis. Classification (NCBI taxonomy): domain Eukaryota; kingdom Viridiplantae; phylum Streptophyta; class Pinopsida; order Pinales; family Pinaceae; genus Pinus; species Pinus albicaulis. Next base: position 284,234 of record JAXQQM020091081.1, on the reverse strand, counting down.
GATAATGCACAAAAGTGTGCATACTTGGTAAGTCTATCAACTACCACCATGATGACACTCTTTCCTTCGGACTTAGGTAAACCTGTGATAAAATCCATTGAAATGTCCTCCCAACGTTGACTTGGAATGGATAAAGGTTGTAGAAGTCCTGGGGTCTTAATTGTTTCCACTTTATTCTGCTGGCAAACCAAACATTCCGCCACAAAATTTTGAATATCAGATTTAAGGCCATCCCAAAAAAATTCTTTCTTCACCCTGTGGTAAATTTTTAAAAATCCTGAGTGTCCTCCTAAAGGAGAAGTGTGCAATTCCAGAAGAATATTTTGTTTTAGTTGGGAATTCTTACAAATATATAAGCGATCTTTGTACCATAAGGAATCATTTTTCCAACTAAATGTATCAGATGTACTAGGATCTTGCTGCAACTTTTGAATGAGTGTCCATACATATTTTTCCTTCTTCCATTCATCTCTTGCTTCGGTTATCCAATCTGGTTGGATAATAGAAATGGCACAAAGAAATGCTTCCACCTCTTCATTCTTTCTTGAGAGTGCATCTGCAACAACATTAAGCTTTCCTTTTTGTAGATTATTTCAAAGTCATAACCCAACATCTTTGTGACCCATTTTTGCTGCTCTTCTGAAGATAGTATTTTTTCCAAAAAGTGTTTAAGACTATCATGATCAGTTTTTACCTTGAAGTGTCTTCCCATTAGGTAAGTTCTCCATTTCTTTAGTGCATGCAGGATTGCTAACATTTCCTTCTCATAAATAGGTTTCTGTAAATACTTTCCTTTGATTGGACGACTTTCAAAAGAAATGGGTCTTCCTTCCTGCATTAAAACAACACCAATTCCATTTCCTGAGGCATCACATTCCACAATAAAGGTTTTTGTGAAGTCTGGTGTAGCTAAGACCGGTGCTAGGTACATTGCCTCTTTAAGACGTTCAAAGGCCTTAGTTGCTTCAGGAGTCCATGAAAATGCATCTTTCTTCAATAATTTTGTTAGAGGTGCTGCTATTCTCCCATAATTCTTAACAAACTTGCGATAATACCCTGTTAACCCGAGAAATCCTCGCAACTTCTTTATGGTTGTGGGGACTTTCCATTCCTTAATGGCTTTAATTTTGTTAGGTCTACTTTAACACCCTCGTGAGATACAATATGACCCAGATATTCCACCTCTTGTACTCCAAAGAAACATTTGGATTTTTTTGCATATAATTGTTTCTCCTGCAATAGTTTGAGCACCCTGTCAACATGTTCAACATGATCCTTCCAAGACCTGTTACAGATTAGTATATCATCAAAAAATACTACCACAAATGTTCTAAGGAAGTGTTTCAAAATGGAATTCATCAACCCTTGAAATGTAGAAGGTGCATTGGTAAGGCCAAAAGGCATGACCAAAAATTCATAATGACCCTCATGAGTTCGAAATGTTGTTTTTGGAATATCTTCAGTCTTCATTCTAATTTGATGATATCCCGAACGAAGATCCAACTTGGTAAAATAAATTGCTCCATGTAATTCATCCAATAATTCATCAATCACAGGAATGGGAAATTTATCTTTAATGGTGAGCTTATTAAGCTCCCTATAATCCGGACACATTCGCCATGATCCATCCTTCTTGTGTACCAATACTACAGGAGCAGAGAAAGAACTTTGACTAGGTTGAATTATACCCACCTCTAACATTTCTGCAATCATACGTTCAATTTCGCTCTTTTTGAAGTAAGGATATCTATAAGACCTAATGTTTGGAGGAACACTTCCTGGAATCAAATGAATAGCATGATCATGATCACGAATAGGTGGGAGTCCTTTGGGAGTTTCAAACACCTTGGAATGATTGAGTCAAAACATATTCCCCCATGGTTAGCTTGATATTATGGCATTTTCCAGAGCAATTTATAGTTCCTCCATTTGCAACCATCATTTCACATTCTGGTGCTGGGTATAGGAAACAATTTAATTCCTTGGCTACCTTACAATGAATAAAATTATGGGTGCTACCTGAATCAATCAACACTATTACCTTTTTCTTCTTGATATGTCCTGCTATCTTGAGAGTTTGAGGAGTGGTAATTCCCGCCAATGCATTACAGGATATGGTCGGACTCATTTCTTCCTCTTCTAAGGCTGGTTCCTGGTGTATATCCTCTTCTTGTTCATTTCTTCTTCCTCTTCACAATCTATGTAAAATAATTTCTTCTCAGCACACTTATGACCTTTAGTGTATTTTCTATCACAACTGTAGCAAAGCCCTTTTGCTCTTTTTTCTTCCAATTGTTTTGGTGTCAACCTTGTAGGTTGTGGAAATCTAGGCGTAGCCACACTTCCTTCTTTATAGAATTGAGTGGTAGGCTTCCTTGTTGCCATAATTTTACATTCAAATTTTCTTGCCAACCTGAATGCCTTCTCCAATGAATCAGGTTCCAGAACGCAAACTTCATGTTGAATGTTATCCTTTAAAGTGCCTATGAAGAGATCAATCCTGTGTTCCTCTGGAATATCGGTTACCCTTATATTCAATTTTTGGAAGTCCTCAATGTGCTGCCCCACTAAACCCTTTTGTTTGAGATTTATCAATTGGCTAAAGAGGGTGTTGCTCTTTGTATCCTCATAATGTGCTATCATTTCCTCCGTAAAAATTGACCAAGTGACAATTTTTTTACGGGAGCAAAGCCATCGATACCATACAAATGTATTTTGTTCTAAATGCAAAGTTGAAATGCGTACCTTTTGTGTGTTTTGCACATTATGGAGATCAAAATATTTCTCCATCTGTAGTATCCATGTTACAGGATCCTTTCCATCAAACTTCCTCATATCCATTTTTGGAATATGGTGGTTTTTCCCACCAACATTAGAGTTTATGAAATCACGATTAACATTTATTTTGTTCTCATCATGAGGTTCTTCTACTATCTTTTCACCATTAGGAAACATTTCTTGTATCAACTTTGTCAAATCTTAGATGTTTGATTTTATATCATCCATCTTAGCTTCCATACCAGCTTCCATGCCATCCATCTTAACTTCCATGCCATCCATCTTAGCTTCCACGCCATCCATCTTAGCTTCCACGCCTTTCTTCAAACCGTCCATCTTCACTTCCACGCCATCCATCTTAGCTTCCATGCCTTTCTTCAAACCGTCCATCTTTACTTCCACGCCTTTCTTCAAAACTTCCATTTCATTTTTTGTTGCTCTTTGCGAGAGTGAAATTTGTTGCACTTGCTCTTGTAATTTTGATAGATCATGTTGCAATTCTTCATCTTCATGAGTCATGGTAGAGCCTTCTGAAGCCTTAATGGGTGTTGAATTATTTTTAGGTGCCATTTTAGAATCCAATATTGATACCTATTCTAAAATATTCCCTTGGAATCAATTCAACTTGATTCTTCAAACAAGACTTATGCAATTTGGAAAAAAATACACACCTTTTACTTGCTTTTAGGAGCTCGATATTGAAATTGAATTATCTCTGTAATTGAAAATCTTCAATATCTGAAATTCAGCCCTGTAGTAGCCCTCTGAAGCTTCTTTCAAATGCTACAGGTCTGATCTAATTTTGATTCCCCAAGACAAAGTTGTGTCCAATCTCCCACAATGACCTAATTTTGGACTGGTTCAGTAGATCAAACTTGTAGGACTTGCCACGTGTCACTGTTTCTTCCTTTGTCTCTGAAATTGATATCCAAGAAACTACAGTCCGTGTAATTGTGACCACCTTTTACGGCACTCAAATCCACTGCTCAGAGAGAGATTTATTGAACTTTTCCCACGATCACCTCTTTGAGATGAAATTCAGGAGCCTGAAAAAGCACTACCTTCCATAGATCATATCTCCAAAAATATTCTGAACCAGGCTCTAAAATTTTTTAAAGACTTTCCTCAGGATTTCTAATTTGCACCATATTAATTTCAGATTCTGAACCTTCGTAGAAAAAAATTTATAGCGAAAATTCCACGATGACCTGTTTAGGAGCTTGAAAACATACCTAACTTCCACAGATGATATATCTGAAAATATTGCGAACCAAGCTCTGAAATGTTTAGACAATATTCCTCAGGATTTCAGCTTCACACCCTAAAAATATCAGCTTCTGAAACTTTGTAGAAAAAAAGTTATAGCGAACATGCCACGATGACCTGTTTGGAGCAGCGAAACCCTAGAATCCAAAGCCTCTGATACCAAATGTTGTGTAATCAGCTCCAAAAATAGAAGAAAAAAGATATCAACGCCTTAGAAATAAGCCAATTTGAGGGGAAAACCTCCAATACATTACATAAATGAACAATTCTTGGATGATACAATTTACAAAACCTCCTTTCTATATATAGGAGTCCATGGGGCCATAATGTAATCCTAGTGGGCCACAATGTAATCCTAGCCGACCTAACAATAATAATTTAAGGGCACAATAATAACAATATGGGGGTTAAAAGAGTACAATAATAACAATAAGGGGGTTACACTAACAATAATAAGGGACTATACTAGTAATATAGGGACCTAACAGAAATTGATTAGCCATAGGAGAAATACTTTTTTGCAAGATATCCTGACTTCCAATGCTTCCCTAGCCGAGAGCAGAACCTCGCAAGAGCTTCTAGATTACATCTTCAATAGTATAGAAACATACGGTTCTTGGTAGCTTAGCTATTGGTTTTTTATTTATATCCACATATGACCCTGAGGGGCTTAACATGGTCGATATCAGTGGAACTTCGTACTTCTGGCCTATCCCAGGAGTGGAAGAAACATAAGAATACCCCATTATATTATCATATTCATTATTCTTTTCCACAATATCTCCGTCTCCAACCAAAATAAATTCGCCCACGGGTATTTCATCTAAATCTAGAGGCTCAATGGATGAGATGTGAGAGGAATCATGATAATATGCATTATCGTCGAAACTATTATTACTAATACTCCCTCTCGTGATCTTGCAACTCGCCCGCAGCCATTCCCATCCCTTGGTTCTCATTCTGAAACTCTCCCATTCCCATCCCGTGCTCCTGAAACCCTCCAATTCCCATCCCTTGGTTCTCATTCTGAAACTCTCCAATTCCCATCCCTTGGTTCTCGTTCTCGTTCTGAAAGTCTCCAATTCCCATCCCTTGGTTCTCATTCTGAAAATCTCCAATTATCATTATCCTTATAGAAAATTTTTCACTATTCTATCATCTTCCCATTCTATGATCACCCTGCCACTCCTAAGAGACTCCTTATGGGCTTGTGCCACTCACCTCCATCCTCTTTCCTAACCATTATCTCATTACTCTATTTTTCCCTTGCCCATAAATTCACTTTCCATATAGGGTTACCTATAAGGCTTTTTCTTCCCACATTCACCAAGTTCCTTAAGCATTGATGGTCTCAAAACTATCTCTGTAGGCTCTTTAGATAAATCAAGTACATTGGATTTTGGGTCTTCAATACATCACTTTTACAATTACTCTGTTTTCACTTGAAGCCTCCAAAGAAAATTTTCAGTGCAAGATCATGATCAAAAGACCCTCCCACTAGGTCATTAGGGTTTCATAGGTTGCAAGGTCATCATTGGTATTTCAGACACTGTTTCTCTTTGTTAGAATGTGGTTAAGAGGAATTTAAATGTTGAGACATGGTTATTCAAGAAAATATCTAAAAGTATCCAAAGAAGAATACCTTATCAAATTCAAGGCCTGCAAGGGGTAAATGTAAACTTTAACACTTTTGCAGGAGTGTTAAAAAGTCTATCAGTAGAAAGTTGGTAAGGTAGGAGGTCTTCTCATCAATGAAGACATCTCGCAACCCTGCATACAAACAATGTAAAACTTCCAGTCAAAGTGGAAAAGAAAAAGTTTAGCTTCATGGTGGAAGCAAAGGATTTTTGAACATGTCACTGTGCAAGGTGAACTTTTCATGCATCAATAGCAAAAGAAAGGTCAAAATCAGTGTTTTCAGTCACCTGCAAGGCAAAAGTAAAAAGTATCAGTGAAGAGGGAAAATAAGGTTTAACACAGTATGAAGTGGGTTTCAAATACTAAATTAAACTTATATCTACCCATCGAGCCCATCTAACTCTTCAACACATTCATTTTTTCCTTGCACAAAACTAGAAATTTCAAAGGGAGAATAAACTGTGAGTTTTTGAGCCAAAATTTGACTAAGTGTTGAGGCGTTGCGCCCTCAGGATGGCACTGCACGCCTAGAGTTTTCCTCCCATGTATTTTACATAGGCGATGCGTGCCTGGGAGGTGGTGATGCGTGCCTGGAAAGGCGCTACTCCTTTTCCCGATTTTCCCAACAAGACCAACAAAGAAGGCCATTGGCATTGCGCGCTCAGGACCGGCACTCTGCCCTTGTCCAGGAGGGCCTTTGAAGCAAAACAACCACTCAATTTGCCTCAAATTTCTTTCAAATTTCCTCCAAGGTCCTCCAATGCATTGATGACTGGTAAATGGATTCCATAACCACATTCTCAAGTTGTTTGATGCTTTTGAGTTAATGATAAGGAAACCCTAAAGGGCTACTCTAAGGCTTAAAATTGACATCACTGTTGAACCTCATTCATCTTCCTGCAAAAGAGAGTAAGTGACACATAGAGGGTTACATTGTTGGAGGTTATTCACTCACTTAAGGCTGTTCCTACACTCACTCCACTCACTAAATCAGTCCCTTACATTATAAAAAGATTGAAAATTTAATTCCCTTCCTTCATATCAAATTATCATCACTGCAAGGTGTTGTCAAAGGTAGAGTAGTTAAAATGTCGAGAGAAGGAGGCTAATAGAAATAGGGAATCAAGCATTGAATATTGAAACATAGAACAATGAGGAAGAGATCAACAGTAATGATGATGGCGTGTCATAAGAGCAGTGAGAACAGTGAGGCACATAGCAGTGGTGATGAGAGCAATGAAGGAAGCAGTAAAGAGAAAAATGAAGCTCAAAGCAATGAACAATTAAGTGGATCAGATTAAGTCATTGAAGAAAATAGGGATAAAGGAGAAAGCAGCAAGGAATAGAGAAATGATGACAATGAGGATGATGTTAGTGATAAAACAGATAGCATTGGAGCAGAAAATAGTGATGATGCGAGAAATGATGATGGCAGTCAGAAAACAGTGAATGTAATGTTCCTACTTAGCCTTAGCTAAGAGGAAACATTCAATTTTGTTTTAATTTATGTTTTATGAATAAATGAATAAAGGACATGTAAAAATCCTAAAATTTCTGAATAAATAAATTTCCATGTGAACAAAGACAAATCAGGGCTATGTAAATAATCACTTGCAGGTGTGAAAGAGGTTTGAGCTAAAGACTGGGTCAACCTTAACCAAATCAACAACATTGTCTAGGTTCATTGCATCTCCAAAAGGGACAACGTAGTTCTAGAAGGGAGCCTCTAATGCGAAGAGGGTTAACTCATAAAATTGGTTTAGTGTTTGCAAGAGATTTCTCATCTTATAAAAGGGAAAGGAGGGTAGCAAGAGAAGGTTTTTGATAGATCATATTTCTAAAGTATTTGTCTGCTTAGACATATACCATTCTCTGTTGTTGAGTGGAGGATTGTATATTGAATTCCTATGCAGGAGTTTCACCTCTTCCTTTGATGATTCAAGGAGGAAATTTTGTTGAACTGAACCACTATCAGGCTTGAGCCTAAGCTCCTACTTACATTGGTAGCGCTGATTCAATGAGGGTTTTGCTGTCTCTGCAAGATACAACAAGTGGTGATTTAGATATGCATAGATCTAGTGTATTTTGAGTCTCTCTCCATGGAGTGGGTCCTTTGACCTCTTGGAAGAGAGTATGATTTCTTGTACTTTCAGATCTAATATTATTCAATATTTTTCTGTCTCTTGAGCTACAGCGCTGTCCCACTGGGAAAACTACGTTATTTATGTATGAGGGTTTGCAGGTTGTCTTTCTCATTGTTTAGATCAAAGATCTCTTGTGTTGGGCTTGCCTTCCACTTGGTGATCCATGGATTGGCTTGCTGATCTATGTTTTTTTCAGATCTGATCCATTGTAATGTAATGTCATATTCAGAAATTTACTGCAGCAGTTTTTCAAATCTGCAACTTGTTTCTCAGATCTACTCTTATTCATGCATGCTCTTGTCAAAATTCCAAGTGGATCTTGTAGAGAAAACTATAGAGTTTCCACATCTGATATAGATCTGATATTTTATCCATAGATCTTCTCTAGATCTAAGTTGTAACTCACATCTGCTGAACCTCCTAGAAAATAATGTTGTTGAAGCATTTCTGCAAATTTACATGTGCATCTGCTCTCTTTTATGAATATTTATTGTTGTATTGGCTCATGATTTCCACTTTATAATGAAAGGGCTTTGTCATAATGATTATTTGCTACTGTAATACTGAGATATTAGTCCTCTTGCTTATCTCCACTAAACATTAGCTAAAACTGCACAATTCCTGAAGCAGTGCTTGCATTTTATTGCAGCCTTCCCCTTTGGGTGCATTTTAGCTAGTCTACTTTTTGGGAGATCTGTTTAATGTGCTTAAACTAATTTGTTTCCAATGAAATTCCATATATAAGTCACATACAACATATATGAGGGTAAAATAGCCCTAATCTACATTATTCTTGCTCATTTTTACTTATACAGCGTTTTCCTTGAAGACCTTGTTGAAATTCCTAAGAAGGGGTTATTCCAATTTCTATAGACAGAGTATACAGTTGGCCAGGTAGCCTCTAGATCTCACCCTTTATTTGAAGAGTGACATATCCTGTAAAATACTTTGTATTCCATCTCTGAAATAGAATCTTCAAATCCCCAAAAAGGATCATTACAGTGGTATCAAAGCTCCACTCTTGCCATAGTCTGTGCTAGCATTGGAGCACCAGTCATGCTGTATTCTGAAGATGAAGATCCTATTTCTGAGAGGGAGAGGAGATATTAGAATAGAAGCCATAGAAAGTATGACTATACTACTGTTGACCTTGACAAGGGTCAAGACAAGGGGAAATCCCCTGAATCTGTGAATGATAAAGATAAGGAAGCAGAAGAGTTTACAAAAACTCTCTTGGAAGCTATGCAAGATCTGTCCAAGGAAATAAAAGAGATGAGGATAGATAGAATGAGGGAGTCCCTTGGGAGATTCCATCAAGGAGAATGTTCTGATATGTCTTAGTTTGGGACTGGTCAGCTTGTGAGCTTGCCACAAGCTCCCCAGGCCTCACAACGCTCTACAATGCCTAACTTCTTGGCTATAGAGAATGAAGGGCTGCAAGAGCCAACCTATTTGGAAGGTTACTTTGTAGAATATGACTCACAAAGTCAGAGGTTCAAGGATAACTTGAGCTTTCAAGAATTCTGCCATCTGAAGGACCAGAGGAGGCCATGGCAGTAGTACAGAGATGGAGATTTCCTTCAAGGGAGACACCACACTATGGGCAGGTTCTTCTTACCTAAGTTCGATGGATCACTCTCTTGTTCTGCTAAAGCATGGGTGGAGAAGTTGGACATCTATTTCTAGTTGAATAAGGTGCCCGAAGAAGAAGCCATCAAGATTTTTGTGCTGCATTTTGAGGGAGAAGACCACAACTTTTAGTTTCATGGAATATCTACATTGGGGCACAACAATGTGTCCACATATGTTGAGTTCACTAGGATACTAGTGGAGAGATTTGATCAGAAATATCTGGATGCCCCTTTCATAAGCTTGGAAAAGCTTAAATATATAGGAGATACAGAGGCTTATATCTCTAAATTCATGAGGTTTTCTGTAATGGTCCCTGATCTATCAGTAGCAAGGAGAGTCTACATGTTCATTGATGGCCTGGAAGAACCTGTGCATGGTTTGGTTAAGTCTACCAAGCCCATCACTCTGCATGATGCCATTGAGAGAACTAGAGATCTCCAAGATGCCTTGCCAAGGGCAAAGGAAACCTTCCCAAGAAAAGCTACTTACTCTTCTAAGGGGAAGGAGGGGAAAGCTGCTCCACCCAAGGAGATCTCACTAAAGAAACCTCTTGACATTGAGGAAAAGAAATTATGTTTCACTTGTCAAGAGCCATGGGTACCGGGACATAGATGTGCTGCTCGAAGAGCACACTATATCGAAGTCTTCTCTGATTTTGAGGAGGAAGAGGGAAATGATGGATCTAGGAGAGGTCACAGCACTGGTGATGATGATGAGGGGGATCAATAATCATCCCGAGAAGAATAAGGAGCCTTTGCTCCAACCAGTGGAACTCTTGCTTCTTTGAGAGGAGAGCCCAAGTATTTGACCCTTAGAGTTCAAGGTTTAGTTATGAACCAAAGAGTGTCTATTCTGATTGATAGTGAGGCAACCCACAAATTTATTGATGCTCACCTTGTGTAGAAGAGAGGGATCCCTATTGATACTTTTGATGGGTTCTCTGTTTTGGTTCCGGGAGATAGAACTATGCAGTGCATGCAGTATGTTCCATCACTTTCTGTGACTATGGGAACCTACACCTTGGAGGACCATTTCTTTGTAGTGGACATACCAGACACCAATATCATCTTGGGTGTCCAATGGTTGATTACTTTGGGAAAATTCACCACTGATTGGAAGGCCTTGCTGATGGAATGGGTGGATTTGAAGAGTGGGAAACAACAAATTATTCAAGGCATGCACACCTACCCTTCACCTGATGTTTCCACCCACACAACAAGGATGGAATTGCGTAGTGGGGGCAGGGACCTCACAGTTCCCTCTCTCATTTTTATGAGAATGTTGCAAGGAACATTCCTACATCATGGCAAGCCACTTGGGATGCCATTAGATTCTATGGGGGAAGCCTCACCAAGTGTTGAAACAATGGAAGAGAGAGCCACAGTGTTGTGGGAGGAAGCAAAGGGGAGGATCCACCTTCCCACAAACAATTTTGGCATGCATAATGCCCAAGAAACAAGTAGCAACAAAGAAATCACCACCATAGATGCATCAACAACACTATCTTTGTTGAGATGTGTAGATCCATATTGGAGGTCTCAACTCCTTGTGGAGTACTCCAAAGAACTACACACCGAGATGATATTAAATGGCATGAAGCAAGGAGGAGGCTATTTGGTCCATGAAGGGGTCATCTATCATCTTGGTAAAGTATTCTTGTCTCAAGCCTCTAAGCTTAAGCAAGAGATACTACAAAGATCACAAAAGGAGTTCCTTTCTAGCTATATGCAGTCAGCAAAGAACTACTCCCTAATCTTGAATAGTTTTGATTAGGAGGGTATGAAGGAAGAACTACATCAGCACTATGATTGGGAGGAACTACATTAGAACTTACAAGAGTGCAATAGTTATGAGGAGATGGGGCAGCCAAGGGATCCTATGCAAGAGACATTTCAGCCATCTCTTTCTTCTCTTAAAAGAGGAGAAAAGCCCATGCCTAACTCTATGTGTATGGGAGACTTGAATGGTAAAGAATCTGATCTTATGGAGTATGTTTATTTTTCTGATTTGACACATTCTCTTACCATATGTATGCAGGCCATGGCTCCTACAAGGACTGATATTACATGTAGATCTCATGGAATTGATGAGGCCAATAAAAATTCCAAAGCTGGCCACTCCCTTGAGGTGAAAAGGGAGATTATCTATCATGATGGGTGTTTCCCAAAGGCACCTAATGAGGGTTTCACTTTCAGCCATGTAAAAGTGACCCATGTAGCAAAGATATGGTGGGGGTACCACCTATCACACTCAAATCTGCTCAAAAAAAGGAGTGCACTGCGTTGGTACCTTATGTGGGATTGTGACCCACCTCCTCAAGTGAAAATTTCAGTTTGCCTATATGTGATTTTGCTTCCAGACATAGATGACATATTGGTATTGTTTATGGGTTTGTATGGAAAAAAATTAGGTAGTGTATATGTAACACATGGGATGGAACTTTCTCCTTTACTTCATGATACATGTTTTAGATGTGACATTTCTTCACCCATGTTTATTTCTTTTGAGTTTTACACTCCTGAAGGGGTATACTATGCCCCTATCATGTTAGAATTGGAGGAACAGATTCTAATGTATTGGCTTGGTGAGTAGTTAATCCATGATGAAAGCTTGATTCTTGATGGTGCCATCAATGGAGAAGGAGAAGAACTACAGCTCTTACCCTCTCAGTTGCTTGAGGACAAGCAAGATTTTGGAGGGGAGGCCTGTAATGTTCCTACTTAGCCTTAGCTAAGAGGAAACATTCAATTTTGTTTTAATTTATGTTTTATGAATAAATGAATAAAGGAGGACATGTAAAACTCCTAAAAAGTCTGAATAAATCAATGCCCATGTGAACAAAGACAAATCAGGGCTATGTAAGTAATCACTTGCAGGTGTGAAAGAGGTTTGAGCTAAAGACTGGGTCAACCTTGACCAAATCAACAACGATGTCTAGGTTCATTGCATCCCCAAAAAGGACAACACAGTTCTGGAAGGGAGACTCTAATGTGAAGAGGGTTAACTCATTAAAGTGGTTTAGGATTTGCAAGAGATTTCTCATCTTATAAAAGGAAAAGGAGGGTAGCAAGAGAAGGTTGTTGATAGATCATATTTCTGAAGTATTTGTCTGCTTAGACAAATACCGTTCTCTGCTGTTGAGTGGAGGATTGTATCTTGAATTCCTATGCATGAGTTTGAACTCTTCCTTTGATGATTCAAGGAGGAAAGTTTTCTGAACTGAACCACTATCAGGCTTGAGCCCAAGCTCCTACTTACATTGGTAGCGCTGATCCAATGAGGGTTTTGCTACCTCTGCAAGCTGCAGCAAGTGGTGATTTAGATCTGCATAGATCTAGTGTATTTTGAGAGTCTCTCTCCATGGATTGGGTCCTTTGACCTCTTGGAAGAGAGTACCATTTATTTTAATTTTAGATCTACTATTATTCAATATTTTTCTGTCTCTTGAGCTACAGCGCTGTCCCACTGGGAAAACTACGTTATTTATGTATGAGGGTTTGCAGGTTGTCTTGCTCATTGTTTAGATCAGAGATCTCTTGTGATGGGCTTGCCTTCCACTTGGTGATCCATGGATTGGCTTGCTGATCTATGTTTTGTTTAGATCTGATCCATTGTAATGTAATGTCATATTCAGAAATTTACTGCAGCAGTTTTTCAAATCTGCAACTTGTTTCTCAAATCTACTCTTATTCATGCATGCTCTTGTCAAAATTCCAAGTGGATCTTGTAGAGAAAACTATAGAGTTTCCAGATCTGATATAGATCTGCTATTTTATCCATAGATATGCTCTAGATCTAAGTTGTAACTCACATCTGCTGAACCTCCTAGAAAATAATGTTGTTGAAGCATTTCTGCAAATTTACATGTGCATCTGCTCTCTTTTTTGAAGATTTATTGTTGTATTGGCTCATGCTTTCCACTTTATAATGAAAGGGCTTTGTCATAATGATTATTTTCTACTGTAATACTGATATATTAGTCCTCTTTCTGATCTCCACTGAACATTAGCTAAAACTGTGCAATTCCTGAAGCAGTGCTTGCATTTTACTGCAGCCTTCCCCTTTTGGTGCATTTTAGCTAGTCTACTTTTTGGGAGATCTGTTTAATGTGCTTAAACTGATTTGTTTCTGATGAAATTCCATATACAAGTCACATACAGCATAAATGAGGGGAACCCAACCTTGATCTGAATTATTCTTGCTCATTTTTACTTATACACCGTTTCCCTTGAAGACCTTGTTGAAATTCCTGAAAAGGGGTTATTCCAAGTTCTATAAACAGAGTCTACAGTTGGCCAGGTAGCCTCTGGATCTCACCCTTTATTTGAAGGGTGACATATCCAGTAAATGCCTCTATAGTCCATCTCTGAAATAGAATCTTGAGAATCCAAAAAAAGGATCATTACAATGAAGAAGAGGTTAGTGGGGAAAATATAAGTGATAAATATATCAGAGAGGGAAATGGAAATAAGGATGTGGATAGTGGCTCAAAGGGCCTTGATGGAACTGATGATAGCAGAGCACATGACAGTGAGACTATAGACACTAAAATGGTGGACATAGAAACTTTTTCTTTAACCTACCAAAGGGGCAAAGAAAAAATAAAACCTTGAAATTTTGTTGATCCATCCCCTACCGACATCCCAAACACCATCAGCAGGACAAATCCAAATTTTGGAAAATTTTTGAAGTTTTTAGATTTTTGACTGTTTTGAAGGGCCAAAGGCGCAGCGCTACTAGCATTGCGCTCTTTTTGGGGGGCACTCTTTTGAGGAATGGATTACATTTTTAGAATCCTTAGGCCAAGGACATGCTCCAAAAAAAAAATTAGATCATTTGGATCTGAACTGGTACTCCAAAAGTGCCAAAAACACCCTAACAATCACCTTTCTGCCCTATTTTCAGAGTTGGTGTTGCACCCTGAGTAGTCTTGGGAGATTGTGTTTTTGAGCTGGCAAATGAAGTCCTATCAGGAAACTAGACTAGACAATCTTTCCAATGAGCTATCATGGAGCTCATTTGCACACCAGGAAGGTCTCCAAAACTCAGGTGCAAGATGACCTATTTTCCTAGTGCAGGTGTTGCACCCTTGGCCTTAGCGCTGCGCCCTTGCCTGCAAAGCCAGCAAAAGACACAAATTTATTGGGAAAGATATTTTTGAGGACTTTTAAGGAAAATCACTCCTATTTAGCTCATAATTTATGTTTGAATATATTTTGCATTTATTAGGTTAGGATATTTGTGCCTTGGGCCTTGCATGGTCTCATAGGACAAATTTGGCATTTAAGATGATATTTTTGAGACCTAGTTAGGGTTTTGGTCCTCCTTACTTGTTAAATACAGAATTGAAGCCTCATTTTAGATGTTGGTTGGATTTTGGTTGATTGCGGAGAAAAACCTCATAGACTTGGAGTTGTGAGGAGTTTTTGGCTTTGGAGCATTGTGAAGTTTCGGAATTGAATATCAATAATTGAAGCCTCATTTTAGATGTTGGTTGGATTTTGGTTGATTGCGGAGAAAAACCTCATAGACTTGGAGTTGTGAGGAGTTTTTGGCTTTGGAGCATTGTGAAGTTTCTGAATTGAATATCAATAAGATGAATTTTCATCTTTCTCTTGCAATTAAATAGAAATTTTGGCTTAAGGTATGCTGTCAAAAGCACATTAATTATGTTTTCATATTTTGCTTTCATGTTTTCCTTTGCTAGGTCAGTTTAGAGAATTATTAGTTGCTCTCTAATCCCACTAAGCTTGTTTTATCTCAAGAATGATTTAATGGAGTCAGTGCCAAAGTAGTTTATGGTTAACCCTACCCTTTGGAATCACTTACACATCATTTTTGAGGTCTTTTCTTCAAGGTATTGCTAAATAGGGTTTGAATGAAGATTTTTATGGTTTTCCCTACCCTTTTGTCCATCTTGAAAGGTTGCTTTGAATTTCTATGTAGTATGATTAAGGAATTTTAGGAGTTCCCTTACCTTTAGTCATTACTATATGTTATCTTGCATGTTTTCTTTCTCTGAAGGTAGATAGCTAGAGAGGTTAGGAGTTCCCTACTCTCTAGGGTTTGTTTGATAGTTGTTTTGAGTTTACTTGCTAGGGTTTGGTCAAAGAAGTATGGTATGACGTGTCTTTGGTTATTTCTTCATGCATAGTGTTCTTAAAGAATTTTCTTGTTGCAGCATTTGTCGAAGGATTCTTAACTTCCCTTTCCACCTACTCTGTTCACAATTTAATGTTCACTTCACTCACCTAAGCCTTGAAGATCCATTTTCCTTTTTTATACTTTCCCTCCGAAGCACCCTTGACTTATTGTTGTACTTTATATACCTTTGCAAACTCCATAGCCCAATGGTATAAATCTCTCTTACTCTATCTTTTTTTCTTGACAACCTACCCAGCCAAACAAACAAACAAACCCTAAAACTAATAACTAGCCTAAAATCAAAACCCTAAAATCTATCAAGTTACATCCTTTTACACAAGTATAGAGAGAGCCCTCTCTGAGTCCAGGAAGGCTAGGTCCTAGGACTCCAAATATTGGTTTGATGTTACCCCTGTACATTTGGTCTTGGAAATCTAACAAATTATGGGGACCTAACAGATTCCAACCTTCTAACAAATTTATGCTTAAATTTAAAGCTGCACAAAAGTGAAAAATAAAAGCATACCATAATTTCCACACGCGCCACAAAAACAGTGTAATAAGAAGAGAAGCAATGAGTCTTTCTATAGCCAAATTCATCCTGCTCTACTCCTCCTCCATTTAAGGAATTACTCTACGGTTGGGTGTGAACTCTTCTGCACTGGTATGCAACACAATGATTGATGATTTCCAATATATTTCCACACTTGAAGACTAGCTCTGCACTGAGGTCCCTGTTTCCAATCTCCTCAATAGACAATTCACACTCTTCTCCTTCCATTTTTTAGAAGAAAATGTCTGCGATTCACATACCCTGGGGAAATATAATACTGTAGGCTTGACAGTTTGTTGTCTAGCATTTGAATATTGTTCAGAAGTTGCAGAGTTGCTCCTAGAATGAGCAGGCTCTGAAAAATTCTCGTGATTCGAATACCCTGGGGAAATATAATCATGTAGGCTTGACAGTTTTCCATCTAGCATTTCAAGATTGTTCGGAAGTTGCAGTGAAAGTGAATGAGATTGATAGATTAAGTGGGGAAGCCATGGATGTAAACCCTCAAAAACAAACTTTAAACTAGTAAATATTATATATACAAGAAAATATAATTAAAGATTATATATAGAAAAAAAATATAATTTTGGTAAATTTCATTTTATATTTTGAGATGCCTATAATTTTCGTAAATTTTTTTATATTTTGAAATACTTACATGTAAGTAAAGTAAGTAATCTAGCTGCAAAGAGAGCTTTTAATTATAAACACAAAAATAACATGCTACAAATTTAATGTCTAACAACAATCTTTATTGCCAAACTCAGAGATTTTTATTTCAATCCTACCATTATGGTAGGGACTTGCTCGTCTTGTTTCAGTCATACAAGGAAAAAAACACTTCATCAACGACACAAAATAAATCTACATGGATGCAAGTTATGCTTGAAAATTAAATCTAATTTAATGAAACAAGGCTATGTTCAAAGATTTGTGTAAGAGAAATGAAATAGCAGGACTTCCCCAACAAAATCAAAATGTACCCAAACCATAAATTTTAAATAAAAAATTACAGAAACATCAGCGTCATGGCAGTCACATAAAAATGCAATTGGATCTCCAATTTTTTATTAAACAAACATATTAACCAACTGAATGTTATACCATAAATTTTAAATAAAAATTTACACAAACATCAGCATCATGGCAGTCACATAAAAATGCAATTGGATCTCCAATTTTTTATTAAACAAACATATTAACCAATTGAATGCTATAGAGTAATATACCCTATCGATCATTTCATATATCTAGTACTGCAATATTCTATTAAAACATGAACATCTGAAATGAACTATTTATGGAGCGTGAAATTTGAAACGGAAATTATGAGAACCTTCCGCAGCAGCCGCCATTTGGTATTCTCGATCTACTGTTCTGACGCATTTATCCTTACTCAGGAGTTCAATCTGAACTGCACGGGACATGACGAGAATATGGAGCATTGCCATAGCTGACAAATTTTCAGCCCCTCTTTCTTCTTCCACGTTCCCAGTTGAATGTAATCTTATCATTGAGCAAGGGTTTAGTGTTCTCGTTGGGCCGAGACCATTGGGAATAATTAGCTCTATAACATGCAGTTATGCCTGCAGAAATTTGACAAATTTTTGTGCTTCCTCCAGCATTGTCCCGGTGTCTAACTTGAATTTTAATGGAATAAGTTTCTCCACGGAACAGATTTTTTGCTAGATTTTCCTCCGACGATGGCGCACTGCAATGCTCTGAGGCTCCATTGAAAGATCAGCAGTGGATGTACAACGATATAACTGAAAATTATTAGCTGTTGAATTTATATTCAGTGAAGGTGATAGGGAGGAAACAAAAAACTTGGGAGATGATAAGTTGAAATCAGACTGGAATCCCTTAGCCCAGCTAGGACAAATATTGTTTTGCAACCTCTCCTTGCTTCCATTAGAATCCTAAACCAATGGGGTGGGGGAGGATTTCTAGGGATGGATATTTTCTCATCCGATCTTGCAGCTACTTACCGCCTCATCAACATATATGCACCTTGTTCATCCTGCTTAACCTTCTGGCACAATCTACTCAGCTCGTCACTTTTAGTTGTGCATAGTATTTTCATAGGTGGGGATCTTAACTTCTCTCTGGGCTTGGTTGGATCATGGGCTCCTATTGGCGAGGAATCAGGTCTCGCAGGCAAGACCCAGGTTCAAAAGTTGTGGCCAACAAAGGAATCCGTTGTAGTCTAGAACCACGCCGGCATTATCACCCTACTCCGCAGAGCAGAGAGTCTCACCCGAGGTGTGCCGCAACCACATGCAGAAGGGGAACAGATTGATAGCAAGGAAAAGATCCGCAACTCATGATTACCATTAAAAAAATTGCATAAACATAGATATATCTACAAGAACTTTCAGAGCATACACAGCTATTGAGCAAATAAAATTTTAAACCATCGTAATCATCATGCATGCATAAGAACTACACAGTGGGACAGTAACCTAGATTGTATTCATATCTTCATCCACAACCATCATTACATTGCTTTCACAAGGAGAGCTTACAGTCTGATACATATACACTTCATAACAGAAAGGTAAATGAGAGAACCCTAGGAACTACAGAGATATCATGGCCGATCTCCTTCCGTCGCTCTGCGTTCCGTCGCCTGTAGCCTTTTTTCTTCTTTTGGCCGGGTGACTGCTATTTATTCACCCACTTCCGCAATTGTTAGTTCCTCTTTTTGTTCTTCTTCAGCTGCTTCCTGCTTCTCTCTTGTCATCTGTGTGTTCTGCTTTCTGTCTTCTGCTGTATATCTTCATGCATCTGCTGTCTTCAGCTATCTCTTGCTTCTGTGCCACCTCGATAGCTCCACGGCTTGCTGTCGGTGCGACTTGGTTGCGATTGCCATGTGTCCTCATGCCGCAACTCAAAAAGGCCATCCTTTATTCAAAATGCAAAATATTCCAAATCAAAAACAAGGGCCCCAACAGGCCCCGACCACAGTTTCTTGACTCGTCCCCGAGTCAATCACAAATGATGGTCTCTATCTCCATTGCCCCACTTGATCCCGTGCCCTGTTTGCGTTGTGTGCCTTCAGCCTGTGCCTGTTCCCGCTGTGCGCCTTCAGCTTGTGCCGGCTGTTCAAACAAGGGCCCAAACTTCGGGACTCGGTGGAATGCGGTAGAACTAAGCTTCGCGAAGGCCGATACAGCTTGCTGCCACCCTTGCAAGAGTGAATCAGTGTCTTCAGCGATCTTGGTGACAGCAGCCACTTCTAAGGACACTGGGACAGGCCCGAACATCGTGCTGATTTGGTGTTCGGCCTTGGCGGAGAGCTATTGCATCATCCTGGCGCTGTTTTGGAGGGATGGGCGGAGCTCACGAATGACCCATTTGACCTCTGCAGAATTGGCTTCCGTTTGCTGGATCTGTACTTCTAGCTCATCTTCTTGGGCGTATAATTGGTCCAACCTGGCGGGGTCCGTGACCTCCTGAATTTCTTGGGAAACTTGTTTTAGCTGTGCGGAGATTGGCTGTGCTTTGACAGTCAAGGCCAGGGAGCATTCCTGAAGACCCTTCAGTAGGTCGTGCGCCTCACATGCCGCAGAGGTGATCGTTTTCTGCATTTGGGCTGCCTGGCCCTGCTTTGCGGCAACCTGGCCTGAATAGGTAGCTGTGGGGTCGAGCAGCGCTGGTCGGGCGGCCAATGCTATGTGGATCTCTACATTTTCCTGGTGGAGACCAGTGAGTGCAGTCCGGATGTAGAAAGCTTGAGAGACAACATTCTGCTCCACAACATCAGCAGGGAGTGAGGTATAGTGATCCTTGACCGAGGGCCATAGGCCTGAAAAGACTTGAGTCACATTGGCTATCTGGTCTTGCAGGCGTTCCTGCACTGTGATAAGCTGGTCACGTTGTTCAGTAAGCACCATGATCTTTTGTTGCTACTCTTCGCACCGCTGCTGCAGCTCCGAGTGAAGCCTTTCGGCCTGCTGGGCCGCCCTCTGAATGAATAAGTACAGCTGGGCTGTACCCCAAGTTTCCAAGTTGGTTGTGCCTAAAGAATCCTGGTCCAGCTGTCATTCCTGGAGGGGTTGCCCACTGGAAAATGAGTGGTTGGAATGTTTTGGAGGGGACGGCGGTGTCTGTTGCTGTGTTGAGTTAGCCATATTCAAATCTGGCCGCTCCTGCTGATCGGTCTGGCCCGGGAGGGGGGAGGGTCAACATGCTCTGGCTGAGCCTCGACCGAGTCGGCCTCAATGTTCGCCAACAGGGTAAATATAGCAGATAAATAAACCTGGGGTGCACCCATGGGGTCGACTAGTGGTACTATGGTAGCAGTACGGGAGTCGAATTTGGCCCCGTGGTTCCCGCCAAAGAGTTCTCGGATGAGCGGGTCAGACATAGTGGCAGATGAATTGGACGGAATGGATGAAGTGGGAGGTGGAGGTGGAACGGTAGATGGAGGTGGAGCTGTGGAGGGAAGGCAAATGTTAATAAACTCGAAAGGGTTAATAAGGGGTTCTTCCTAGACCAGTGCCCCTAGATTTGTGGGCGGTGGCAGATCATCATCAGTAAGGTCCACCACTGGATTGGCTACGGTGGTGCGGGCATGCTTAGCTGGAGGGGTCTCTAATTGTTTTAGGGCCGGGCCCTTTTCTCCCATTGGGGTGATGATGGGGCTTGCAGAGGTAAACAAAATGGTCGGGATGGGAGAGGTGAGAGGAGTGGTCTGAGAGCGAGAAATAGAACGGCTGAGCTGAAACTCAGAAAATAAAGGGAATGGAGAAGCACCGCTTGAAATAACCTAGGCCGCCGCATTGAAGTTGCGTACCTGAGTATTGAAGTGGCGGATGACGGGGACAAGCGGTTCCGGGAGTCCCTAGGGTGGCACTGCCGCAACCGTCTCGACAGGCTGTTGCATTAGCCTCATCCACTCAAAGTTGTACCGGGGGATACCGTCGTAGTGATGCTTCGTGACCCCTGGCCACGAACAAACTTCGTGGTGGAAAGTGGCATCGTCCAGCTGGAATTTCAATGGTGCCATGTGAAAGGTGTCTTCCGGCACACAGGTGGGGTAGATGTAAGTATGTCAGTGACTTACCCCGAACCAGACCTGCTCGCTATACTTGTCCAGCAGGTTCCGGGGCACCCTTTGCTGACTGGCCACCATGTCCATCATGAGCCCGTACCAAGACCAGAACACCTCTGCATTCACCTATTTAGTGCTCGGGTCAGCCAACACCTGCCATGGAACAAATTTCATCGCCAGAGGCTGGCCCTCTGTAATTTCTACTGATACCCTGACTAGAGGAGTGTGCCATTTCCACATGGCAAAAGCAATGAGCAAGTATCCATAAATAAAGCTCGTCGTGCGCTTGTAATTTTCTTCGCACACATAAAATAGCTCTTTCAGCAGAAAAGAGCACCAATTAAGCTGGGCACCCTGAACACAATGCTCCACAATAGTGATAGTGTCCAAGGTGCATTTTCCCTTGGTGTAATGCCACATTGTCTTGCTGGCAATGAGATAGCAAGAAAATTTGATCTCGGGCGTGTTAATGAGCTCTATCTTGGCTCCCTTCCCTCCCCGCCGGGTGCCGTATTTGCTGTATAGGTCTGCGTCCCCAGACTTCCATGCTCGCTTGGCGAAGGTCTGACACGTGGTCTAGACACTCGCACCACTCTGTGAGAGCCCAGTCAGATGATGGATGTCTTCAGCGTGAATGGGAATTTCCTTGTTCAGCCACAAGGACCCATTCTGAACACGGCTAAGCAAGAACCGAGTGCACTGCAAAACTGGTCCAGTGGTCCTGAAGACCAGAATATTTCTGAGATTCATGAGAGAGGATTTCTGAAGGCCCCAGAAAGCTGGTAAAATGCGGTTTGCTGAATTGCCAGCTGGGGTGTAGTAATGCTCCATATACAGTTGCCAATGGAGTGCCGGGAATTCGGTCGAGTCTGAAAGGTTGGCATCTATCAAAGCTGCACTGTTGTACTTCCCAACTAGAGACTCTATCCTGTGGATCCTGCTGTCAAGTGCTAGTTCAACGACGGATATGAGGGCCTTCGGCATCTTGGCTCGGCGCTGATAGACGTGTAGAATTCGTCTTGGTA
The DNA here is from genome assembly GCA_034641835.2 of Pinus albicaulis. NCBI lineage: Eukaryota > Viridiplantae > Streptophyta > Pinopsida > Pinales > Pinaceae > Pinus > Pinus albicaulis. Next base: position 261,998 of record JAXQQM020091081.1, on the reverse strand, counting down.
GTCTCTCCTGGTGTTGTTCACCTGAATACTCCAGCTGCTCCTATGCTGCTGCAATTTATAATGCTAATTGTTTCGGCATTCTCGTGCTTTCTTCATGCAAACGATGTAGTTGCCTGGCACGAGTGAAGATGATGAGACCCCATAATGAGTTAATTCCTGCTGGCATTCTTTTTTGCGATAATCGTGCGATAAATCGCATGCCAATGGGTATTCTGACAGTTGCTGACGATGTCATGGGGAAGTGGGCGGACGCGATGGCTGAGATTACAGCGGATGATGGCAAAATGATTATGGTGAGGTTACTTCCAATTATGGTAATTTATGATGCAAATCAGGACGATCCTACGAACTGACACAAGTACTGACTGAAATGACCTGGACTGACACTAGCACATTTATGGATCCTACAGGGATGACACGCTGGACACGCCCCTCCCCGACCACAGTCGGTTGCAGTGAATTCCCCGCAACAGAGCGGTTATTGACAAGTTATGCGGAAAAGGAAAAACCTACCTATGCTCGTCCCGGTTGCGGGAGAGTTATTTAGCTATGCTATGTTATGCTACGGGTGCTCTCGGGTGCGAGAGTTATTGATGAAGGTTGGAAGAAACTTACTCCTGGTAGGGTTTTAGGCGTTCACCATTCACCCACCCCGGTAAATCAGTACCGTCCAACTGAGCCAACCGGACAGCTCCGGAATCCCTAATCTCGATGACGAAGTAAGGTCCCAGCCAGTGCATCTGCAGCTTGCCTGGAAACTTCTGAAACCTGCTGTCATATAAGAGGACCTTACCGCCAACTTGGAAAGTTTTATGCTTGATGTGGTGATCATGCCACGCTTTCTGCCTGTCCTTCTAAACCTTCTGGTGAAGCTGAGCCAGAAACCTGGCTTCGTCCAGGTCCTGTAGTTCGTGGAGGCGTTCACGAAGTGACTCCTCTTCCGAGAACTATAGAGACGTGGCGATTAAAAGACTGGGTACAGTGAACTTGGCGGGAATTATAGCTTCCCGTCCATACACCAGCTGGAATCGTGTCTGATTGGTCAAGCGCTTCACCGTGGTCCGGTAAGCCCATAATGCAGCTAGTAGGCACTCATCCCAATCGTCACGCTGGGCATTGCAGATCTTAGTCAAGCATTTTTCAAGGATCTTATTGAACGCTTCAATCATACCATTGGCTTGCGGGTGATACGGGCTGCTCTTGTGGTGTTGGATCATGCATGTGTCCAGCAGCGACTTGACCGTGGCATTAATGAAATTCATACCTTGGTCACTGGTTAAACTTCGCGGGCAGCCAAATCGGCTGATGATGTGTCCAAAAATGAATCAGGTTGCTATATCCGTCATGCAGTTGCGTACCGCCGCTGCTTCGGCCCACCTAGTTAGGTAGTCTGTTGCGGTAATAATATAGCGAGCCTTGGAGTGTCAGGCGACTGGGTCGATGGGGCTTACAAAATCAACAGCCCACTTCTCGAATGGCCGCTGTTGGGGCCCTTTTTTTTATTGTTTTTGAAATCTTGGTTAGAACATTTTGAATTTTGACCTTTTGAGTTGCGGCATGAAGACACATGGCAATCACGACCGCGTCGCAACTACCAGGAGTCGCGGAGCTATCAAGGTGGCACGGAAGCATGAGATAGCTGAAGATAGAACACACACAAGTACAGATGAAGAAAACACACAGCAAAAGACAGAAAGTGGAACACGCAGATAACAGGAGAGAAGCTGGGAACAGCTGAATAAAACACACAGAGGAACTGATAGTCGCGAGAGCGGGTGAATAAATAACAGTCACCCAGCTAGAAGAGGAGGATGCTGAAGAGGTTGCGAGGCTCGCGACAGGGGAAGATGCACAGAGCGACTGCGGAAGAATCATGCATGACCTTCCTATGGTTCCTCATCTTCTCTATTCTACCTTTCTATTCCGAAGACCATCTGTATCAGATTTGTAAGCTATCATTGAGAATGCCATGTAATCATGTGCTCGGCCAAGAGATTAATACAATGGAAGGTTGTTGTCTCAATAAGATGTTTACATGCCTGTAATGTGTTTGTGCTGGTTTAAAATTTTATTTTGCAAATGTCTGAATGCTTATTAAGTGCTCTTGCGTATATAACTCTGTCTATATAATCTATGCACTGTCCATCATGAATTGCGACTTTGTTCCTTGCCATTGATCTCATCCCCTTCTGCATGTGGTTGCGGCATGCCTCGGGTGAGACTCACTGCTCTCCGGAGCAGGGTGAAAATGCCAGCGTGATCCTAGACTACATCGGACCCCTTTGTTGGCCACCACTCCTGAACCTGGGTCTTGTCCGCGAGACCTGACTACTCGCCAACAAATGGTTCCGTTGCCAGGACCTGCATGTTCTGAGGGTACCTAGATCATGGTATCAAGGATTTTTGAAGGAGAGATACGGCGATGGTGGGATAATCATCTCGACCAGTTCATTTCTCAGTAAGCAGAGCTGACCAAGAAGAAGGAGGCGGCGATCAAGGAGCTCGTCCTTTTCTCTGACTCAGCCAATGATACGTACGAAATTTTTTGGGGAAGGTTCCATACCGACGTTTACAATTGGTTGCGGAGATTACGAGCGACGGTGCCCCAAGAGGGCTTACGGAAGATAAACTGCAGGTGGGCGCATGAAGATCTGGTGGCACTGCACCGGGTGGACATTGAACTGACCCACGTGGTGGATTTTTGGGTAAGGACCACGTTGGAAGGATACACTGTGGAGTTTGCTGCTGAGTGCTACCAATCCTTCTCAAAAGCTGAGGCTATTTTCCACTTAGGGCTAAGAGGGAAGATGCTTAAGGAGATTCCGCTGTGGATCAAAGCTCTGATGGTGGATGAAGGGTTGATTGAATTCCGCAAAACGAGTATGGAAGCGTAAACCACCCATGCTAGGGGAAGGGTTGAGGGGACCGATGCTATGTAGAACGTGAAAGTGGGAAGCGGGGAATGGATGTTGAGGCCGCATGCAAGTTGCAGGAGCGACGTGCGCATCGGCGGGCACAAATCGCCGATAGGTGGCGAAGAAGGGTAATGTGAGATTTGAAGAGAAGGGAGATCGAGAGGAAAAATCAGAAGGAGGTGCCTCAGAGGATAGGAGTTATGGGTTTGGATACCCGGGAAGAAGACGAGACAACAGTGGAAGTGCAATGGGTGCATGGGAGCCCAGCAATGCGGGAAAGAGAGATAATGACTAGCGAAGACGATGGAAAGATGCAGCCCGAAGAGAGTTCCAATGACGAATGGCATGGCGTGATGCAGCAGATGTTTCAAGATCAGACGACACCCACCCCTCCAGGCAGCCCTACTTCCCACATTCTGCATGGCCAGGATCCCGACCTTCCCCTGGTACTATATCAACCTTTAAGTAATATTTTTATTCAGTTACAAGCATTGAGTCAGTCATACAACAGTTCATCAGCGTCAGTAATGTCTGGTAACAGCAGCATTACTAGTAGTGGTATTTTTCCTAGTGGGACCGTTACGCAACCAGGACTTGGAGGATTTATCCTGGTCAATTCTTCACAAGCACACATGGCTGGGTCTTTCACCTTGTATCCAGAGTTCTCTGGCCGGGGCAATGATGATGTAGAACAACACTGGTATCTGTGTGAAGCCATCTGGAGGGCTCGCTAGACGCCAGATGTAGGGAAGTTAATAGAATTCCAAACCACGCTCAAAGAGAGGGCTCTGCGATGGTTTATCAAGTGGTCCGAGGCTCATCCTAACCCCGTAATTGCGGACGTGAAGCGGGATTTTTTCTGTGAATTCAAGCTTGCCCAGACAGACCAGCAGGGCCTGTCAGAGCTGTGGGAAATTAAGCAGAAGGAAGGTGAGACCGCGTGGGAGTTGATGCGGTGATTCAAGGACGCGATCGGGAAACTCAGCTACCCGATCGATCCAAACCACCAGAGGGACTAGTTCATCAAGGCTCTGCTTCCCTTGACACGAACCCCTCTCACTAAGTAGAAGATTGATAATCTGCAGGACGCTTTGGATCAGGCCATGAAGATTGAAGCCATGGCGGGCTACCCCCAGGAATATCGGGGGGGGGGGATAGGGTTGCAACACCAGATTGCCAGCTTGATTGAGAAGCTCAAGGAGCTTCAGTCGGTGAGACCAGTGTGACCGAATGTTTGGTGTACTCATTGCCTGGTCGAGGGGCACTTCGCAACCGAGTGTCCTCGATTGCGCGGTGCAGGGGCAGGACCCTCGATCGCAGCAATCCAGGGGGGTACACCACCTGGTGGCGGCGCGGCAATGAACCCGCAGGAGGTGTACCAGCCGCAACAGACTTATGCAGGGTTCCCACCTCAACCGGGTTCCTCCACCACAAAGTATTGTGAGATTTGCCGGACGCTGGGGCATCCACCTCGGATGTGCCTGATCCTACAGAAGTACTCCACGGTCCCAAATAATGTGTACTGCGAGTTTTGTGTTTCCACGACTCACAACACTGAGCAGTGCAGGGCACTCGACGCACTTGTGGATCGATTGGAGCGTCCCTCCTACAGGGTGAATGAGGCTCCAAGGGGAAGAGGCGACGGCATGCGGGGAGGCCGCACAGGCGGACGTGGTCCGGTAAAATGTTACAACTGTGACCAAGAGGGTCACGTGGCTCGAGAATGTCCACTCCCGCAACGACCCTGGTGTTCCCAGTGTCGGGTAAATGCCCATGCCACAGATGACTGTCCGAAGCTCATCAAGAAGTGGGAAGAACGGGCGAAGCAGAGGGGAGCGAATCTGATAAACTCAGAGCCACGAGGGACCGCAACCCCAGACATGCAAAACGTCGGGATCATGATGAGGGGTGGAAAGAAGACTGGAGAGGATGCCCACGTGTAGGAGCCAACATGAGTGGTTCGGCCGGCATCCCCGAAGAAGTTAATCAGGCCTGAAGTTCAAAAGAAGTATTTCCAGGAGGCAGTTGAGGCATTCACCCAGCTGCGGGACGAGGGAGGTCTGGAAGAGCCCATGCTACTAGAATCTGGGGTGAAAAACGTCGCAGGTACTGTGGTCGAGGATTGGCTCTGGCTATTCCTCAGGATTGTTGACAATGCTGCGCTTCGGCAGCAGCTCAAGCATGCTTTGGAAGGAGCACTGTAGGGGCACACAGGACTTAGAGACCCACTGAACGCTGGCCCTCAATACGTGCAACGCGTCAAGCGGAACAAGCAACGAACAAGCAAAGAATTCTGGCTTAACACGCAGGTCGCGGGATTCCAAATCAGCGATACCATGCTGGACTTGGGGTCCGACGTCAACATTCTGCCACGGAAGACATGGGCAGCTCTTGGAAGGCCACAGCAAGCCTACTCACCAATCCAACTCAGGATGGCGAACCAGTACTGTATTCTGCCAATCGACCGGCTCGAGGGTGTCGAGGTTGACGTTGCAGGGGTGAAGACATACACCGATTTTGAGGTTATTGATATCATGGGCGACAAGGATCCCTATCCGCCTTACTCGGAAATTATTGGGCTTTTGAGAATTACGCCATCATCAACCTTAAAAAGGAGCTGATGATCTTTAAGGATGGGGAGGTATGGGTCACCCAGCCCCTCGACCCATATCAGGGCCCGCGATATACGGAAACAGTGGACAATCGGGAGGATGCTCAGATGATGGACCACATTTATCAGGTGACCGCAGGAAAGCGGGACGACTATATTAACCCGACCGCAACTGGCTCTATTAGTTGGCGAAGTGTGTAGAGCTCGGAGCTCGGATCTGAACTTGCTTGGGAAGACTGGCAGCAAGGGGGTTATGAGACCACCACACGGACATGTGCTTCCATTGCCCAAGTCTGGTGGGTAGGGACTGAGATCCGCGGATATCCCACCTTGTCGAACATGCAGGCAGTCAATACTTTTATTACCAAGGTGGAAGACCTGGTCCCAGCTGAAAGCCGGATGCCACTTTTGGATGTGGCCTTGCAATCCACGTCGGCCCAGTGGTGGAAAAATCACCGCAACACTCTATTGCGATGGGAGTGCGTGGCGGATGCTCTGCGGGCACGCTTTAAAGAGGACGAAGGACCTTGCAGTATGCTTAAATATCATGGGACTTCTGACCCGCGACACCACTTGCGGGCCTGCGAGGAACAATGGTGTAGCACCAGGTACCTTGAGGAGATGTGGGTCCACATGTTTATCCACTCCCTGGGTACGATTCCCCAGGCCTGGTACCTGGAGGAAGAACGGAAACGGGGAACTCACTCTTGGCAGGAAGTTACGAACAAGTTCGTTCGGTGCTTCTTGTTCGAAGGGGAGACGGTGCAAGAGTCTCGGGCCCTACAGGCAATCAAGGAGGTCTTGTTTTTCCGCCATCACAAGCCCGACGGGGGCCCGGTTGTGTCTCGACCTGAGGTCAGGCACGAGTTGGTTTGCCACCGGATTGACGACGATCTGGATGATGATATTCTGGAGGACCTCAGGCATCTCTATTTTGACGAAAGGGAAGGTGAGCGGAACATCAATGAAGAGCTGACGACTGAAGGAGTCCATTTACATCCAGTAAAGACAAAGAAGCTGAACATTGGGACTGACGAGAAACCCAAGCTCGCAATGGTGGGAGACTACTGGGACGAGGAAATGACAAAAGAAATTTTCAGCCTCCTTCGGGAATATGAAGACTTGTTCCTGTCCTCGGTTGCGGACCTGAAGGGGATCAAGGGGGACCTGGGCGAAATGCGCATCGCGCTAAAATCGGGGGCCAGGCCAGTGAAGCACCGACCCTACCGGCTGAACCCGTGTATCAAAGAAAAAGTCAAGACGGAGATCGACAAGATGCTGGCTGCAGGTCTTATCTTTCCAGTAGAAGAAGCAGAGTGGGTGAGTCCCATTTTCATCTAGAACAAGAAGGACAAAGCGGAGATCCGCATCTGTGTAGACTACCGGAGCTTGAACAATGCCTGCATCCACGATCCGTTTCCCACTCCTTTCAGCGATGAGGTCCTAGATCATGTCACGGGAAACAAAGCCTACTCCTTCACTGAAGGGTTTTCGAGCTACCATCAGGTGCGCATCGTCGAGGAAGACAAAGCAAAGACGACATTCACCACTGAGTGGGGATCATTCGCATAACACGTTATGCCGTTTGGTCTGAAGAACGCATTGGTTATGTTTTCCCGGATTGTCATTGCTGCTTTCCGGGAGTACATTCACAAGTTCCTGGAGGTCTACATGGACGACTGGACTGTCTACAGCCTGTTAAAGAAACATGCCTCTCTGTTGCGTATTATGTTTGACCAGTGTCGTTAGCTGCAGATTTCTTTGAACTTGAAGAAATGTATTTTTGCAGTTCCATTCGGCACACTCTTAGGCCACGTGGTGTGCAAGCAATGGGTCTGTGTCGATCCTGCCAAGGTCGCGGTCATCATTCACATGGAAGCCCCCAAGACCGTGAAGCAGTTGCGGGCACTTCTCGGGAACACAAGATATTACAGGCGGTTTATTCGCAACTATGCAAAGATTACGGCCCCTTTGGAGAAAATGTTGCAGAAGTCAGAAGTATTCCAGTGGATGGCAGAGTGTAGGAAGGCACTCGACACCTTGAAGGAGAAGTTGGCAACGACACCCATACTTGTTCATCCCGACTGGGATAAGTAGTTCCATGTGCATATTGATGTGTCCGGTATTGCACTTGGGGCTGTCTTGGTGCAAACTGGGGAGACGACAGTTGACCACCCCGTATACTTCGCCAGCCGCCGGTTATCGAATGCGGAGAAGAATTGGACCACGACCAAGTGGGAGGCGTTGGCGATGGTGTACTCCCTCCAGAAGTTCCGCCACTGCAGTAAATTCACATTCTTTATGGACCACTCTGCATTGAAGTATCTGGTGAATAAGGCTGTGTTGGAAGGACGGATCTGTCGCTGGCTTCTAATTTTCCAGGAATTCACGTTTGAGGTGATTGTCAAGCCCGGAAGGTTGAATGTCAGTCCCAATCATTTATCCAGGTTGGAGACGGGAGAGAATGAGGGCTCGTTGGACGATCAGCTGCCGGATGCCGACCTCTTCCGAGTCGAAGCAGTACCAGATTACCTGGCTGACATTGCCACTTATCTGACCACGGGACAATGCCCTCAGGATTACACCCCGCTCCAGAAACGCCACCTAGTTTTCCGGGTGGCCGACTACCAATTGATCATGGGGCAGCTATACAAAGTAGGCCTCGATGAGGTGTTGCGCAGATGTGTTCCTGACCACGAACGGGAAGCGGTGATGTGGGAATGTCACAGTGGTGTTGCGGGAGGGCATGTGGGTGCGAAACCCACCGCAAGGAAGGTGCTCCAAGCTGGCCTGTGGTGGCCGACGGTATATGCTGACTGTAAGGCCTACGTGAAGCGCTGCGATGTTTGCCAGCGGACGGGAAGGCCTTCGCACCGGGACGAGCTTCCGCTCCACCCAGTGCATGTGTTGCGGCCATTCGAAAGGTGGGCTATTGATTTCGTAGGTCCCATCGCCCCGGTCGCCAGACACTCCAAAGCCTGGTACATCATTACCGTCATGGATTACCTCACCTGGTGGGCTGAGGCAGTGGCGGTACGTGACTAATCGGCAGAGACCACTGCTCGGTTCATTTTTGAACACATCATCAGCTGGTTTAGCTGCCCACGGAGCTTGACCAGTGATCAGGGTATGCATTTCATTAATGCCACGGTCAAGTCAGTACTGGACACATTTATGATTCAGCATTATAAAAGCAGCCCATACCACTTGCAGGCCAATGGTACTGTGGAAGCATTCAACAAGATTCTTGAAAAAGGCTTGACTAAAATTTGCAATGCTCAGCGCGACGATTGGGATGAGCGTCTCCCAGCGGCATTGTGGGCCTACCAGACCACGGTGAAACGCTTGACCAATCAAACAGCATTCCAGTTGGTGTATGGCCGGGAAGCTATGATTCCCGCCGAGTTCACTATACCCAGTCTTCTGATCACTACGTCTCTTCAGTTCTCAGAAGAGGAGTCACTTCGGGAATGCCTCTAGGAGCTACAGGAGCTGGATGAGGCCCGATTCCTGGCGGAATTCCACCAGAAGGTTCAGAAGGCCAGGCAGAAAGCGTGGCACAACCGCCACATCAAGACCAAAGCCTTCCAAGTTGGCGGCAAAGTTCTCTTATATGATAGCCGGTTCCAGAAGTTTCGAGGCAAGCTCCAGATGCACTGGTTGGGACCTTACTTTGTCATCGAGATCCGTGACTCAGGAGCCGTTCGGTTGGCACAGCTGGACGGTACAGTTCTACCTGGGTGGGTGAATGGCGCACGCCTAAAACCCTACTAGGAGTAGGTACCTTTCACTTCTCATCAATAACTCTCGCACCCGAGAGCACCCGTAGCATAGCTTAGTTGAATAACTCTCCCGCAACCGGGATGAGCATAGGGAGTATTTTTCGTTCATAGGCAGTCTGTCAATAACCGGTCAGTTGTGGGTACCACACCGCAACCGACTGTGGTCGGGGCAGACCAGTCCAGCGTGTCACGGCATTAGTCCATCGTGTCGTCCTTGTAGGATCCATCCACATGCCAGTGTCAGTCCAGGTCATTTCCATCAGTGCTTTTGTCAGTCTGTAGGATCGCTCAGATTTGCATCATAAATTACCATAAGTAGACAGTAATCGTACCATAATCATTTGCCACCATCCGCAATTCCCTCAACCGTCGCGTCCACCCATTTCCCCATGACGCAGTCAGCAACTGTCAGATTACACACAGGCATGCGATTGATCGCACGATTATCGCAGGCAAGAAGGATAGCAAGAATTAATTATCGTTATGGGGTCTCATCAACTACACTCGTGCCAGGGGATGACATAACTTGCATGGAGACCAACAACACGAGAATGACGGACCAGTTCAATTTGGAAATTGCAGCGACTCCAGAGCAGTTGAAGTCTCAAAGCGCACCGCACCCAGAAAGAAGCTCCAGAAGAATTCTCTAGGTTTACCAGCGCCGTGCTAAGATTCCGAAGGCTCTCTTATTTGTTGTTGAACCAGTACTGGACAGTCGAATCCACAGAACAGAGTCGCTGGTTGGCAAATATGACAGTGCAGCGTTGATAGATGCCAACCTGTCCGACCCAGCCGAATTCCCCCACCTCCATTGGTAGACATATATGGAGCATCACTACACACCAGACAGTAGCTCCACTAGCCGAATGCAACAAGAATACAGGGGCCTCTAGCAATTTTCCTTGATGAATTTAAGAACTCTTCCAGGTTTTTGGAACTACAGGACCGGCCCTGTAATGCACCTGGTTCCTCCTCAGTCGAATTCAGAACGGGTCCCTGTGGCTCAACGAGGAAATCCCCATTCACGCCGAAGACATTCATCGGCTTACAGGGCTATCTCAGAATGGCGCACATGTCTCCGCTGCCGGTCAAACATCTTCCAAGCGCGCCCGAAAGTCGGGTGACACAGACCTCTACACCAAGTATGGCACCTGCCGGGGGGGGAAAGGTGCCAAAATTGATTTGATTAATAAGCCAGAGATTCAGTTCGCTTTATACCTCATTGCTAGCAAGACGATGCGACATTACACTAAAGGAGAGTGCACCTTGGATAAAATCTCCATTGCGGAGCACTGTATCCAAGGCACCAGGCTGAATTGATGTTCTTTCGTGCTCAAAGAACTGTTTGCGGCCTGCGAAGAGAACTATAAGCGCACCACCGGTTTCATCTATGGATACCTGATTGTATCTTTCGCCATGTGGAAATGGCACATTCCTCCTGTCCGGATGCCGACAGAAACTACCGCGAGCCAGCCCCTCGCGATGAAATTCACCCCGTGGCAGGTGTCCTCTGACCCCAGCACTAAACAGGTGAACGCGGAAGTGTTTTGGGCTTGGTACGGGTTAATGAGAGATGTGGTGGCTAACCAGCAACGGGTGCCCAGGCACGTGTTGGACGAGTATAGCAAGCAGGTATGGTTCGGGGTAAGCCACAGGCACACTTACCTCCACCCCACTTGCGTGCCGGAAGCCACCTTCCACATGGCACCGCTCAGATTCCAGTTGGACGATGATACCTTTCACCGCGAGGTCTCTGCGTGGCCGAGAGTCATAAAGCACATCCATGACGGGATCCCCCAATATAACTTTGAGCAGATGTTGCCGACGCCGCGGCCTGCCGAGATAGGTGCAGCAGGGTCCTCACAGGTCGTGGCGGGACCTTCTCAGGATGCAGCCGGGACCGCACAGGAACTGCCCGAATCACTGGTCCCCATCGTACAACACTTCAATGCCCAGGTACGAAGTCTTAACGTGGCAAGCCAAGTTGTTTCAAGTGGTGCCCCTTTGTTTCCCTTATTTTTTGAATTCCAGCTTGGTCGATCTCCTGCTCCGTCCCATACTGCCCCTCTCACTTCTCCCATCCCCACCAACTTATTCACTTCTACCAGCCCTATCATCACCTCGATGGGCGAAACGGGCCCGAGACCTGATCCATCAGACCCCCCTCCATCCAAGAGGGCCCGCATTGCTGTCACAAATCCGGTGGTGGACCTTACTGATGATGATCAACCATCCACTCCACTCACAGGGACATTGATTCCGGAGGAACCCTTGATCGATCCATCATAATTCATCAACATTCGGCTCCCCCATACCTCTTTCACCCCGTCCACCGCTCCCTCCACCGGCCGTCCACTTGCCACCTCATCCGCTCCATGAAACTCATCGGCCACTGTATCAGACCCTCTCATCCGGGAACTTTTTGGGGGAGACCATGGGGCTGAAGTTACCTCCAGTACTGAGGCCGTAGTACCGCCAGTTGACCCCGTGGCCACACCCCAGGATCCTGTCTCTACTATATCTACTCGGCTAGCTAATGTTGGGGCTGACTCAGTCGAGGCTCTGCCTGAGCATGCTGACCCTCTCCCAGACCAGACCACTCAGCAAGACCGGCCAGACTCCGATATGGGCACCTCAATGCAGCAGCAGACACCAGTCTCTCCTCTTGAGAACTCCAACCGATCAATGGCCAGTGGGCAATCTCTGCAGGAGCGAATGCCAAAGCAGGGTGCCCCTGGCAACCCCAACGTAGAAACCTGGGTCACAGGCCAGTTGTACCTACTCATTCAACGGGCGGCCCTAAAGGCCGAACATATTCATTCAGAGCTACAGCAGCGGTGCACTAAGTAGCACCACCAGATCACAACGCTTACTGAACAGCGCGATCAGCTGACCAGGGAGAAGACCTACCTACAGGAGCAGGTCACCATTGCTGCTCAGGTGTTCTCCGAACTATGGCCTGCTGTAAGGGCTCACCATGCCCCACTTCCTAAAAATACAGCAGGGGACAATGTAGCAGTACAGGCTTACCACATTCAGACTGCTTTCACTGGTCTATGTAGGGCGAATCAGGAACTCCAAGTGGCGTTAGCCGCACGGCCTGCCCTTCCCGATCCACAGATTGTCTACTCAGAACAGGTGACTGCCAAGCAGACTCAGGTAGCTTGTATGCAGGCGACTCTTCACTCCACAGCAGGCGAGGCTTACGCCCTCCTGCGAAGTCTGCAGGAGTGCTCACTTTCCCTCACTGTCAAAATGCAGCCCATCTCTGCCCAGCTGCAACAGATTTCCAGGGAAATTCAGGAGACCGCAGACCCAGCATGGTTAGATCATCTCTGTGCCCAGGCAGACGAGCTTGAGATTCAAATGCAACAGACTGAGGTCGACTCGGCAGTGGCCAAATAGGTCATTCGGGAAATCCGTCTGCCCATTCAAGCCAGTGTCAAATCCATACAACAGCTGGATTCCAAGGCCGAGACCCATCTTACCACGATGTTCGGGGCTGTCCCGACGAATATAGAGGAGGCCGCTGCCACCAGGATCACTGAAGAAGTAGACTTGCTAATGCAGGAATGGCAGCAAGCGGTGTCGGACTTCACCGGGCTTAAAGATACAGTGCTCCGCAGGGTCCCGGAGTTGGGGCCCTTGTTTGAACAACCGCTTGGAGGAGCACAGCAGGAAAGGGCACGGGATGAAGGCACAGCAGAACAGGGCACAGGAGCCAGCGGGGCAATGGAAGTGAAGACTGTTATTTGTGATTGACTCGGGGACGAGTCAAGGAATTGTGGTCGGGGCCTGTTGGGGCCCTTGTTTTTTATTGTTTTTGAAATCTTGGTTAGAACATTTTGAATTTTGACCTTTTGAGTTGCGACATGAAGACACATGGCAATCGCGGCTGCGTCGCAACTACTAGGAGTCGCGGAGCTATCAAGGTGGCGCGGAAGCATGAGATAGCTGAAGATAGAACACACACAAGTATAGATGAAGAAAACACACAGTAGAAGACAGAATGTGGAACATGCAGATAACAGGAGAGAAGATGGGAGTAGCTGAAGAAAAGACACAGAGGAACTGATAGTTGCGAGAGCAGGCGAATAAATAACAGTCACTCGGCTGGAAGAGGAGGATGCTGAAGAGGTTGCGAGGCTCGCGATAGGGGAAGATGCACAGAGCGACTGCGGAAGAATCATGCATGACCTTCCTATGGTTCCTCATCTTCTCTATTCTACCTTTCTGTTCTGAAGACCATCTGTATCAGATTTGTAAGCTATCATTGAGAATGCCATGTAATCATGTGCTCGGCCAAGATATTAATACAATGGAAGGTTGTTGTCTCAATAAGATGTTTACATGCCTGTAATGTGTTTGTGCTGGTTTAAAATTTTATTTTGCAAATGTCTGAATGCTTATTAAGTGCTCTTGCGTATATAACTTTGTCTATATAATCTATGCAATGTCCATCATGAGTTGCGACTTTGTTCCTTGCCATTGATCTCATCCCCTTCTGCATGTGGTTGCGGCACGCCTCGGGTGAGACTCACTGCTCTCCGGAGCAGGGTGAAAATGTCGGCGTGATCCTAGACTACATCGGACCCCTTTGTTGGCCACCACTCCTGAACCTGGGTTTTGTCCGCGAGACCTGACTACACACCTGGACCGGGTGTAGCGGAAGCTCATCCCTGTGAGAGGGCCTCCTAGTCCGCTGGCACACGTCGCATCGCTTCACAAATTCTTTACAGTCGGCATGTATTGTTGGCCACCACAAGCCAGCTTGGAGCACCTTCCTGGCAGTCGGTTTCGCACCCACATGCCCTCCCGCAACACCGTTGTGGCATTCCCACATCACAGCTTCGCGTTCGTGGTCAAGGATGCATCGGTGCAGGACCTCATCAAGACCCAGCTTATACAGCTGTCTGACAATCAGTTGGTATTCGGCAGCACGGATGACCAAATGTCATTTCTGGAGCAGGGTATAATCCTGAGGGCATTGCCCCGTGGTCAAATAGGTGGCAATGTCGGACAGATAATCTAGGACTGCTTCGACCTGAAAGAGGTCAGTGTCCAGCAGCTGGTCATCGAGCGAGCCGTCGCTCTCCCCCATCGCCAACCTAGATAAATGATCGGGCCTGAAATTCAATCTCCCGGGCTTGATGATCACCTCAAACGTGAACTCTTAAAAGAGCAACAGTCAGCGACAGATCCGTTCTTCCAAAACAGGCTTATTCACCAAATACTTCAATGTAGAGTGGTTCGTAAAGAATTTGAACTTTCCTCCAAGAAGGTAGTGGTGGAACTTCTTGAGTGAATACACCATTTCCAAGGCCTCCCTCTCAGTAGTGGTGTAATTCTTCTTGGCATTAGATAATTTGCGGTTGGCGAAGTAGATGGGATGGTCGATGGTCATCTCTCCCGGTTGCGCCAAGACAACCCCAAGTGCAATACTGGAAGCATCAATATGCACATGGAACTGCTTATCCCAGTCTGGGTGAACAAGTATGGGCGTCGTTGCCATCTTTTCCTTCAGAGTGTCAAGGGCCTTCCGACACTCCTCCATCCATTGAAAGACTTCTAAATTCCACAACAATTTCTCCAAAGGGGCGGTGATATTTGCGTAGTTGCAGATAAACCACCTGTAATATCCTGTGTGCCCAAGAAGTGCCCGCAACTGCTTCACAGTCTCAAGGGCTTCCATGTGGACAATTACCGCGACCTTGGCGGGATCGACGCAAACCCCTTGCTTGCACACCACATGTCCCAACAGCGTGCCGAAAGGAAATGAAAAAATGCAATTCTTCAAGTTGAAGGAAATCTACAACTGGCGGCACTGATCAAACATAATACGCAACAAGGTGGAGTGTTTCTTTAGTAGACTGTAAACAATCCAATCGTCCATGTAGAATTCCAGAAACTTGTGGATATACTCCCAGAAAGCAGCAATGACAATCCGGGAAAACACGGTAGGAGTGTTTTTCAAGCCAAATGGCATTACGTGGTATGCGAATGATCCCCATTCAGTGGTGAATTTCATTTTTGGTTTGTCTTCCTCCGCAATGCACACCTGATGGTAGCCCGAAAAACCATCAGTGAAGGAATACGCTTTGTTCCCCACGACATGATCCAAGACTTCATCGCTAAAAGGAGTGGGAAACGGGTCATGAATACAGGCATTGTTCAGACTCTGGTAGTCGACACAGACACGTATCTCCGCCTTGTCCTTCTTATTCTGAATGACGATGGGACTCACCCACTCTGCTTCCTCCACTGGAAAGATGAGACCTGTAGCCAGCATCTTGTCAATCTCCATCTTGACCTTTTCTTTGACCCGTGGGTTCAGCTGATAGGGTCGATTCTTTACAGGTCTAGCATCCAGTTTCAACACGATGCACATTTCCCCGAGATCACCCTTGATGCCCTTCAGATCTGCCACCGACGAAGGGAACAAATCTTCGTATTCCTGGAGGAGGCTAAAAATTTCCCTTGTGGTCTCTTTGTCCCAGTAATCACCCACTGTAGCCAACTTAGGCGTCTCCTCCGTACCAATGTTTAACTTCTTGGTCTTCAGTGGCTGTAAATGGATGCCTTTAGTGGTCAGTTCATCGTTAATATTCCGCTCGCCCTCCTTTTCTTCGAAATACAGGTGCCTGAGGCCCTCCAGACTATCATCATCTGGGTCTTCGTCAATCCGTTGGCAAACCAACTCGCGCCTGGCCTCAGGACATGATGCAACCGTGGCCGCACCAGCCCCGGGGTCGCGAAAAAACAGAACCTCCTTGATCGCCCATAGTGCCCGAGACTCCTGCTCTGTCTCCCCTTCGAACGAGAAGCACTGAACAAACTTGTCCGTGACTTCCTGCCACAAGCGGGTTCCTCGTTTCCGCTCTTCTTCCAGGTACCAGGCCTGGGGGATTGTATCCAAGGAGTGGATAAACTGATGTACCCATAACTCTTGCGGGTATCCCAGACCTTGCCACTGTTCCTCACAGCTCTTCAGGTGGTCCCACGGATCAGAAATCCCTTCGTACTTGTGCGCACTTCGAGGGCCTTCGTCTTCTTTAAAACGTGCCTTCAAAGCCTGAGTCACGCAACTCCACCGCGATAGGGTGGTGCGGTGATTTTTCCACCACCTAGCCGATGTGGACTGTAGGGCGACATCCAAAAGGGGTATCCTGCTACCTTCTAGTACCATGTCTTCAACCTTTGCAATAAAAGTGTTCACAGCCTGCATGTTGGACCGGGTGGGGTATTCTCTGAACTCAGCACCAATCCAACTGACTCGACCAATGGCGGCACATCTCCGCGTGTTGGTCTCGTACCCCCCTGCTGCCAGTCTTCCCAAGCGAGGTCCGAGCCCAACTCCGAGCTCTGGACACTGCGCCAGCTGACGGAGCCTATGGCAGTCGGGTTGATATAGTCCTCCTTCTTCCCTCCATTCATCTGGTACAAGTGGTCCATCATCTGCGCATCCTCCCGGTTGTCCACAGTTTTGGTATATCGCGGGCCTTGATACAGGTCGAGGGGTTACGTGACCCGTACCTCCCCATCCTTGAAGATCATCAGCTCCTTTTTGAGGTCGATGATGGCATAATTCTCAAAAGCCCAGTAGATGCCTAACAGGGCGGGGTAAGGATCCTTGTCCCCCATTATGTCAATAACCTCAAAGTCCGCGTAAGTCTTCACCCCTGCGATGTCGACATCGACACCTTCGAGTCGGCCGATTGGTAGAATGCAATACTGGTTCGCCATTCTGAGTTGGATTGGCGAGTAGGTCAGCGGTGGCCGTCCAAGAGCCTCCCACATCTTCTGTGGCAGGATGTTAACGTCGGACCCCAAATCCAACATGGTATCGCTGATTTGGAATCCCGCAACCTGCGTGTTAAGCCGGAACTCTTTTCCCGTTCGTCGCTTGTTACGCTTGACGCGCTGCACGTACTCGGGGGCTGCTTGCACTGGTTCCCTAGTCCCATATTCCCCTGCAGTGCCCCTTCCAACGTATGCTTTAGCTGTTGCCGCAGCGCAACATTGTCAACAATCTTGAGGAGTAACTGGAGCCATTACTCAATCACGTTTCCTGTGGCGCTCGGCGCACCCGGTTTTGTTAGCACGGGTGCCTCGAGGCCTCCTGCATCCCTCAGCTGAGCAAATGCCTCCACTGCCTCCTGGAAATACTTCTTCTGGGCTTCAGGCCTGATTAACGTGCTTGGGGAGGCTGGCCGAACAACCCGTGCCGGCTCTTTCCCCCAAGCATCCTCCCCCGTTTTCTTACCTCCTCTCATCATAATAGCTACGTTATGCATATCCTGAGTCGCGGTTCCTCATGGCTCAGATTTCACCAAATTCGCGCCTCGCTGCCGTGTCCGCTCTTCCCACTTCTTAATAAGTTTTGGGCAGTCCTCCGTGGCGTGGGAATTTACGCGGCACTAAGAACACCAAGGACGTCGGGGGAGGGGACATTCCCGAGCCACGTGACCCTCCTAGTCGCAGTTGTAACACTTCACCGAACCGCGACCCCCCGTGCGGCCTCCGTGCATACCGCCTCCCCTTCCCCTGGAAGCCTCATTCACCCTATAGGATGGTCGATCCAACCGGTCTGCGAGTGCATCGAGAACCCTGCACTGCTCCGTATTGTGAGTCGTGGAAGAACAAAACTCACAGTACACATTGTTTGGGACATTGGAGTACTTCTGTAGTATCGAGCACATTAGAGGGGGATGCCCCATCATCCGGAAAATCTCGCAGAACTTTGTGGTGGAGGGGTTCGGTTGAGGTGGGAACCCCGCGTAAGGCTGTTGCGGCTGGTATAAACCCTGCGGATTCATCGCCGCACCACCCCCGGTAGGTGGACCCCCCTGGATTGCCGCAACCGAGGGTCCCACACCCGTGCCACACAGCCAAGGACATTCTGTTGCGACGTGGCCTTCAACTAGGCAATGAGTGAACCAAATTTTTGGCCTGGGTGGTCTTATAGGCTGCATTTCCTTGAACTTCTCTATCAGACTGGCGATCTAATGTTGTAGCCCCACCAAGGAGGGATCCGGCGAGGCTGGCCCTCCTCGATATTCCTGAGGATAACCCGCCATGGCCTCGATCTTCATGGCCCACTCCAAGGCGTCCTGCAAGTTGTCAATCTTCTGCTGGGTGAGGGGGGTTCGTGTCAAGGGAAGCAGAGCCTTGATGAACCAATCCCTCTGATGGTTGGGATTGATCGGGTAGCTGAGCTTCCCGATCGCGTCCTTGAATCGCCGCATCAACTCCCACATGGTCTCTCCTTCTATCTTCTTAATCTCCCAGAGCTCGGACAGACCCTACTGGTTCGTCTGGGGAAATTTGAATTCTTGAACAAAATCCCGCTTCACATCCGCAATTATTGGATTCGGATGGGACTCGGACCACTTGATAAACCATCGGAGAACCCTCTCTCTGAGCGTGGTTTGGAACTCTATTAACTTCCCTGCATCTGGCGTCTACCAAGCCCTCCATATGGCTTCGCACAGATACCAGTGCTGCTCGACATCATCATTGCCCTGGCCAGAGAACTCTGGATACTGGGTGAAAAACCCCGCCATATTTACTTGCGGGGGGTTGACCAGAATAAAGTCGTCGGGTCCTGGTTGCGTGATTGTTCCACTAGGGAATGCAATATTGCTAGTGCCGCTACTACTAACGTGTGTCACTGTCGACGATGAACTGCTATGCAATTGACTCAATGCTTGTAACTTAACGAAAATATTACATAAGGGTTGATAAAGTACCAGGGGAAGGTAGGGATCTTTACCATGCAGAGTGTTGGAGGCAGGGCTGCCTCGAGAAATGAATGTCGTCCACTCTTGAAACAACCACTGCATCGCGACATACCACTCACCATCGGAACTCTCATCGGGCTACATCCCTGCATCGTCTTCGTCAGTCACCATCTCCCTTTCTCACTTGGCTGGGCTCCCATGCACCCACCGCACTCCCATCGCAGTCACTTCTTTTTCTCGGGTTTCCGTGTCCATAATTCCTATCCTCTGAGGCACCTCCTTCTGGTTCTTTCTATCGGTTTCCCTTCATTTCAAATCCTGCATCACCTGTTGTCGCCACCTATCGGCGATCTGCACCCGCCGATGTGCACATCGCTCCCTCAACTTTCGTGCGGCCTCAGCATCCATTCCCCACTCCCCGCCTCACATTCTACGTAGCATCTATCCCTTCAGCCCTTCCCCCAGCACCAGAGGTTTACGCTTCCATGAACTTCCTTTGAAATTCCATCAGCCGCTCATCCACCATTAGGGCCTTAATCTACAGCGGAATCTCCTTAAGCAGCTTCCCTCTCAACCTGGAATGGAAAATATTTTCAGCCTTCAAAAAGGATTGATAGCACTCGATAGAAAATTCCACAATATATCTGTTCAAAGTGGTCTCTACCCAGAAATCCACCGCGCGGGTTACCTCAGTGTCCAACCGATGCAGAGCCACCAGATCTTCGTGCACCCACCTACGGTTTATCTTTTGCGAGCTATCCCTAGGTACCTTCATCTGTAACCTCCACAACCAATTATAGAGGTCACTACGGAAATTTCCTCAGAGGATCTCGTAAGTGTCACTGGCGGAATCTGAGAAGAGGACAAGATCCTTAAGAACACTTTCCTTTTTATGCGTCACCTCCGCTCGCTGAGCAATGAACTGATCTAGATGGTTATCCCACCATCTCCATATTTCGCCTTCGTAGATCCTCGATACCATGATCTAGTTCCCCTCATACCATCCAGGTCCCGGCAACGGAAGCATTTGTTGGCGACGAATCAGGTCTCGCAGGCAAGACCCAGGTTCAAGAGTTGTGGCCAACAAAGGAATCCGCTGTAGTCTAGAACCACGCCCGCATTATCACCCTACTCCGGAGAGCAGAGAGTCTCACCCGAGGCATGCCACAACCACATGCAGAAGGGGAACAAATAGATAGCAAGGAACAGATTCGCAGCTCATGATTACCATTAAACAGATTGCATAAACATAGATATATCCGCAAGAATGTTCAGAGCATACACAGGTATTGAGAAAATAAAATTTTAAACCATCGTAATCATCATGCATGCATAAGAACTACATAGTGGGACAGTAACCTGCAATTGTATTGATATATTCATCCACAACCATCATTACATCGCTTCCCCAAGGAGAGCTTATAGTCTGATACATATGCACTTCATAACAGAAAGGTAAATGAGAGAACCCTAGGAACTACAGAGATATCATGGCCGATCTCCTTCCGTCGCTCTACGTTCCATCGCCTGTAGCATTTTTTCTTCTTTCGGCCGGGTGACTGCTATTTATTCACCCACTTCTGCAACTGTTAGTTCCTCTTTTTGTTCTTCTTCAACTGCTTCCCGCTTCTCTCTTGTCATCTGTGTGTTCCGCTTTCTGTCTTCTGCTGTATATCTTCATGCATCTTCTATCTTCAGCTATCTCTTGCTTCTGCGCCACCTCGATAGCTCCGCGGCTTGCTGTTGGTGCGACTTGGTCGCGATTGCCATGTGTCCTCATGCCGCAACTCAAAAAGGCCATCCTTTATTCAAAATGAAAAATATTCCAAATAAAAAACAAGGGCCCCAACAGCGCCACACGCAAATTTTGATCCTCTCGCTGATGAAATAGCACTAATATTAGAATCCCATCATCTGATTGATATCCCCATGGCCCGACTTCACCCCACTTGGAACAACCACAGAACAGGGGAGGCCTTGGTGGCCAGGAGACTTGATCGATTCTTGATTCATGAAGATCTTAGTAGTTCTGGCATATCTTATCGACAATGGGTTGGCACCGATGGGATCTCTGATCACTCTCCAATATACTTAGAACTTGCACCACATCGAAGAAAGCCCTGTAGTCCATTCAAATTCAATTCTACTTGGTTAGCTCATCCTATTGCTCATTCAAGCTCCCCCTCTACCTCTTTTGCTACTAATATGAATGCCATCAAGAAATTAACTAAATCATGGGCTAGAGACAAAAGAAAAAAGGATGAAGACACTCTAAATAAAACTGAAAATGCTATTGTAGAGGTTGAAATGTCCCTAAGGTTTGGGACATGTTCAGATCAAACCAGACACCAACTATCAAAATTAATATCAGAATGAACCTGGATTCTTAGAGAGCAAGAAGAGAGATGGCGCCTTCAAAGCAGAGCCATCTAGCTAAAATCCAGGGACGAGAACTCTAAATTATTCTACCAATTCACTAATGGCTACAAAGCTATCAAAACCATTTGGTCTCTAAAATACCATCAAGATAATAAATCCCACAACTTCAATCAACTGGCTCAAATGGGAATCGACCATTTCTGTGAACTTTATAAAGCCCCTGCTAATACAAATCTGGTAGAGATCATCAAAGTGGCCAGGATCTTCCCGCGGTTTGTGGACCCAGAAACTGAAGATCTGTTAATGAAACTGGTCACCCTACAAGAACTTGAGGACACCCTAAAATGGTTCGAGAAAGACAAAAGCCCCAGACCGAACGGTTGGCCTATTGAATTATACTTGGCTTTCTTTGATGTCATGGGACAGGACATCCTCAACTTGGTCGAATAATGTAGAACTACTGGAAGATTATATGATGCATTCAATGCTACATTTATTGCCCTTATCCCCAAATCTAATGATCCACAACATTTCTATAATTATTGACCTATCTCCTTGTGCAATTTCATATACAAGATTATAGACAGAATCATTGAAAATCACATCAAGCCCATTCTCTCTGTGCACATCTCACCTGAACAATTTGCCTTCTTACACCATCGCCAAATTCATGAAGCTATTGGCACTGCACAGGAGGTTCTGCATTCCATCAAACATAAAAACTAAAAAGTATCATCCTCAAGCTCGATCTTGCCAAGGCTTTTGACCAAGCATATTGGCTCTACATCCGAATGATTCTCACGCACTTGGGCTTCCCCTACAATTTCATCAAATGGATCATGTGTTGCATCACCAATGTTTCTTTTAATATACTCATCAATGGTTCTGCATCTCCTTTCTTCCACTCAGAAAGAGGTCTCTGCCAAGGATTCCCCCTCTCACGCCTCCTCTTTCTCCTCATTATGGAAGCATTGAGTTGACTAATCATGCATGAGAAACAAATGGGTCAACTTCAGGGTATTAGATTAGCCGAGGGATGTACACTCACTCATCGACTATTTGTATATTATGTCCTCATTCTACTCAATGGATCTATTGGAGATATAATCTCTTTTGCCATTATGCTTGCAGATTTCAGCACAACCACATGCATGAAATGCAATGCCTTAAAATCCACCATCACCATCAGCAGATGCACTCCCCAGGAAAGAGGACTTGCCCTTAACATATTTCCTTTCCCTTCCTTGAACCTTCAGGATGGCCTCAAATACCTCGGGTTTAGATTGAAACCTTCAGACTATCGTATTGCAGACTGGAGCTGGCTAGTGGCCAAATTGGAAAAATGCATTGGTATTTGGCTCAACAGGTGGTTATCTGGGGTTGGCCGACCAACCCTCCTTAAATTTGTCTTGGAAGCCACCGCTGTGTATTAGATTTCTCTGGCTTGGTTACCTTGGGCCATCATTTCCCGCATTCAACAACTACGCAGCATATTTCTCTGGAATGGCAGCAGAGAGGGTCGAACTTTCACATGGGTAAAATGATATAACATAGCCCTCCCCAAAAAATGGGGAGGATGGTGCATAAAAAATATGGACACTTTTTCAAAAGCCCTTACTGCTAAAATGGGATGGGCAGTCATGAAAACTAAGAATCTATGGACACATGTGGTCTATATGAAGTATATTCGGCCAATGAATATATTTGATTAGATTCGGGTGTCGACATGGAATCAGCGCAACATTTCATCCATTTGGAAGCAATCATCACATCCCTGCATCACATCAGGAATTGACTATCTTGGAGAATCAGTTTAGGGAATAAAGCTCGTATTGGTATAGATCCCTGGTCGGGCAGCGAAAATACACACATTATACCTTCGGATCTCATCAACCATCTAGCTGATCAAGGCATTCGACGCAATGCTCAGATTGCTGAGCCTCAAACCACGAACATCTATACACAAGGATGGAAAACAACAAATCAGCTTGGTATTCCAAGTCATCTGCAACATGATTGGCGGACATTCACATCAGCGTTGGCTGAATTTCATATTCGAATAGGCAATGGGAATGCTAAAATCATTTGGGCCCCTGCAAAATCTGAGATCTATACACCTAAAGATGGTTATCTACAAATATACCTTGATCATATCCCTCAAAGACGAGAATGGTGGTGGCATCTCATTTGGAAGCTACCAGCCCCTCCTTGAACCAGATTATTCATGTGGTGTTCACTAAAGTACATTGCACCTACTATGGATAACCTTCTTAAACGCTCCATCCATGGACCTACTTGGTGCACACTTTGCAGAAATGACTCTGAATCCATTGAACACCTACTCCTTCAATGTAGTTCCACTGTTGCGCTCTGGACATCCATTATACATGATATCGGAGTCAATCTATGTTAGCAAGGAATGAACTTAAATGAGGCATAGAAATCCTGGTGGAACTCAACCTCTACAAACAAAGCCAGGTGCCTCCCTCTACTTGTCTGTTGGGGCATCTGGTTGGCCAAGAATGCATATATTTTTAAGGATTGTCCCCCTCTCTAGCATTTGATTAAGTCCAACATCCTCTCTAGCTTCTCATGCATTCCTGAAGATGATCCCCCCAGACCTCGCCAAAATATCATTCCTGAAGTCATAAATTTCAACTCACCTTGGCCATATTTCGATGGATCTGCACAACTATTGGCGTGTGGGGGAGGTGCTCTACTACATCTCTCTTAGCTTAATTTCTACAGAATCAAGATGGGCCTGCGACTCGACACAAACAACTTTACTGAGCTTATTACTCTTCGCCATCTACTACAGTTTGCATTAGAGCATAACATCCTACACCTTCAAGTTTTTGGTGAATCAAAAATTATCATAAATTTCTTCAACAAAGAAGCATCATGTCATGTGCAGACACTTATTTCTATTTTGGAAGATATCCGGCGATTAAAAGATCAATTCTTATCTATCTCTTGCTCTCATATATACAGGGAACACAACTGCATTTCTAACAAGCTTTCCAAGGAGGCAGCGGTCCAACACAAGGGGCTCTGGCACATAGAAGAACAAAATGACACAACATTTCATCTATTATCATTGTCCATTTATCAAAAAGCCTGATATAGCAACACAACTAAACTGATATAGACAAATTTTTGATACATTTTGACAGTTTTGATAGACGATATGGATAGATCTATTTTTAAATATTGTAATTATGGTAATTATGCTACATTATAGTCTTTGGTGTACACCCCAATGGGGATTTTTGAGGATCTAAATGTAAGTGAAAACAGTCACAACATGCATATGCAATGTATCTACAACATGTAATTTTCAATTTAATGGAAATTATGATTTTTCCTTGAGAAAAAAATGTTTATATGTTGAAAAATTTAATTAATCTAAATATATTATAAATGGAAAATTAAAATATCATATCCAAAATAAAAATGAATTTATGATTATTTAAATAACTAAATGAAAAACATATTATCATTTACATTAGACACTGTTACTTGAAATTACTTTTGGACACTCTTACTTCACATATTATCATTTTGAAATTCTTACCATTTTCCTATTTTTTTTTATATTTTGAAATACTTACATGTAAGTAAAGTAACTAAGGCCAGATAGAATATCTGGGCTTCATTCTAAAACCATATGCTTACAAAAATTGTGACTGGCTATGGTTGATTGAGAGATTCAAAAACAAAATTATTAAGTGGACACACAAATTTCTTTCTTTTGGAGGACGCTTTATACTGTTACAAGCGGTATCGGTCTCACCTGTTTTATTCACCTGTTTTATAAACAAACTGGAATTAATCATATCCAAATTTATTTGGGTTGGTGGGTTGGATCCGAAGAAATTTTATTTATGTAAACTCTCTGACATTTCCATTCCCAAGGTTTTCGGTGGGAGGGGTATTTTAGACCTTCGATGTTTCGCCAACTCTCTACTTGTCAAATCTCTATGGAGGGTATTAAATGGAGATGGGGTCTCATAATCTATTTCGTAAGCCGATCCTATTGAAAGCCTGTACTTTCGTAAGCCGTGGCCGACTCATAAATCTTCACACATCTGGAGAAGTTTTGTCAAGGTACAAGACATTATGGGAAGCCGTTTGAAATGGTTCTTTGGGAATGGTCACCGGATTCTTTTAGGAGTGGATCGTCTAATTGGGTTATGTGGGACTAAGGCGATGGACCCTGTTTTGATGCATCGTTTACATCAACAGTCATCTCCCAATGGGAACTGGGTGCTCCGGATCAGATGATTGGATTAAATGCCGAGGACACATTGTTATGGGACAACAGTAGACCATCAATGATAAAAGTAGCACATACTGGTTGAATGAACTTCTCTCCGCTACTTGGGCGTGTAAGGACTGTTGCATTTTTTTTTCTTCGAGGTTTTCTTGTAATGAATATTGACTAATAGCTTTGGACTCACGCCCATTCCTTTCCAAAGTAGATGACTGATCTATTGGGATTGTGTAATCATCCTGATGTTTACAATCCTGACAAATGTAGTATGGACCATGTATTGTTTTCTGCATGGCCAATTTGAATATGTTTTTACATACATCTAGATGGATGTAATAGGAATTTGAATATGTTGTTACATACACTTGGATAAATGTAATAGGAATTATGGACTGTTTTATAAAAAAGTAGTGATTTTTTCTTTCTCTAGAAAAAAATAAGTAATTTATTTCAATCATGTAATAAAAAAACACTACATCAACGACTAAAATAAATCTACATGGATTCAAGTTATGTTTGAAAATTAAATCTAATTTAATGAAACAAGGCTATGTTCAAATCTTTTTGTAATAAAAATGAAATAGCAGGACTTCCCCAACAAAATCAAAATGTACCCAAACCATAAATTAAAAAAAAAAAAATTACACAAACATCAGCGTCATGGCAGTCACATAAAAATGCAATTGAATCTCTAATTTTTTATTAAACAAACATATTAACCAACTGAATGCTATACCATAAATTTTATATAAAAAATTACACAAACATCAGCATCATGGCAGTCACATAAAAATGCAATTGGATCTCCAATTTTTTATAAAACAAACATATTAACCAACTGAATGCTATAGAGTAATATACTTTATCCATGATATCATATATCTAGTGCTGCAATAGTCTGTAAAAACATGACCATCTGAAATGAACTATTTATGGAGCGTGAAATTTTACAGGGAAATTATGAGAACCTTCCGCAGCAGCCGCCATTTGGTATTCTTGATCTACTGTTCCGACGCATTTCTCCTCGCTCAGGAGCTCTCTCTGAACTGCACGGGACGTGACGAGAAAATGGAGCATTGCCATAGCTGACAGATTTTCAGCCCCTCTTTCTTCTTCCACGTTCCCTGTTGAATGTAATCTTATAGTTGAGCAAGGGTTTAGTGTTCTCGGTGGGCCGAGACCATTGGTCATAAGCTGTATAACGTGCAGTTGCGCCTGCAGAAATTTGACAAATTTTCTCGCTTCCTCCAGCATTGTCCCGATGTTTAACTTGAATTTTAATGGAATAAGTTTCTCCAGGGAACGAATATTTTGCTGGAATATTTTCCTCCGAGGATGGCACGCTGCAACGCTCTGAGGCTCCACTGAAAGGTCACTAGTGGCTGTACAACGATATAACTGAAACTTATTAGCTGTTGAATTTATATTCAGCGAAGGTGATGGGGAGAAAACATAAAGCTTGGGAGATGATAAGTTTGAAATCAGACAAATAGGGATCCCTTAGCCCCAGCTAGGAGTACAAATATTGTTCTGCAAGCTATCCTTGCTTCCGATCAGCGAATTAGATGATAGGGACGAGCCATAAAGCTTGGAAGATGATAAGCTGAAATCGCACTGAAATCCAGTAGCCGCCACAGGAAAAAATATTGTTAAACGCCACTTTCTCCTTGCTTCGGATCAGCGAATTAGATGATAGGGAGCAGTACAGAAAGTTTGGGAGATGACAAGTTGAGATCAGACTGAAATCTATTAGCCATAGGAGAAATATTGTTTTGCAAGATCTCCCGACTTCCAACGCTTCCCTGGCCGAGAGCAGAACCTCGCGGGAGCTTCTGGATTACATCTTCAATAGTATAGCCACATACGGATCTTGGTCGCTTAGTTATTGGTTCCTTATTGCTGTCCTTATATGACCCCGAGGAGCTTAACGGGGTCGATATCAGTGGCACTTCGTACTTCTGGCCTGTCTCAGGAGTGGATGAAACATAAGAATACCCCATTAGATTATCATATTCATTATTCTCTTCCTCAGTATCTCCGTCCCCAACCAAAATAAATTCACCCACGGGTATTTTATCTAAATCTAGAGGCTCAATGGATGAGATGTGAGAGGAAGCATGATAATATGCATTACGAATCCTCTCCTTCTCATGATCTTGCAACTCGCCCGCAACCATTCCCATCCCTTGGTTCTCGTTCTCGAAACTCTCTCATTCCCATTCCCATCCCGTGCTCCCCGAAAGCCTCCCATTCCCCATCCCTTGGTTCTCGTTCTGAAACTCTCTCGGTCCCCATCCCTCAGTTATCATATTCATTATTCTCTTCCCTCGCATCTCCGTCCCCAAACAAAATAAATTCACCCACGTGGTATTTTATCTAAATCTAGAGGCTCACCGAATGAGATGTGAGAGGAAGCATGATAATATGCATTACGAATCCTCTCCCTTCTCGTGATCTTGCAACTCGCCCGCAGCCATTCCCATCCCTTGGTTCTCGTTCTGAAACTCTCTCATTCCCATTCCCATCCCTTGGTTCTCGTTCCCGAAACTCTCTCATTCCCATTCCCATCCCGTGCTCCCCGAAAGCCTCCCATTCCCATCCCTTGGTTCTCGTTCTCGAGACTCTCCCCAGTCCCATCCCGTGCTCCCCGAATCCCTCCAATTCCCATCCCTTGGTTCTCGTTCTCCGAAACTCTCCCATTCCCATTCCCATCCCGTGCAACCGAAACCCTCCCATTCCAATCCCTTGGTTCTCGTCGTTCTCCGAAACGACTCTCATCCCATTCCCTCATTCCCATCCCATCGCAAACCGAAACCCTCCCATTCCCATCCCTTGGTTCTCGTTCCCGAAACTCTCCCATTCCCATCCCGTGCAACCGAAACCCTCCAATTCCCATCCCATGGTTCTCGTTCCGAAAACTCTCCCATTCCCATCCCCATCCCATGCTCCCCGAAACCCTCTCATTCCCATGCCCCCTGCTCCCGAAACCCTCCAATTCCCACGCAATGTAAGTCCATTATGACAAAAATCAACAGCTACCGATTTTTTTCCACTTCGATACCAAGGCATTAAACATTCAGCTGAAGCGTGTAGGCTTTTTGTAGTTCAAGCCCCACTGCGCCCGACCCTCTATGGGGGTTTACCAAGTCATTTGGCATTTAATATTAAATTAAATCATTTGAGTTTTTTTCCCTCGATCGACAGTAATCCCGAGGTTACCACCATTCCGCATACGATTGGATCAATAGCAAACCGTTGGATGGGAAAACCTTTAAGATAAAGGAGGAAACAGTGATGTGAACACATCAAATATTGAAACTGGAAGCTCTATATGATTCCGAAAACTCCTGCTGTTTTCTATGAATTTTATTTTATATATTAAAAAAATTCAAATGATACAAATATTTCAATAAAACAGTTACGAATGATTAAATTAGACTCGTCCTTAAAAGGTTAGTTAACGACGAGGGTCCATGCACCGGCCAAAGCAGAATCAGGCAGGGCTACATATACATTACTCGATCTTATTAAATATATATCTCGACATAAATGCTTTTGTATGAGGTGTTTGTATTTGTGAACTTTGGATACAATAATATACTTATGTATTAAATAAATGTAAATATTAAGCCTATTTAAATTGGTATCGTTTAGTATAATGAAAATATTATTTTAGTAGAGAAAAATTCTTTACTCACTTTTGAGTCATATGAGTTTTGGGATGGGTGATCTCATAGACATTTTGGTTATCTAGTGCAAGTCTTGTTTTGGATAATTAATATCAACTAAGGCGTACATGTTAGATGTAATGTGGTGGATGTTAGTCTAGAAAGACAAGAAGGAGAAAATAGTGGAGCAGATTTTGGTGGGCCTGTGAAAACAACACTTACAGTAATGTGTAAATTCCACAACCCCGTGATTTTTTTACTAGTAAAGTGAGTCGCAACATTCATATGTGAATGTATTTCATGATTTGAAGTTATAATATAAAGTTTTGGTTGAGATTTTAATATTCACCACTCTGTATTAAAAGGAAGACCTTCATGATTTGATTTCTGCAACAATATGGTTTGTGTTGAGGAAAATATTTTCCTTTGTGTCTTAAAAGAATTAATCTTAGTTAATCTCAACCACGGCTTTAAATACACTTACAAGCAACCATACCTCAGTGAATATTTAGGAGGTTGTGGATTTTAGGTTAAAGGACACGGAGTAAATGAACTCATGAGCATAGTACATAACCCATTCCACAACAAAGTAAATTAATTAAAAGTCAATTTCAAAAATTTTAATGGTTAGTAAAACTCATGGGAAAAAAATTTACTCATGCAAATTTTTAAATTTTGTCTGCCATGAATTAAATGTCTTAACATATATGTTTTGATTTTACATGTAAGGATAGGTTAGATGTAATGTGGCGGATGTATGTTTGGAAAGACAAAGGAATGATGTTGATGTTCCCCATACTGTGTATTAAATTTTGTGTACCATGAATTAAATGTCTTAAAATATATGTTTTGATTTTACATGTAAGGACAAAGTTAGATGTAATGTGGTGAATGTATGTTTGGAAAGACAAAGGAATGATGCTCCCCATACCCTGTATTAAATTAAGTATTAAATTTTTGTCCGTCATGAATTAAATGTCTTAAAATATATGTTTTGATTTTACATGTAAGGACAGAGTTATATGTAATGTGGCTGATGTATGTTTGGAAATACAAAGGAGAAAATCATGGAGCAAATTTTTTGTGGGCACGTGAAAACAACGAGTACGAGTTTTACAGTGTGTAAATCGTGCGTGAAAACAATAGTTACACAAGCTTTAGGGTGTGTAAATTCCGCAAACCTCATGTAAGAACTCTTGTTTTACTCGCAACCTCCATATGTGAATGTAATTCATGATTTGAAGTTATAATAAAAAGTTTCGTTAGCCTTGATATAGTTCTAGAATTTTTCAAGAACTCTTGTTTTACTCGTAGTCGCAACTTCCATATGTGAATATATTTCATGATTTGAAGTTATAATATAAAGTTTGGTTAGTCATGTATTTCATGATTTGAAGTTGTAATATAAAGTTTGGTTAATCTCGATATAGTTATGGAAATTTGTACACCGAGTAAAATTATTTGATTTTATTAGGTCCATTATATGGTCTGGATTAAGTGATTTCCTCAATTGTATACTCGGATTATGTGACTTCCTCAACTCTGTGTAAAATTATTTGATTTTATTAGTTCCATTATACGGTCTAGATTAAGTGATTTCCCTGAATTGTATACCGTGGATTATGTGATTTCCGCAACTCGTGTAAACCTTTCGTAACCGTGTTGTCTTCATTAAAGAAATTTGTGAAACTTTTTGTGTTGAGGAAAATATTTTAATCGTGTTCAAATAGAATGGAGTTAAAAGACATTTGTGAAACTTTTTGTGTTGAGGAAAATATTTTACTCGTGTCTTAATAGAATGGAGTTGTGTTTAGTGCGACTTTTTGGAGTTTCAAATGTCGGAATCAGTGAAAAATTTTCGAGGTAAAATCTTGGTTTTTTTAAACCTGGTTTTTTGACTCTATATATGGATTCAAAGACCCTCAAAAACCCCTAGGGCACTTTATTGTGCAAGGCCACCGTAAAATCCTTCAAAAAAGCGCACTAAAGACTACTCATAAATGAATTAATCTCAACCACCACGTTAAATACTTTTACAAGCACTCATACCTCGAGTGAATGTTTTAGAGGTTGGGGATTGTGTTTTCGGGTAAAAGACATGGCGTAAATGAATTTCTGGGCCGAGTACATAACCCATTCAACAACAGAGTAAATTAATTAAAAGTCACTTTGAAATTTATTAATGGTTAGTAGAAAGGCATGGGTAAACATTTAATCATGCAAACATTTACTCATCCTCAATGTTCACAAAATGATGTTCCCCATACAATGTATTAAATTTTGACTGCCATGAATTAAATGTCTTAAAATATATGTTTTGATTTTATATGTAAGGACAGAGTTATATGTAACGTGGTGGATGTAAGAAGTCTGGAAAGACAAGTAAGGTGTGTAAATTTCGTAACCCTCGTGAATGCAAGAACTCTTGTTTTTACTCATAAAGGAGCCATGACCTCTATATGTGAATGTATTTCATGATTTGAAGTTATAATATAAAGTTTGGTTAGTGTTATAGTCTAAATTTTCAATTATAGTTATTACTCCAACACTCTATTTCACAAAGTAAGTAAAATTATTTGATTTTATTAACTACCTTAGTTTAGTTTCAACCACCATGTAAAATACACCGACAATCAGCCATACCTCAGTCAATGTTTTGTAGGTTGCTGATTGTGTTTGCAGGTTAAAGGATATGGAGTAAATGAATTTTTTAGAAGAGTACATAACCCACTCCGCAACACAGTAAATTAATTAAAAGTAAATTTGAAATTGACATATATGTTTTGATTTTACATGTAAGGACATGTTAGATGTAATGCGGCTGTAACAGTCACCCCATAAAAAAAATTTAAGTAACAATAAATTTACGCAAATTATTTACCAACCAACATTAGTATTTACACTTTGAGTACCGAAACCTTATTCTTTTGGAATTTTCTGAGTTAACATATGAGAATCCAACCATTAACATTTATATGCACATATAAATATATTCCACGTAATCATGACATATGTATTTTGGCAAAGTTATTTAGACTACGGCAAAAGTGTCAAAATATATAGGTCTCACGACCTCGATTTTCTCAAGTTTGATTTCTATGTGTTATGTTTAACCTTGATACGATAATGCTATCCATCTACCATATAATTAGTACACAGTGTTTTGGATTTAAATGTGCCACGGATCTTATCCAAACTCCGAGACTTACCTGTCCTCTCCACTGGTTTGTGTTTATTGCGAGTTAATTGCACACATCCGTCCGGCCCGCTAACTCGAAGTGATCGCCCTACGTGGCTTCCAGATCTGCCGTTGAATGGTTTTTGATCCACGGTGTAAAAATGTTAGGGTTTGCTATGACCTTTGGTGGCTAACTGTTTTCGCTCATTCTCGCCTCTGCGCGATGGTGCTGGAGGTGGTGCTGTTTTGGAGAAACCTTCAGGGTTCGTCTACCCCTTTGGCGTTCGGCGCAGGCGAACCCCACGCAATCTTCTCCGCTTCACAGGTAACCTTTGCGCCTTCAGACAGAGGATTTCTTGCTAGCCTTTTTCAAAAGGGTTCGAACCGCTCAGGAGTTTGAGTTCTTTCTATTTTGTCTCAGGTTTGTTTTCTGGAAAAAAAAAATGTTCCCGCTTTCTTTGCTAGCAAATCTTCGTCACAGCCGAGTGGACTTGTTGGCGGGGAAGAAATTCACAGCCCTCGGTTCTGCTAAAAACTTCCCAAGGTAATTATTATTACAGCGTAATGGAGATTCTGGGTTATTTCTCTTTCGTTTCTGTTTTCCTTTTGATTATATGAGAACGCTGAAAGTCATTACCTCAGCTTCACTGTTTCGTTGCTCCTACTCAAGTTTTCTCTGATTCTCTGGTGTGGCAGGTGCGGCTTGCGCCCACGGGGTGGTTGCCTGAGTGTCTCATGATCTTCAAATCTACACCGGACTCGGCACGCATCTACAGGTATGTACCGAGTAGCATTGGAAACCCTCCCCTTCGCTTATCTGATGCGGTGGAGTTCGAATGATATGTAATTTTACCTGTCATGTAATATTTTCAGGGATTATTGGCCATTGCAATGGCAATGTGGCCTCACGACGACAGGATGGGGTTTTAGTTCTAGGAAGAGTTTTTTTTAGTTTCTGGGTTCTCAGTTCTTCGGACTTTTAATTTGTATACATATGAAGGCTAGAGTTTTACTCGCCGGATTCTGAACTATAAACTGTATCAATTCTGAATTTAATGAAGTTTTTTGAGTATTTTTCTCTACTGGGTTATTACCGCTGCCTATGTGTTTACTGTATATATATATATAGTGTTGTAATTTCGTTCTTGGTCCGTTTATTTAAGCTTTCGGTTCCGCATTTAAAAATTACAGGGTTATGCACACCGCGGCAGTTCTCCGCTGTTCTCACTCTTAGCTAAGATACTATGCTGCAGTTCAATTTTCTCATTCTTTTCCTGTAATTTTAGTGGAAATAAAATGAAACTCGTTTTCCAGTTTATTGCTCAGTTTTTCTGTTATGAGATTTCGACCTATCCCTTGTTTTCTGTCCGACTGTTTCATCTCATAAGTGAAATGGTGAATCGTGATCCTCTTTAGTAATTTTCTAAATGATTCTACAGGATTCCTTAGTTTTTGTTCTGGTTCTGCATCTTTCGGTTATGGAAAAATACGGCGTCCGGACCGCCTGTCTGTCCGCGTAACTATCATAGGAGGAGATGACAACCAACCCACGAATCTGGTTTACAGGTTTTGGGTTAACGGTCTCTCTGAAGCTGTCAGTCAGATAAGCTTATATATTTAAACGAAAGTTAAACCCTCTCTACTTACGGAGATCAACACAGGAACAGAAAGATAAAATTCAGGACTTACAGATTTATTTCACCACATTCATATTTAAGAAAAACCAGAAATGAATAGATGACCCTATTTCATTCTAAATTTCTTTCGTTCTTTTCTGCATAACTGATAAATAGAGAGCTAATTAAAAATACTAGTTTCCTGTCAGGACTAACTTAACAGTAGTGTCAGGATAACCAGAAACAATTTCTTTTCCATTTTATAATAAAACAAGGGTTATCTGCATCTTACTTGTTTTCATGCAAATACGGCCTGATGGTCCTGTTGCCTCCCTACCACGATCTGGGCAGTTACGTCCCACTGCTCTCCCCCTAGCTTCAAGTCTGGAGCATTACCCTCTATTCCGTAGGAGGAAATCGTGACATTCCGGTCCAACCCTCCTACTCCAGAGGCGTAAAGATCTGGGGAGATATCGGGACAGTCCGGTCCAATCTCCAACCCAGCAGAGAAACTGTTTTCTGGAATTTCTTTCTTTCCAGTTTTTTTTTCTTCAGAGTCTCCTCTCCTCCTAGCCAGGAACCCCAAAAATCCCCCTGGAATCCCCCTTTATCCAGAGTTTTCATTTGGGTAACTGTAAAACAGTTTTTATCCTTAACTAATTCCAGATCTTGAGTTAAATTTCTTTTACCATCAGTTTTTATTCATGAAACTAATTCCATAGTAAATCTTTTTTTTTATTCAAAAAGAAACAGTTCAAAAAAAAATAGTTTGTTCAAATATTCCAATTAACCCATCCTTAATCAATAAAGCATCCATTAATCAACAGCTAATACGGGGGTTACAGTTTCCCCCCCCTGAGCGAATACACCGTCCCCGGTGTTCTCATTCTGGCTCAGGAAAAGTTCAGGATAAGCTTCCCGGACAAAACTTTCGTCTTCCCAGGTAGCCTCCTCAGGTCCAAAGTGCTTCCACTGCACTTTAACCTGGGCGATGGCTCGTTTCCGGAGCATGATTTCCCTCCAGTCTAGTATACTGTGGGGCTCGACCAGAAACTCTCCGTCCGGTTCTACCTGCACACAATAAACCTAAATTAATCAAACATGTCTTAATAATTATAATCTTGTTTGAACACTTTGCTTACCCTATACCTGAATGTTCTGCCAATGGATGATGTGTCCTGAATCATGAACATATCGTTTCAGTAACGATACATGAAAGACGTTATGTACCCGAATATGACTGGGAAGGGCTAAGCGATATGCTACAGGTCCTACTCTTTCCAGTATCTGGAAAGGACCACAAAACCGAGGTGCTAACTTCGCACAAGAGGCCCATCTCAGTGTACTCTTCTTTGGCTTAATTCTGACATACACATGGTCGCCAACCTCATACTCACGGTATGACCTTCTTTTGTCCGCGTAGACCTTCTGTCTGTCCTGTGCTACTTTCAAGTTCTGTCGAATCTTCTTCACCTCTGCTTCCATTTCTGCTAGCATGTCTGGTCCAAGCATGAGTCTATTCTCGGGGCTGCTCCAGTTAATGGGAGTTCTGCATTGCCGCCCATATAGTGCCTCGAACGGACTCATCCTTAATGACTCTTGGTACCCATTATTGTAGGCAAACTCTATCAAGTGTATGTACTCCTCCCACTTTACTGGTTGCTGCATAACATACATCCTCAGCATGTCTTCCAATACTTTATTCACTCACTCGGTCTGTCCATCTGTTTGCGGATGATATGCAGTACTAAAATGTACTTGCGTTCCTAATCCTGTAAACAGTGTTTTCCAGAAAGCTGATGTGAATTTCACATCCCTGTCTGAGATAACGGTCTTAGGAATGCCATGTAGTCTGAAGATTTCTCGCATGAATAAATCAGCTATCTGTACTGTCTTGTAGGTGGATTGGACAGGTATGAAATGTGCAGACTTACTTAATCTGTCCACAACTACCATTATGGAATCATGACCTCGCTTTGATTTAGGTAACCTAGTGATAAAGTCCAATGAGATCACCTCCCATTTCCATTCAGGAATGGGTATAGGCTGCAGTAAACCTGCCGGGTGCCGATGTTCCACTTTCACTTGTTGACACTCTAAACACTTAGTTAGATAGCTTGCTATATCCTTTCTCATACCTGGCCAACAGTAGTCCTTCCTTATGGCGGTCAGCATCTTTTGATATCCTGGGTGTCCCGCGTAATTGCTTCTATGATATTCATCTAATATCATGGTTTTTAATTCCATTCGGTTTGGAATCACTATCCTCTTCTTGAAAACCAGCAACCCATCCCGGTTAATCTCATATCCTCCAGGTACACCCTGACCTTCAGGTGCTTGTGTTTGCTGCCACAAATATTTATATTCAGGATCCTTGTTTGCTTCCATTCTGATTTGATCCAAAAATCTGGTCTCAAGTTGATTAACATATAACTCATAAACTCCGTGCAGTTTTCTGCTCAATGCATCTGCTACCCTGTTTTCTTTACCTTTCACATGCTGCAAATCTATATCAAACTCACTTAGGAAAGCATTCCATCTTGCTTGTCGGGAGTTTAAATCAGCTTGCTTAAAATAATTGGTTAAACTACTGTGATCAGTCTTTAATACAAATCTCTTTCCCAGTAAATAGTGCCTCCATACCCGGAGAGCGTGCACCACTGCGGTCAGCTCCAAATCGTACGCTGAATATCGCTGCTCATAATCCTTTAGCTTGCGGGATTCGTATGCAATCACCTTCCCTTCTTGTGACAATACAGCCCCAACTCCTTCCTTGCACGCATCTGTACAGACCTCGAACTCCTTTTCCGGATCTGCTACGCTTAACACAGGTGCTGTAGTCAACAACTGTTTCAATTTTTCAAAACTCTCTTGGCACTCTTTGGTCCATTTAAAGGTCCTTCCTTTTCTTTGTAAGGAAGTAATGGGGAAGGCAATTTTCGAAAATTCTTTTATAAATCGCCTGTAGTAACCAGCGAGACCCATAAACGACCGTATATCTGCCACACTCTGTGGCACCTTCCACTCCATGATGGTTTTAATTTTCTCCGGGTCTACCGCTATACCCTTTTTAGATATTACATGTCCAAGATACTGTATTTCTTCTTTGAAGAAGTCGCATTTACTGAATTTTGCATACAGCTGGTGCTTCCTTAACAGTTCCAGTACCATTCGCAAATGCTCCCTGTGCTCCTCCTCACTCTTTGAATAAATCAGTATGTCATCAATAAAGATTAGCACAAAATTGTCCAGATAGGGATGAAAAACACTATGCATCAGTCTCATGAACATGGCTGGTGCATTAGTTAAACCAAAAGGTAATACCACGAATTCATAGTGGCCATACCTTGTGCGAAAAGCAGTTTTGTGTATATCTTCATCCTTAATTCTGATCTGATGATAACCAGACCGTAAATCAATTTTTGAGAACACAGTAGCTCCCCTCACCTGATCAAACAGGTCATCAATACGGGGTAGGGGATACCTGTTCTTAACTGTCAGCTTATTTAACTGCCTGTAGTCCATGCACATGCGCATGGTTCCATCCTTCTTCCTAACGAACAGTACGGGTGCTCCCCAAGGTGACACACTGGGTCTTATATACCCCTTATCTAACAATTCCTGAAGCTGCATTTTTAGCTCAGTTAATTCTGGCACACTCATACGGTAGGGAGTCCGCGAAATTGGCGAAGCTCCTGGTAGCAATTCTATTGTGAAATCAACATCCCTTTTTGGTGGTAGTCCTGGTATTTCTTCAGGAAATACATCTTTGAACTGTTATACCATAGGTATGTTTTCTAGCACAACTGCCTTATCCTTAGCCTCAAACATACCTACTTGTATAGCGTACAGCTGACATCCTTTTCTCATACATTTTGCCATTTGGGACGCGGTAATTGGTCGCAGATGTACATGTTTCCTTATGCCCTGAATTTCTTGGCGATTACCATTCTAGTCTCTATAGTAAACTATCTTCTCCTTACAGTCTATAAGAGTCCAGTGTTTCTCCAGCCAATCCATACCCAATAGTACATCATAAGATCCCAGAGGCAGAATATTTAAATCCACTACTAGCTGCTGTCCACCGATTTGCAGTGCACAGTCTGGTACTTTGGCAGCAACTTTTCGTTTAGCCCCTGTGGCTAACTGTACCAACCATGTCTTCTTAAACTTCTGACTTGGTAATTTACATTTTTCTACTAAGTTAGGACTTATGTAACTTAAACTGGCTCCCGGATCTACCAAAACAGAAATAGGTTGGGATAACAAATTACCTTCCAGTTCTATCATGGTAGGCTGAAAATCGGCTTGCCGGTCCTCCAGTGCTGCGTTAATTCTGGGTATGCTTCTGGCAATGTCTCCCACAGTAGAAGCCTCCTGCAAATTGTTCACTGTCTCAATTTTTCCCCGCTGTGGGCAATCTCGGTAGTAATGTGCGGCCCCACAGCCCCAACACTGCAGAGGTGGCCTCTGGTTTTGTGGCTGTTCAGGTTTGCTGGATGCTTCCACCGTCTTGTCTTCTCCTGGCCATCGAATCCTCTGATGGTTCCTTCCAAATTGCTTATTAACTGAACCTCTGGCTGTGCTACGGAAATTACTGGTTTTTCCCTTTTTGAAACCAGCACTGCTTCTGTTTTCTTTCCTTGACTGCCATCCTTTCCCTTGGTCTACTTTGTTCTTTGATTGCTGATAGCACAACCTTGCCGTTCTGATGGCCTCATCCATCGTCTTAAGATTTACAAACTCGATACGCTCCTTCATATGGGCGGGTAAACTGCTCAGAAACCTCTGAACTTTGGCCTTCTCTTCTCTTAAGTACGGTACATAGCGTAGTAAAGATGTAAATTTAGTGA
The DNA here is from genome assembly GCA_034641835.2 of Pinus albicaulis. Taxonomy (NCBI): domain Eukaryota; kingdom Viridiplantae; phylum Streptophyta; class Pinopsida; order Pinales; family Pinaceae; genus Pinus; species Pinus albicaulis. The sequence continues at coordinate 222,983 of JAXQQM020091081.1, read as the reverse complement.
TAAACTCGTCCATAGTCTGCTGTCCCAGTCTTAAATCATGAAATTCTCGAGCCTTTTCATCATAGAACCGCTCCGTCAAGTACTTGTCTTTGAAGTACTGTTGGGACTTATCCCATGTTACATCCTGGTCCTCTATTCCCCGCACATTCTTCACTTCTTCCAACCATAGGGTGGCTTTATCCTTCAGCTGGTAAATGGCTAACCGTGCCTTGAGACTGTTGTCATACTCATACACCTGGAAGTATTTGTTCATATTAATCAACCACGCCTCTGCCACTTCCTCTTTCTCGCCATCGAACGTAGGTGGCTTTATCTTTCGGAATTATCCGTGCAGCTCTACCTTCTGTTTTTTATTTGCCTTCCGTTCTGTTTCGTTTCTAGACTCAGCTTCATTAAAATTTCTATGTGGAGGACTTCGCTGTGACACACTTCTTTCTCCTCGGCCAGTTCCTTGCTCCTCTGAGTGCTGTTCATCTCCTCCCTGAGGTTCTCTGTCAGTACCGGGCTTTTCAATCCTTTGATTTTGTTTGTCAGAGAGGCTCTTCAATATCCTCTCCTGTTCCTGCATCATTCTAGCATTATCCCTGTGTACTCTTTCCATCTCTTCCTGTAACTGTTGTACGGTATGCAACAATATGCGGGTCTGGTGTTGTTGTTCTTCAATCAATCTGTTAGACCGCTGATGCTGCTCTATTCCCAGCTAAATCCACATTTCGGGGTTTCCTTCTGGTGGGGGTTGAATTTCTCTGGCATTTCGCTATCGCTGTTGTGACGGTGTCCGCCTTGGTTGTCGTTCCATTATTGATCTGTAACAATAAATTTACGCAAATTATTTACCAACCAACATTAGTATTTACACTTTGAGTACCGAAACCTTATTCTTTTGGAATTTTCCGAGTTAACATATGAGAATCCAACCATTAACATTTATATGCATATATAAATATATTCCGACAGAATCATGACATATGTATTTTGGCAAAGTTATTTAGACTACGGCAAAGTATAAATATATAGGTCTCACGCACTCCGGATTTTCTCAAGTTTGATTTCTTATGTGTTATGTTAACCTTGATACGATAATGTTATCCAACTATCTTCATTAATACACAGTGTTTGGATTTAAGAAAATACCACGGATATTATCCATACTCCGATACTTAACTGTCCTCTCCACTGGTTTGTGTTTACTGCGCGTTAATTGCACCCATCCGTCCGGCCCTCTTCTCGATGTGATCGCCCTACGTGGCGCCTCCGACTGGCTGTTGAGTTGCTGGCAGATCTACTGTGGAAAAGACACGAGGGTTCGTTATGTCTTCCGGAAGCAACCGTCGTTCATTCCTCGCCCGCGCGCTGGTGGGAGACGGTAAGCCGTAATAAGAACTCTTCGCTTTCGTCTACTCTCTGCGTTCTGCCAGTGAACCCTCTACTAACTCTCTCGCTTCACAAAAATCCTCAATTTCGCCGGAGGATTTTCTTGCTAGTCTTTCAAGAGGAATCGAAACTCCGTGGAGATTGAGTTCTTTTCTTTTTTTGTTTTTGTTTTTTAAAAGAAATGTTTCCGCTTTCTTTGCTAGAAAACTTCATCATAGCCGAGAGGACTTGATGGCGGAAGAATTTCACAGCCCTTGGTTCTGCTAAAACCTTCCAAGGTAATTGTTGATACAGAGTTATGGGATTCTGGGTTAATTTTCTTCTTCGTTTCTGTCTTCCTTTTAAATAAATGAGAACGCTGAAGGTCGTTACCTCAGCTTCACGGATTCCGTTTGCTCCTAAACCAATATTCTCTCATTCTCTGGTATAGCAGGTGTGGCTGGCGCCCACGGTATGGTTGCATGAGTGCCTCCTGGTCTTCAATCTTCATCGAACTCAGCGGGAGTCTACAGGTATGTTTCGAGTAGCCATGGAACCCCTCCCCTTTGTTTATCTGTTGCGGTGGAGTTCGAATAATATGTAATACTATCTGTCGTGCAATATTTTCAAGGATTAATGGCCATAGCAATGGCAATGTGGCCTGACGACGGCACGATGGGGTTTTAATTTCTTTTAGGAAGAATTTCTTAGTTTCTGGGTTCTCGGTTCTTCAGAATTTAATTTGTATACAAAAGAAGGCTAGAGTTTTACTCGCCGAATTCGAAACTATAACTGTATCAATTTTGACTTTAATGAAGTTTCCTGAGCATTTCCTCTACTGGTTGTTACCACTGCCTATGCGTTTACTGAACATGTATATGGTGTTGTAATTTAGATTTTTGATCCGTTTAATTAAGCTTTCAGTTCCGTGTTAAGATTGCAGGGTTATGAACTCCGCTCTGTTCTCACTCTTAGCTAGATAGTATGCATGCAGTTCAAATCTTTTATTCTTTAACTGTAATCTTGGTGGAATTAAGATGAACTCGTTTTCTGATTTATTGCTCAGTTTTTCTATCGGTTATGGGATTCCGACCTATCCCTTGTTTTTCTGTTCGACTGCTTTGTCTCATCAGTGAAATGGAAATCCGTAATCTTCTTTAGTAATTTTTCCTAAATGAAAACTACAGGTTTTCCAGAGTTTGTTTTGTTCTAGCTCTGCATCTTTCGTTTATGGAGAAAATACGGCGTCCGGACCGCCTGTCTGTCCGCGTAACTATCATAGGAGGAGATGACGACCTACCCACGAATCTGATTTACAGGTTTTTGGGTTAACGGTCTCTCCGAAAATTGTCAGTTAGATAAATTATATATATATAAACGAAAGTTAACCCTCTCTACCTACAAATATCGACACAGGGACAGAATAATAGATTCAGGACTTGCAGGTTTATTTCACCCCATTCATATTTAAGGAAAACCAGAAATGAATAGTTGACCCTGTTTCATTCTAAATTTATTTCGTTCTTTCCTGCATAACTGATAAATAAAGAACTAATTCTAAATGAATACCAGTTGCCTGTCAAGACTAATCTTAACAGTAGCGTCAAGATAACCAGAAAACAATTTCTTTTCCATTTTATAATAAACAAGGGTTATCTGCATCTTACTTGTATTTTCATGCAAATACAGCCTGATGGTCCTGTTGCCTCCCTACCATGAGCTGGGCTGTTACGTCCCACTGCTCTCCCCCTAGCTTCAAGTCTGGAGCATTACCCTCTGTTCGGTAGGAGGAATTCGTGAAAATCCGGTCCAACCCTCCTACGCCTGAGGCGTAAATATCTGGGGAGATAACGGGACAGTCCGGTCCAATCTCCAACCCAGCAGGAAACTATCACTGGAGTTTTTCTTTCCTCCCAGTTTTTTTTTTTTTTTAGAGTCTCCTCCTCCTCTAGTCAGGAACCCCAAAAATCCCCCTGGAATCCCCTTTATCCAGAGTTCTGTTTTTGGGTAACTGTAAAAACAGTTTTATCCTTAACTAATTCCAGATCTTGAGTTAAATTTCTTTTACCATCAGTTTTTTTTATTCATGAAACTAATTCCATAGTAAATTTTTTTATTCAAAAAAGAAACAACTCAAAAAAAATAGTTTGTTCAAATATTCCAATTAACCCATCCTTAATTAATAACAACATCATTAATCAACAACTAATACGGGGTTACAGCGGCTGATTTCAGTATACAAAGACAAGAATGAAAACAATAGTTACAGGTTTTATACTGTGTGTAAATTCTGCAACCCTTGTGAATGTAAGAACTCTTGTCCTACTGGTAAAGAAGCCGCAGCCTCCATATATATGTGAATGTATTTCATGAACTAAATTTATAATATAAATTTTGGCCACTCGGTATCATTATTATCTCAACACTCTAGTGAGTAAAATTATTTGATTATATTTTCTCCTCTATAGTTGAGATTTTAATCTCCACTACTCTGTATTAAGAGGAAGACTTTCATGATTTGTCTTTAAAAAATTTCTAACATGGTATCAACGCAAGTGTTTTTACTGAGTTAAAAGGCGTTATGAAAATTTATAAAATGGTATCAAAGTTGGTTTAAATCTTCATTATAGAAAGTGGTTTTAATACGGAGTTAAAAGGAGTTAAAATTTTTGTTGAGCCAGTTTTTACACATTGAGAATGACAATTTTGAATAATCCACAAATACCATAGTTTAATGGCAAGAATTATGATTATTGGGCTATTACAATGAAGGCTCTATTTTTTTCTCAAGATATTTGGGAATTGGTGGAGAATGGATTTGAATAAACAATAGATGCAGTAGCATACAATTCTTTGACACAATCTGAAAAGGATGTGGTGAGAGATAACAGGAAGAAGGACTCCAAATCCCTCTTCTACATATTTCAAGCAGTTCATGAAAGTATCTTCCCAAGGATTGCAGTAGCAAAAAAGTCTAAGAAAACATGGGATACCCTCCAAACAACCTACCAAGGCATGGAAAAGGTGAAGACAACAAAAATACAAATGCTAAGAAGAGATTTTGAAAAAAAATGTATGAAAGAGTCTGAGAATGTAGACTCATTTTTTACACATATAATTGGGTTCGTTATCCAAATTAGGTGATCCAGGAGGATCTTGTTCAGTACAAATCGACACAGTTTTAGTTCGTCCGACATCTGGTTCAGTCTCCAATCCGCCAGTTCCGTAAGTGTCGTCCGAAGAAAATGTCCTCAAGTTGATCATGGCCAGGTTCATGGCATTTATTGTGGTGTAATTGGTCCTATTTGTATTTATGCTGAAATGCCTTTACAATGTAAAAAGGACCTAAGGTTTAAACACCAAAAGGCATAACCTAGGTCCTAAATTACTAGACCTAAGACTTAAAACCCTAAGCGCATTAAAACTATAATGGAAAACCCACTTTCGAGCTATTTATTAAACCAAAAATTCAAAACAAAATTAAAACAATGTTAATCACGTAGTTAAATAGACCGATGCAGGAATGGTGAGCATGTGATAGGTTTATTAACTGCAACGGAGTTGTTAACCATCAGGTTGGTAAAACCGCGATGGAAACCACACATGTGATAGTTGTTGCGCTATCGTCGAAGCCACCTTAACTGACGGTACTAGATCTTAACCGTTGGACCATAACCACCAATGTTGGCACTGATCACATGCCAAGGTATTTCCTCTGTCCGATTAGCTAGCCGCCAAGATAACTTTTTATCCTAAAGTTTAATTTTGGGTTTTTTGATTTAATTCAGTGCTAAGGGCCTTATCACTTAAAACTAGGAATTTAATAGGAGATAAATATTCGAACCCATTCATCTTGATTTGATCAACCACTTCTAAGTTTGGCATTTGGAGGTTCGAGGACATTATAAAGCCATGAAAAATTGCTTGTTGAGGGACATTGAAGTTTTGGAGTTCAGATTCAGAAGGATAGAGGCGATTTTGTTTTCATCATAGCTCGACCGTCTGGAGTCTGAATTTAGCGTAGAGATAGGCATCATAAAAAAAATAGGGAGTGATTTTTGTTTACAATATCCAGAAGTTCCTGGGAGCATGATAAATTTGGTTAATTTCTGTGTAAATAAATTCCTCAAGATCAATCCTAATAAAGCGGACGCCCACTTGAAAGCGGACCTAGAGATGTAGTCCACCAAGGACGAACTCTGTAATCAACTGTTTGCTTCTTCTTCTCTTTGTTTTTGTAATATCCCCAACGGGAAATAAACAGTAATCCACAGCAAAATAACAAGCAGCTATATAGAACAAAATGTTGGAACTAGAATATGGAACAAATACACATAAAATGTCGGAACGCTAAGCCATTTTATTAATCTGAGAATACATGTATATGGGTACAAAGATAATCAGAATGAGTGCACCTATCCTTGCTCTAGGCAAGGGGAGACCCTCTCAGAATAAGAAATGGCTGCAACAGAGACTGCGTCCTAGCTGACTGGAGAAAACTGTCGTAGAAAACTACTGCTGCAATGTACTGGAACTAGGGGCTGATCCCCACACCGTAATGAGCTGAAAACTGGAAGACTGGCTATACTCAACCCTCCGGACAAAACCCAGAAACCGTGAAGCAAGTGCTCCACCTCCAAAAATCCACCAAATAACCCTCCTCAGTGAAAACATTGTCTCTCCCAGGAACAGCGCAGAAGCTCAAGAAATACGCTGAGAAAAGGGGCTGAATCCTCCTCCAAACCCTCCAGATGAAATGGCAACCTCCTCAAGGCTGAAAAACGCTGAACCCACTGCCAAATCACCCCACAATAACGCTGCTCAACCAAGACTGCGTCCTCTCTCCTGAACTGCGCAGTCACTCAAGGGGCAGCTCCTATGCAAAACGTCCACCAGAAATATACTGCAAATCACCAACTGGAACTGAAGGAAAAACCTTGCTCGAGCAGGCACTCGAAGTCCCCCAGAGCCAAGGGTGAGATCTCCGACCGGAGACACTCAGTTCGCACTAAACAGTGCTGTAGACCGACTAAACAACTGGTGTGCTGAAGTAGACAGAAGTCTAGCTCTCAATATCAATATCATATCAACAATGCCAAATGGAGTGAAAACCCCACCTCTTATAGTGCTAGCTCCCTCAAAACCCTAACTGCGTCCTTGCTCTCCTCCTTGACCTATGCAGTTACCTTAGGGTCATCGTGAGGCCTCCCCTCATGTGTGTGTGGACCCCCAAGGCCACCCCTTTAAGTCACAACGTTCATCAACTAGGAAAGCACTTTATTTTATTAAGTGAGTTGACCCCCCTAATTCTCACTTTATTTATTAATTTAACTAAAGGCGGTAAAACTATACAAAAAAAATGAAATATTCCAATTAGCAGTGCTAATTAGGAATATTATAGTTTTATGTTGTACTTTAATAATATATTTTCTATTGGTTTATGTCGTCTTTCAGTTTAAATATCTCTTCAGTTAACAATCAATATTAATCACAAACTAATCAAACTAACTCAGCACTTAATTGATCGTAATGAGATCATATTTATTTGGTATTAGAATAGGTTGCACTTTGTAGTTTGTTTGTCAGTGGATTTTAACCAGGTTGGGATAGCAATGTGGAAAAGGCGAGCTTGAAGAATTCGATCCAGAGATTGGAAAGAGGAAATTCGTTCATCAATCAACGATGATAGGGACTGAAAAAGTTGAGACTCCTGAAGCTTCTAAATCAAAACCCATGGATGAGAATCAAATTTATTATATGTTTTTAAACATGCATCAGATGTTGGTAGAATTATATGAAGATAAGAATATGAGATATGCAGCCCCATTATCGAAGGCATCAAATAAGGACAAGGGTAAAGGAAAGGCAGATAAACCTCCTTCTCCTCCATTATCTCCATCTTAATCTTCTTCTTCTTCTAGTTCTAAATCTGAAAAAGAAAAGAAACCTCAGAGTCCACTTTTGAAACTTGATTTTAAGTTTGAATTACCTGTGTACGATGGTGAAATGAACCCTAAGAAACTAGATAATTAGGTAAAACAATTAGAATTCTATTGTCGTATTTAAAATATTACTGATGATAAGACAAAGATCCAATTAGCTACTCTTAGAATGGGGGGTACTTCTTTGATCTGGTGGGAAAGTAAGACACAGATAGATTTAAATCATAAAGGAAAATTTATCACCTCATGGACTAAGTTTTTAAAATCTCTAAAGAAACAACTCTATCTGTTATGTTACACACAGTAAGTTATTATTTATTGGTAGCATTTGTGACAAGGTAAGGGATAGAATGTTCAAGAGTTCACTCAGGAATTCAGAAAGAAAGCAATAGTTCTTAGTATTCCTTTGGACACAAAAGAAACTTATTGAATTATATCAGTAGTTTAGCAGGACTTGGGATCCGATTAAGGTGATGAAGGTAAAATCACTACTATGGTTACAATAGGTAAAACTTCTAAAACTAGTACTTCTGCTTCTTCAAACATCTAACAGTTGGATGAAGATAAAAGAGTCGAGTTATTTCATATAAGGGTGACAGCAAAAAAACTGAAAGTCGGCCCCTAAGGAGAGATGGTCTCCTTTCGTAGCTCTATCAGCATTTTCTGCTAGAACCCCGTTCTCTTCCTCCACGTGGTCTTCCCCAACTTCCTTGATTTTATTTATCAAATTCGAGGAATTTGATAAATAAACATAATCAACAACCTTTGAAATTTATTTAAATATAACAACCCTAATGACTCCGCAATATCTCCAATATAAATAGGCACCAACTTGGATTTAACTATAAGGTAAAAGCTTAATATTCCAGGGTTTATGTAAACCGCCCGATTACATCACCAACGGAACACTTTATATGCTTTAGGCTGGACCCACATGTATAATTGGCAGAATTCCATTAAATACACATGACTATACCTTAGGTTATCCTTCGTGCTACTTCCGAAAGCGACCAGCATTCGATGGCTCCCTCCCAAATCGACGACATTCAACGATATCGTGCGGCCTCCCTGGTCGAACGTTAGCGTGCGATGGCGCTCGGGAAAGTGGTTTTCGTGGTCCCACCATGTGCTACATGTCGACCATTCAATGGAATCGCTCCCAACTTGGAAATACCGCTCACTCCACAAAAGCGGTGTGATATGGCAGTCCGGTTTCGCAGATCTGCTCGCAGATTTGGAACAGTGATTGACCACGGTTAATTTCCTCACAGTTAAAAAAATTTCCTCACAAACATCAATTCAAGACAGTTTTATAATCAACAGGAACTGAAATTCATTCAAATGGAAGAAATTGCTTAACACACAAATTTTATTGCAGAAAATCTCCTCTTCTTTCTCAATACATCCGATTGATACAATTTATATACATTACAATGTGTCTCTTCGATTCCTCGGTGAGGACCGTTTAGAAAATCAAAAGCCTAATTACAGTAATTCAACTAACTGAAACATGACAAATGGATCGAATCTAACTATTCAACTTCTACAAATCTAACTAATCTAAATGAAACAGTCAGCTGAGGTATTGACACCTAGTTGTTACAATTCAATTGTTTTCAAACCCTCTTAGCCACAACATGTGGACAAAACCTCCTACATTGCTGGCTAGTGTCTAATGCCCCTGCATCAAACTCCCGAGGGCAATTTTCTTCATGGGCTCCTGTCCATGAGCTCTTCCATTGATCTGCCTATCTTCTGCAACATTCCTTCAGTCATCCAAGTGGCATCTTCCTCTGGCTTATCCTTCCATTTGATTAAGTACTGAAAGTACTCTTGTCCTCTGGTCCTTCTGAATGGTATTTTATCCAATATTTTCTCCGGTTGCAATGGTTGTGCTGGAGGTAGCTGCTCTCTCCACTCAATCTGTTCCTTTTCTGCTTCTCTTTCTTCTGCACCATCATCTTCATACTTGTACAAATCTGCAACATTAAAAATGGGAGATATTCCAACATCAGGAGGTAATTCAATCTCATAAGCATTGGCAGAAAACTTTCTAAGTATCTTGCATGGCCCAATCTTTTTGAACTTCAGTTTATTGTACTGCTTCTTTGGGAATCTCTCCTTTCTCAAGTGTGCCAAAACCAGATCTCCTACTTCAAATGAACTTATTTTCTGCTCAAGTCTGCTCTGCCTTTGTATTTGATGCTGCTGCCTTGTAGTTTTTGTTTCACTTGTTCATGTATGGCTTGGATCTATGAAGCGAATTCCTCACCATCAGCACTTCTTAGCTCTGCCTTGCCCAGATTTCTTAATTATGATATTCCTCTGGGGTGCATTCCATAAACAATATGGAATGGACTCTGCCCTGTGCTTCTGTTGGGTGAGTCATTATATGCATATTTTTCCTAGGGAAAAATATGATCCCACTACTTGGGATGCTCTCCTGCAAGACTTCTCAACAAATTTCCCAGACTCCTATTCACTACCTCAATTTGTCCATCAGTCTGAGGATGATAAGCTGAGGTGAAACTCAGTTTGGTACCAAGTTTCTTCCATAGTGTCCTCCAAAAATGACCCACAAATCTAGTGTCCCTGTCTGAAAAAATATTCTTGGGCAACCCATGCAACCTAACCACTTCCTTGAAAAACAAGATAGCAACATGGGTGGCATCACTAGTTTTATAGCACGGAATAAAATGTGCCATTTTGGAGAATCTGTCTATTACAAAAAAGACTGCATCATTCCCTCTTTGAGTCTTGGGCAATCCTAGAACAAAATCCATACTCACCATGTCCCAAGGCCTGTCTGGAATAGGCAAGGGAGTGTACAATCCTGCATTCTGGCTCCTTCCTTTGGCATATTGAAAGATTTTGCAATTATTTACAAACTTGTCCAGTTCTGCTCTCATCTTGGGCCAGTAATAGAAGTGAATTAGATGTTCATAAGTTTTATTAGTACCAAAGTGTCCAGCGAGTCCTCCACTATGCTTCTCCTTAATCAAGTTTTCTCTCATGGAACATTTTGGTACACACAGTTAGTTCCTCTTGAATAACAAGTCTTCCTGCAAGAAATAATCTAGCCACTGGCTTCTATCTGTTAGAACAGGGTTACAACATGCCTCAAATGCTTCCTTAAAATCTGAATCTATTTTATACAATTCTTTGAGAAAATCAAACCCTACAACTTCAAAATTAGTTTCTTGAACAAGCATGTGCCTCCTACTCAAAGCATCAGCTACTTTATTTGCTTGGCCACTTATGTGTTTCAAAAAAAAATTAAAACCTTGGAGATACTCAACCCATTTGGCATGCTTATGATTCAACTTGGGCTGCTGTATAATATACTGCAAAGCATGATTGTCAGAATATAATACAAATTCCTTGGACATCAAATAATGCCTCCACTTTTTAGTGCCTGAACAATTGCATAGAATTCCTTCTCATAAGAGGAATACTTCCTTCTGGTGTCATTCAGATTTTCACTGAAATAGGCTACAGGCCTATCATCCTGACTCAACACAGCTCCAATGGCCTCTCCACTGGCATCACACTTTACTTGAAATGGTTTAGAAAAATCAAGCAGGATCAAAACAGGCTTCTTAGTTATCTTTTGCTTCAAAAGTTTAAAGTTTCTTTCTGTTTCAACAGTCCATTTAAATGGCCATTTTCTCTTCTTTATTGTCTCAATTATGGGTGCATTAATCTTACTGAATTTTCTTATAAATTTCCTGTAAAAACTGGCAAGTCCATGGAAGCTTCTTACCTCAAAAACATTTCTGGGTGAAGGGCACTCCACAATTTCCTTAACCTTTTCCGGGTCCATCTTCAATCCTTCTGCAGAAACAGAAAAGCCCAAATACACCAACTCTTCTTTCATCAATGAACATTTCTTTAAATTTATCAGCAGTTTCTCTTGGTGCAGCTTCTTCGAGATATGATTAATATGCCTTAAATGTTCTTCTTTAGTTCCGCTGAAAACTAATATATCATCCAAATATACTATCACAAATTTACCAATGAATTCCTTCAATAATTCATTCATAAGTCTCATAAAAGTGCTAGGTGCATCTAACAACCCAAAAGGCATTGCCATCCATTCATACAGTCCTTCATTTGTTTTAAAGGCAGTTTTCCACTCATCACCCTCTCTTATTCTAATCTGATGGTATCCACTTTTTAAATCTATCTTTGAAAAATATTTAGCACCACTCAAACAGTCCATCAAATCCTCAACTATGGGAAAATGGAATTTGTACCTGATTGTGATCTTATTGATTGCTCTGGAATCAGTACACATCCTCTAGCCTCCATGTTTCTTTGGGCTCAATATTGCTGTACTGCACATGGACTCAAAATTTCTCTGATCAATCCCTTGTCCACCAATTCCTGTACTTGTCTCCTGATTTCCTCATTTTCTGTGGGAGTCATTTTGTAGGCTGCCTTATTTGGCAGATTTGAACCAGGGATAAAATCTATCTGATGGTTGATCTTTCTCACAGGTGGTAGCTCATCAGGTAAATCATCCACAACAATGTCACAATAGTTGTCTAACATCTCTTGGATTTCTATTGGCAAGTTAGAAATATTTGTAGAAGTAAGAACTACCTTAGGTTTGAAAACTAAAGCAAAGCTTACCTCTTCTTCTTCTATCTGCTGCATATATTCCTTCCCTCTCAGCAACAAGGTCTTTGGATCAATCACTTTGCTGGATGGCTCTCCTTCTTCCATAGGTATCAATGTATGGTGTACCACATCTTTGAAGAACTTGTAAGTGTTCTTCTTGCCATCATGCACTACTTCCCTGTCAAACTGCCAAGGTCTACCCAGCAATATGTGACACACATCCATGGGAATTACATCACACAAAACCTTATATTTGTATTTTCCCATTTGCAACTCTATCTCACACTATTATTTTACAATCAATTGGTGCCCTTTATGTAGCCAGGACACCTTGTAGGGAGTTGGATGCTCCCTTGTCTTCAATTTCAACTTCTCTATTACCTCAGTGGAAACAAGATTGTCTGTGCTGCCACTATCAATGACTAGCTGGCAGTATTTCCCCTGGACTTTGCATATGCTCCTAAACAAAGTCTTCCTTTGTGCAGGCTCAGTGACCTCTTTGGTTTTCTTCAACAGGACCTTGTTAACCACCAAGGACTCTCCCCTTTCTGGTAGAATTTCTTCTTCAATTTCTACCTCTTCTCCAGCCTGGGCAACAACAAAATTTCTTGGACCAGCACCCACATTCTCTGGGCATTTATAGTGCTTGTGTCCCCCTTCCTGACATCTATAGCACCTCAATTATCTGTCTCTGCCTCCTCTTCCTTTTCCTCTATAAGAACCCCTTCTTCCCCTTGCATCATCCTCTGTAGATGCATTCTGAGGTGAGCTACTATTAGCTCCATCCCTGGGTGTAGTAGCCTTTCCTCTACCACCCTAAATTCCCTTCCCACGGAAAGTACCTCTCTTCTTGGCAGAATGTTTCCTCAGGAGTTTCTCCTCTGCTTTCAAGGCCATATGGTAGGCCTCTTCCACTGTCTTAGGAGACAAAAGACCAATCTTATCTTGGATCTCTAGCTTGAGACCATTCACATATCTGGCAGTCTTCTCTGGTGTGTCTTGGAATTTCCCAGCTCTTATGCTTACTATGTAGAATTCTTCTGTGTATTATTTTACTGTCAGCAACCTATGTCTCAGATTCTGAATTTGCCTAAAAAATGTTAGCTGATAATCACTAGGCAAGAATTTACCTTTTAATTTGGCCATCATTCTGGTCCAACTTTTGATAGGCTGCTTGCCAACTCTCCTCCTTTCTGCTTGCACTCCATCCCACCAGAGTGCAGCATGTCCTTTCAGCTTTGTCACTGCAAACTTGACCTTTTTATCTTAACTTATTTATTCATAGTCGAAGCACTTATTCATTTCATTAATCCAATCCACCAGTTCCTCTGAATTCAGCCCTCCTGCAAAACTCGACACTTCAATCCTGAGCTTAACTGCAGACCCCAGAGAAATTCTGAGGAGCCTCATGTCAGGAGGAATTTCAACATTTTCTTCCGCTTCTTCTAATTTAGGTTCACTGATGTCTTTAGGATATTTAGGCTGTCTTCGCTCCATGGCATCCATTCTATCCTCGAACCTCTGCAAAATTCCCAACACTTCTGCATTGGCAACGGGTCTGCCTCTCCTTCTGCCAGCACCTCTACCAACTCAGATTGCCATGTTAATTCTCTGCAAAAACAACTCGAAAACGCTTTGATACCACAAATGACGGCAACAAAACTGAAAGTCGGCCCCTAAGGAGAGATGGTCTCCTTTCGTAGCTCTGTCAACATTTTATACTAGAACCCCGTTCTCTTCCTCCACGTGGTCTTCCCCAACTTCCTTGATTTTATTTATCAAATTTGAGGAATTTGATAAATAAACATAATCAACAAAATTTGAAATTTATTTAAATATATCAACCCTAATGACTCTGCAATATCTCCAATATAAATAGGCACCAACTCGGATTTAACTATAAGGTAAAAGCTGGATATTCTGGGGTTTATGTAAACCGCCCGATTACATCAACAATGGAACAATTTATATGCTTTAGGCCAGACCCACATGTATAATTGGCAGAATTCCATTAAATACACACAACTATACCTTATATTATCCTTCGCGCTACTTTCGAAAGCGACCACCGTTCGATGGCTCCCTCCCAGATTGATGGCGTTCAATGATATCGCGCGTCCTCCCTGGTCGAACTTTAGCATGCTATGGCACTCGGGAAAGCATTTTTCGCGGTCCCACCATGTGCTACGTGTCGACGATTCAATGGAATCGCTCCAAACTTGGAAATACCTCTCACTCCACAAAAGTGGTGTGATATGGCAGTCCAGTTTCGCAAATCTGCTCACGAATTTGGAGCAGTGATTGACCATGGTTAATCGCCTCACAGTTAAACAAATTTCCTCACAAACATCAACTGAAGACAATTTGATAATCAACAGGAACTAAAATTCATTCAACCAGAAGTAATTGCTTAACACACAAATTTTATTGTAGAAAATCTCCTCTTCTTTCTCAATACATCCGAGGGATACAATTTATATACATTACAATGTGTCTCTTCGGTTCCTTGGTGAGGACCATTTAGAAAATCAAAAGCCTAATTACAATAATTCAACTAATTGAAACATGACAGATGGATCGAATGTAACTATTCGACTTCTACAAATCTAACTAATCTAAATGAAATAGTCAGCTGAGGTATTGACACCTAGCTGTTACAATTCAATTATTTTCTAGCCCTCCTAGCAACAACATGTGGACAAAACCTCCTACATTGCTAGCTAGTGTCTAATGCCCCTGAATCAAAGGGTAACTTCAAAACATACAAAGATAGATACATTGTTTGATACGAGATCAAAAGAAAATTTTATTTCTGAATCATTGGTTAACAAATTGGGTTTGAAAACACATAATCATCCAAAACCATATCCTTTAGGCTGGTTAAAGGAACAAAATCAGATTAATGTTACCAAATAGTGTAGGTTAAAATTTTCAATCACAACTAACTATATCGATGAAGTGGATCTAGATGTGATACCATTAGACATATGTGGAATTGTCTTAGGAGGGCCTTATCTCTATGATCGTGATGAAATATTTTATAGGAAAGAACATAAGTCTCATCTAAAGAAATAAAACTAAAAATCACTTGGACTTAATCAATGCTAATCAAATGAAGCGCTTAATAAGTTCAAGTAAGAGATACATTCTCATGGTTGTTAAAGAAAAACATAAGGATCTGCAAGATGAATTTACAAGTTCTGATGTTTAGTTTAAAGATAATTTGGTTAAAGTGGTAGAGTCATTTTAGAATTTATTCAAAGAGCCTAAACATCTTCCTCCAAAAAGAGAAACAAAACATGAGATTTAGTTAATGCCTGATGCCCCTCTTCCTTATTGTTGGAATGTATCGCATGTCAGTAATATAAAATGAATAAATTAAAAGGAAAATCCAAGAATTGGTAGAAAAAGGTTTAATTCGACTAATTTCATCTCCATGTGGTTCACCTATCATTCTAGTTCCTAAGAAAAACGAGATATGGAGAATGCATGTTTATTTTAGGGCCTTAAATAAAATCACAATAAAAAACAGGTATCCTCTTCCTATGATTGATGATGTTAACGCAAAATCTGACCCTGATAGGCTGTTGATCAAGTAGACTCTAAGTAGCTCTTTCAAACCAAACTTTTGGCTGAGGCTTAGCCTCCTCAACCTGAGAGGGCTCTCTCAATAGGTTTAATATTTTTAATTAATGATTAGATGGATAAATATAGAAATAGAAATGGACGAAAATGTATAACTGGTTGAATTACATATTAGAAAACATCTATTGGGCCATGGAGTCAAAGTAGTCTTCAACAAAACATCATAATCAGCTAAACATGGAAGTCAAGGCACTTGGAGTTTAGGTTTATAAGTGAAATAGTAACACAGTGAATAAACACAGTCTACAAGCATGTGAAGTAATTTAGAGCACTATCCAATGAATTATAAGTAACACATGCTCATACCACTACAAATAGGTAATTGAAAAAGGCCATAGAAATATCAAACACAGAAAACCCTTGTGAATCTTGAGTAGTAAAACCAATCTCTGTATCAAGTTGAAACAACACATAGTCTGCTACAATAACACAACTTCTTTTGCTAATAAAACTTCCAACCCTGATGAATTCGACCTAATGCTTCATATAGAGCCTTTAAAGTCTTGTATTCCATGATACATCATTAGGAGAATTCGAATTCTATCCTTGACACCTATTCTATTCATGAAACAAACTATTAATGACATGCTGACAACTAACTGTCTTTTATGAAACCTAATTCAAATAGGAGTGAAACTCAAAAACATGTTTCAAACAACCTTATCTAAAACTTAAATACTTTCTTTGAAAACTACTAATCCATTTCTTCAACCTTTATGATGCCTCCAGCCTTGTTGTAAACCCTGCTGATTCATGACCTAACTATCCTAAAAACCAGGAGACAGAGTTCCTGCTTTTTAGCCTTTAACCTTCATGCTTATCTTCGAGCAGCTTTGCTGGCATTGATGACTATTTCATATAGGTCACATGTGATAATATTCCATTAAAAATTCAATCTTCCACCTGTGCAAAAATAGATCCTCGAAAAAATGGAAAAGGAGATTAGATGTAAGTGCACTACCAAAATAGCCTCTTTTCGTAGCACAATTTTTATATCACTATAAAACACTTATTTTAACCCTTATTTCTTCTGCTTTGCAATATGATTCTTCATTTTTGATCCTCATCTTTCCACCAGCAACATCAAAACTTGAAACCCAACAATCCTTACCTCCAAAATACATATGCAAAATCTCAAAAACTCATCTTCAATAGTTTCGTAGTGCTATGTATGCTCCCTTTAACACAGTTTTCAAAAATTTACAGTTTGAGGATATTTAAAACTCTTCAAATATTTATATCAACATAAAAAATAAAAACAACTTGGCTTTAAAATATGTTCTTCCTAAAAAATTATCTTCTTCTTTATCAAAAAATTGTTTTAAGGATTTATCACTTACTTCACTATTTCATTGTTGTTGTAGCTTCTCTTCAGATTTTTTCAACTGTATTTCTAGGTCTTCAATCTGTCTCCTCAATTTCCTGTTGGTAGCCCTCAACTGAACATTAATCATTCTTACAAATCTGGATTCTTTAATTGCAGGTATAGTCCAAGTAAAATATTGAGCTTCACTACTGATTGTTTCTGGTTTGGAAACCCTTTCAAATTCCCAGAGAGCTTTTATCCTCTTGAAATTTGTCTTTTCAGCAGCATACCTTCTTTCTCTCTTCCTTAGTCTAGCAATTTCATAATTAGATAATTTCAACCTTTCTTCCATTTATTTATAACTGGTTTTTCTGCTTGAGTGCAAAATACCCTATTTTTGTCACCTTCAGGTATTAGTGATGAAAGGTCTATAGAATCTTCATGAATAGTGGAGGCTTCCTCTGTTTTATCTCACTCAATATTAAGCTCTTGCATCTTTTTGGATTTTCTGGTAAAGGATTTTTGGGCTTGAATACAAATGCTGCAACCTCATCCTCGAATTCCAGTTTCTTAGAAGATTTCATCTTCTTCGGTTTTCCTTCATCAAATTTTATGTAATCTGACTGTACCAAAGGGGATTCTTCAATATCAATGGCTTGTAAAATATCATTTAAGTTACCTTTTAAGCCTAGAATCTCTCCTGAAATAACTGCTTTACCCTTTTCCTTTGCAATTTGACTTCTAGTCAATCTCCTTTGAACTGGTTTATTAACTGACTGTTCTTGTGTCATTTCTTTAACTTCAGCTATATTTTTTTTTTGTAGGTTGAGGAGTCTCAAGAATAACCATGAATGCTTTACTCACTTGCTCTTTCACCTACTTTTTAGGTTTTAGCTTAACAAATCTTTTTGACCTTGTCATTATAGGCTTACTAGTTTCTGCTGGTGGGATTTCTTTAGCCTTAGGGTTAATGCCTATAGCTTGTGTTTCCACTCCAAAAACACATAAAAACAAAAATTATGAACATTCCCTTTTGATCCTTTCGAGTTCATGTAAAACTATCAATTTAATTAGACCATGTTGAAAAAGGGAAGTTTAATATCCTTGAGATTTCATTTGCACCTTATCTACCATCTTATATATACTTCTATACAGAAAGAATGGAAAATATAGAGAAATCATGCCAGTAATGTGCAATATAGGTTTAAAATTATATGAATATACTTTATGATACCTTCCCTCACAGGTGAAATACCTTTGTATGTTGAAGAGAAAATTTTCATAGGTGTCTTTGATGTAACTCCTTGGAATTGCCTTGGTTAAGTCTGTTTCTACAAATTCGGGCTTTAGAAATAATTTACATTCCTACATGTCAAATCTGAAGCCTTTGAACCATCTCTCTTTCCCCCTAGGAATCTCTGTCACCAAAGCTATGATTTTAGGATTAATTGACAAGGTTAGGATTCCAATTTTTGTGTTTGAGCCAGTGAAATGTAGGGAAAACTCCTTTGTCACCTGACTGCACGTCCTCCCTGCAATTTTTCACAAAATTTCCAACACCCTCTTTTCTTGAAAGCCTCCAATACTAGTTTATCTTTGACTAGGGCCTTTGTGCTTTCAAGCTATGTTCTAAAACAATGTCCAGACCTATGGTTTTTCTTTTCTTCTATCATCTTTGCCTTTGAATTTATGTAACAAATCAGCCTCGCTTAAATTTTTGTTTGTCAGCCTCGCTCGCTTATGGTAGTCAGGATCGCTTGTTAATGGTATTCATCCTTGCTTGAAAATATATTAAGGAAGCTTTGGTATGAGATTACCACCATATTAGTATTCAAAAAAGGCATGCAGTAGTGTTTGTGCATGAGAAATGAAACAAAAGACCAGCCCTTTTGAATTTGAACTCACCTATCATGATGACCTCTACATTTTAAATGATGTATTTGAATGGTTGCAAGCTTTAGAAATGACCCCTAGCTGACACCTAATGATGTAAAATTAATGGAATTTGAAATTTTTGTTGATTTGACATGATCTGCTACGAATCCACACTTTCGTAGCACGCTTAGTGTATTTTCAGGGAAAAGCGCTATGAAAGTAGAAGCGCTTTCGTAGCGCAAAACATGTTTTTTACACTGTCTACCCTACAAAAGTGTGGTTTCGAGGCTAATTCCAATTTTTTTTCAAAAGGTTTAAGATATGACATCTAAACAAGATATGGTACTTTCAAACCATGGAATAAGGTTGTGAAACTTTATTTGGATATGAAAACATAAGAATTTTTAGAGTCTTACCCTATCACCTACCCTTTAAAGCATGAAATGACCCAACACCTATCTAAGACCATGACTAGGAACAATGTAAACTATCCAAGTTTAGAAATTGTTTTTATGGTGATAACAGATGATTTGCTTGATCAATTGAAAAATTTTGTTTACTTCACTAAGTTGGAATTATGTAGCGGATATCATCAAATACAGATAGCAGAAATGATATATGGAAAACAACATTCCAAATTAGGCAAAGAATATTTGAGTGGTTAGTAATGCCTTTTGGTTTATGCAATGCGCCAACAAATTTTATGCGTGTCATGAATGATGTCTTTTGGCCATATATTGACCAGTTTGTCATCAGTTATTTAGATGATATCTTAATATTCAGTTCAAGTAAGGAAGACCATGTTAAGCATGTTAAGCAGGTTTTTGAAATATAGCACAGAGAAAAACTATACCTTAAACTGTCGAAATGTGAATTTGGGAAAACATCATTGGTTATCTTGGGGACATAGTTGGAGGTGGTCATTTAAAGATAGATCCATCTAAGATAGATGTAATCCTTAAGTGGCCAGGACCACAAAACGTGACTGAAGTTATAAGTTTTCTAGGGCAGTTCAGTATTGGAGAAAATTTATTACTCAGTTCTCTTTGATTGCATCACCATTACATGCTCTAACAGGATGTAAACTCTGTTTTCAGTGGAGAATTAAACAACAAAAATATTTTGATACAATTAAGCAGAAATTAGTCACGACACCAGTCTTAGCATTAACTGATCTTCAACAGCCATTTGAAATAGAAAAAAAAGCAAGTGAATATGCAATGGGTGTAGTCCTACTCCAAAATGGAAAGCCAATTCTTTTTTATTCTGAAAATTTTTCTAAGGCAGTAATTAATTATCCAGCATATGATAAGGAACTATTTTTTTTAGTAGAAAGTGTAACGAAATGGAAACATTACATAATGGGTAAGGAAAAAATGATTCATACAAATCATCAACCACTTCAATACCTTCAATCACAGACTACGTTGCAACAATCTCGCCACTATAGATGGATGGGATTTCTTCAGCAGTTCCACTTAGTAATTAAATATAAGAAAGGTATAGTAAAAAAACTAGCTGATATGTTGTCTAGACCGTATTTGAATGCTTCAGTAATACTGAAAAATAGTTCATTGAAACATGAAAGTTATGTAGAACAGTATAATACTGATGAATTTTTCAAAGAAATTTATGAATCACTAACTCATGGTGCTCAGATATGGGAAATCAATTATCATATTCCTAGCAGGTTTTTATATCATTCGGTAAGTTATGTGTACCATAGACAAAAAGAGTGCAAGTCATTCGGGAAGCTCATCCTTCTTGGATAGTAGGACATTTTGGCATAAGAAAAGCTATGCCACAAAGTCAAAGGTATTGTTATTGGTCTCGTATGTATGAAAAAATTTCAAAGTACATTAAAGGATGTGTAATGTGTTCGACCAGAAAACCAAGCAATTGAAAGATTGGTTTGTACATGCCACTTCCAGTTCCTTCGTGACCATGGGAAAGAATTTCCATGGATTTTGTTGGAGGACTGCCTATGTCCAGGAAAGCACATGATTATATGTATGTCGTGGTTGGTAGATTCAACAAAATGTGCATTATTTTTCCGTGAAAAAAGCAAGTAACTGAAAAACATACATCACAAATGTTCTTCCAACAGGTATGGGTTCACTTTGGGTTACCTACTTCTATTATTTCTCACCAAGATACTCTATTTGTAGGATAATTTTGGTCCACTTTATGGGGACTTATGGACACCAAGATGAAGAAGATCACAACTTTTCATCCGCAGACTGATGGACAGAGAGAAGTGGTGAACAAGACCGCGATACATATTCTTCGGGGTTATTGCAGTAAACATCCTAAGTTGTGGGATGAATATTTACCTTATGTGTAACATGATTACAACCGAGCTTTACATTCTTCGACTCAAATATCACCATTTGAAACATGTTTTGGGTATCTACCAAAGTCACTGATGGAATTTATTTTCGGTGAAGAAGATAAAGTGGATGGACACGATGATTCAAGAAAAGAATTTAAGTTCCTTCAGTGGATACAACAAAAACATGAGGAAATGAGGTAGTACAAGATCAGTTGGAGAAGATTCAGGCCAAATAAAAATTGCGCCATGAAAAGCATCATGTCGATCATCATTTTCAGGTCAACGATCAGGTATGGTTGTATATCAGTAAAGGCAGGTTAAAAGGGGAAGGTAAGAAACTGAAATATATCAGGTATGGCCCCTTCAAAATTGTTGATAATATTGGAAATAATGTTTTCCGATTCGATTTACTGCCTTACATGCATATTTAATCAGTTGTGAATGTTGAAAATCTAAAGTTGTATGAACCTCCGATGATTTTTGATCCCAAGGATGATACAAAGATCCCTTCTATTGATGATTTATCACCTGAATAAATGACCGAGTTGCAGGAAGATACCATCTTGGACATAAGAGTTTGTACTTCTAGGCAAGGACATGTGGAATATCTTCGAGTGGGACTCAAGGGAATGAATTCGAGTAAGGCAAAATGGATAGAGATTGGAAAAGTGAGGGAGATGTACCCTCACTTATTATCTACTTAAAATCAAACTTTAGTGGTCCAAAAGCTTTCAAGAGGAGAGGATTGATCCAGGAGGATCTTGTTCAGTACAGATCAATAGAGTTTTAGTTCTCTCGATGTCTGGTTCAGTCTATAATTTGCCAATTTCGTCTGTGTCATCCGAAGAAAATGTCATCAAGTTGATCATGGTTAGGTTCATGGCATGTATTTTGGTGTAATTGGTCCTATTTGTATTTATGGTGAAATACCTTAAAAATTTAAAAATGACCTAAGGTTTAAACACCTAAATACCTAACCTAGGTCCTAAATTCATAAACCTAAGAATTAAAACCCTAAACGCATTAAAACTATAATGGAAAACCCACTTTTGGGCTATATATTAAAATCCCAAAAATCAAAACAAAATTAAAACAATGTTAATCACGTAGTTAAATAGACCATTGTGGGAATGGTGAGCATGTGACAGGTTTATTAACTGGGGCAGAATTGTTAACCGTCGGGTTAGTAAAACCGCGATGGAAACCGCGCATGTGACAATTGTTGTGCGACCGTCGGAGCCACCTTAACCGCCGGTATTAGATCTTAACCACCGGACCATAACCGTCGATGTTGGCGCTGATCACGTGCCAAGGGATTTCCTCCTCCTAGTTAGCTAGACTCCAGGATAAATTTTTATCCTAAAGTTTAATTTTGGGTTTTTTGATTTAATTCAGTGCTAAGGACCTTATCACTTAAACCTAGGAATTTAATAGGAGATAAATATTCGAACCCATTCAGCTTGATTTGATCAACCACTTCTAAGTTTGGCATTTGGAGGTTTGAGGACATTATAAAGCCATGAAAAATTGCTTGTTGAGGGACATTGATGTTTTGGAGGTCAGATTCAGAAGGATAGAGGCAATTTTGTTTTCAGCATAGCTCGATAGTCTGGAGTCGGAATTGAGCAAAGAGATAGGCATCAGAAAGGAAAGAGGGAGTAATTTCTGTTTACAGTATCCAGAAGTGCCTGCGAGCATGATCATTCTGGTTCATTTCTGTGTAAATAAATTCCTCAAGATCAATCTTAAAAAAGCGAACACCCTCTTGAAAGAAGACCTGGAGATGTAGTCCACCAGGGATAAACTCCGTAATCAACTATTTTCTTCTTCTTATATCTGGTTTGTGTTGTACTTTAATCATATATTTGCCGCTGGTTTATGTCGTCTTTCACTTTAAAGCTCCCTTCAGTTAACAATCAATGTTAATGACAAACTAATAAAACTATCTCAACACTTAATCGATCGTATTCATATCATCAGGTCTCATGGTGAGACATTTGAGGAAAGGAGAATTGCTGATAAATTTTTAAGAAGTCTACCAACAAGGTTTGATGTGATAGTTTTGGCCATAGAAGAGACAAATGATCTCTCATAGTTTTCGCTGGATGGACTTCATGCATCACTAATGTCTCATGAGCATAGGTTGAACAGAGAAAAAAAATCCTCATTGGAGCATGCTCTCAAGACAAAATTTTCATTCAGTCAAGGTAGAGGTCGAGGAATATCATACTATAGAGGAAGAGGAAGAAGCCCACACAAAGGTAGAAGAAGCAACCCTTCAAGCTCAGGTGGAAAGGGCAACAATCAAAATCCAAGCCAAGGCTCAAGCCAAAATCAAGCAGAAGGTCAGAGGTATGATAAATCTCAAGTTCAATGTCATTATTATAAGAAGTATGGTCATTATGAAAATGAATTTAGAAAGAAATAATATGACATAGGTAAAAAAAAAAAGTGAAAATTTTATAAAGGAAAATCAGAACCATGATACCATGCTTTTAGCTTGTAATGTAGCACAAGAAAAACAAGGAGATGTATGGTTTCTAGATTCAGTGTGTAGCAACCACATGATAGGGAACATAGAAATGTTTTCCAATTTAGATGAGAGTGTAAAATCTGAAGTGAAATTAGGGACTGATAGCAAGGTCTCGGTCATGGGAAAAGGAGGAGTAGATATTCTAACAAAGAAGGCAGAGAAGAAGTATATTTCAGATGTTTATTTTTTTCCTGGTTTGAAGCACAACCTCATAAGCATTGGAAAAATCATGCAAAACGGCTACAATGTCTTTTTCAAAAATGATGTATGCACAATATTGGATAAGCCTCCAAGTAGACATCTGATTGCAAAATTTCATATGAAAAACAATAAAATGTTTCCCTTAAAGCTAAGATTATATTTGAAGGAAGGTGTTCAGGCACATATGTCAATAAAATCATAAGAGGATGAAAGAAAAGTTGCAGCTGTCACAAAAGTATACTTTTAAGCAGAGGTCAAAGATGAAAATTGGTTGTGGTATTTGAGATTTGGTCATCTCAACTTTGGAGGTTTGAATTTGTTGCATAGGAAAGGTATAGTGAAAGGATTGCCACTCATAGAAAAACCAGACAACCTATGTGAAGGATGTGTCTTGGGCAAACAAAAAAAATAATTTCCAGAAGGAAATTCTATAAGGTAAAAAGCACCTTTGGAAATTGTCCACTCATATTTATGTGGACCAATGCAAACACCATTAATTGGTGGAAGCCATTATATTTTGACATTCATAGATGATTGCACAAGGAAGACATGGGTATATTTCCTAAAACATAAAAGTGAAGTGTTTGAGCACTTTACCACTAAAAATCTCTTGTTGAGAAGAAAAGTGGACACTACATCAAAGTGTTGAGGACTAATAGAGGTGGCGAATATATCTCAAGTGACTTCCTACATTTTTTAAGGGAGCATGGAATTTAGAATCAGTTTACAGCAAGGTATACACCTTAGCAAAATGGTGTCACAGAAAGAAATAATAGGACCATCATGGAAATGGAAAGGAGTATGTTGAAGGCAAAGAATTTTCCAAATGATTATTGGGCTAAAGTTGTCACTTGTTCAATGTATATAATTAATAGATGTCCAACCAAAAGTGTTATGAATAGAGTTCCTGAAGATGCATGGAGTGGAAGAAGTAAAAATTTCACTCACATGAGAGTATTTGGGTGTGTGGCGTATGCACATGTCCCAAATGAGTTGAGGAAGAAGTTGGAAAACAATTGGGATAAATGTATATTTCTTGGATACAGTGATGAATCCAAGGCATACCAGCTCTATAATCCATCAACCAAGAAGGTAATAATCAATAGAGATGTTCAGTTCATAGAAGAGGAAGAATGGAATGGAAGTTTAGAGAAGATAGTTAATGTGAAGACATGTATGTCACTTGAAGAAAAAGAGGAATTGACTGCAACATGTAATTCCTCAAGGGTGACTCCTCCTCCACCTACACAAGCTCAACAAAGAAGTCAACATGTGGCATCACAAGAAAGTAATAGGACAACATTGTGTAACCAAGAAATTTCTTCTCCAAGTACACCACAAAGATCTGCAACGCCATCTACTTCAAGCGCAACACCAAGCCCATCTTCAGCAATCATAAGAAGACCAAAATTTGGAAATTTAAATGAAATTTATGAGCAAGATGAAGTTGATAGTAGCACTGGTCTGAATTCTATATTTGCATTATTTTTTCATTTATATGATCAAATACATTTTGAGGATGCAGTCAAAGAAGAGAAATGGGTTGCGACAATGGATGAAGAAATAGGAGCAATAGAAAAGAACGACACACGGGAGTTAGTGGACCTTCCACAAGGAAAATAAGTCATTAGAGTGAAGTGGGTCTATAAGACCAAGGGAAATATTGAAAGACATAAAGAAAGGCTAGTTGTCAAAGGATACAACCAAAAACATGGAAGAGATTATGTGGAAACATTTGCGCCAGTCACGAGTATGGAGATAGTGCATACAGTGTTGTCAGTTTTCATGCAACATAAATGGAAAGTCTATCAAATGTACATAAAATCAACGTTCTTAAATGGAGTTTTGTAAGAGGAGGTATATGTTGTGCAACCACCTGGTTATGAGATAGAAGTCCCAAAAGACAAGATGTATAGGTTTTGGAAAGCTCTCTATGTGTTGAAGAAAACACTATGTGCATGGTATAGCAGGATAGATGCTTACTTGATGGAAAATAGGTTTGACAAATGTGACGATGAACCTATTATCTACATCAAATAAACTAAATTTAAGCTTATTATTGTCGTTTTGTATGTAGATGATTTTATTTTTACAGAGAGTGATGATTTCCTCATCGTTGATTTCAAATCAGTCATGAAAAATGAGTTTGAAATGACTGACTTGGGGCTGCTAAGATATTTTTTAGGCATAGAAATGAAGCAAACATAAAATGAAAATTTTATCTCTTAAGAAAATTATGTTGCAAACATTTTAG
The DNA here is from genome assembly GCA_034641835.2 of Pinus albicaulis. Taxonomy (NCBI): domain Eukaryota; kingdom Viridiplantae; phylum Streptophyta; class Pinopsida; order Pinales; family Pinaceae; genus Pinus; species Pinus albicaulis. The sequence goes on along the minus strand of JAXQQM020091081.1, from coordinate 196,919 downwards.
GGAGGTTTAATATTCAGAACAGCAAGCCAACACCAACTCCAACAATTACGGGTTGAAGTTGAACAAGGAATATTGTAGTAGTAATGTCAATCCAACATTATACAAAAGTATCATGAGTAGCCTAATGTATTTGACCACAACTAGGCCCAACATAATGTATGCAATGAGTTTGGTGTTGAGGTTCATAGAGACACCGAAAGAGACACATTGGCAAGCACCAAAAAGAAGTTTAAGGTAAGTCAATGGGACAAAGGAGTATGGCGTTTTGTACTTCGCAACATATGATTTTGGGTTGGTTGGTTACACTGATAATGATTGGGCAGGAAGTGTTGATGACAGAAACAACACGTCAAGATATGTTTTTAATTTGGGTTCGGGAGCTATTTCACGGGCTTCCAAGAAGCAGTTGATAGTGTCATTGTTAATAGCAGAAGCTGAATATGTGGCCGCAACAACATCAACGTGTCAAGTAGTTTGGATGAGAAGGATGATGAGGGATTTATACCATGAACAAGATGGAGCAAACAATATTTTATGTGATAATAGCTCAAAAATTGCACTATCAAATAATTATGTCTTTCACAAGAGCACATTGATGCTAAATATCATTTCATAAGATAATTAGTTAACAATAGTGAGGTTGTGTTGCAGCAGGTCAAAATAACAAGTTGTAGACATCTTCACAAAGCCATTGGCAGGTGAAATTTTTTTTTATCTCAAAGATTTTTTTGGGAATGGTCAATGGCAGAAATTGCAATTAACTAGAGTGTTGGAGAATTGATCTTAACCACCTCGTTAAATACACTAAAAAGCAGCCATACCTCAGTGAATTTTTTGCAGGTTGCGGATTGTGTTTTCAGGTTAAAGGACATGGAGTACTGAGCACATTACATAACCTATTCTGCAACACATTAAATTAAGTAAAAGTCAATTTGAAATTTATTAATGGTTAGTAGAAACACATGGGAAAACATTTACTGTGTGTTAAATTTTGTCTACCATGAATTAAATGTCTCAGATATATATTTTTTGATTTTACATGTAAGGACAGGTTAGATGTAATGTGGCGGATGTAAGTCTAGAAAGACAAGGAGTAAATCATGGAGAAAATTTTGGTGGCCGTGTGAAAAAAATAGTTACAGGTTTAAAGTTCCAGAACTAGTAGGGATATAGTTCTCGAAATTTTCACTTATCGTTATTACCTAAACACTCTATTTTACTCTGTTTCAGAGTGAGTAAAATTATTTGATTATATTTGCTCCTCTATAGTTGGGATTTTAATCTCCACCACTCTGTAGTAAGACCACAACGGTATGGTTTGGATTAAGCTAGTTGACCCAAATCCCAAAAATGATATCTAATTATTTTACTAGTTAATAAAATAATTGTTTTCAGTTATAAATTTGTTAAATAATTATGTAAAATTTTTATTGATTTAATTTAAAAATATCTGAATTTAATGTATTAAGAGGAATACCTTCATGATTTGTTTTCCACAATGGTATGGTGTGCATTAGCTAGTTTCAATCCCACATATATAATTATCTTACTGGTTAATAAAATAATTGTTTTCAGTTATTCATTTTTTAAATAATTATGTAAAATTTTTATTGATTTAATTTAAAAATATCTGAATTCAATTTTTTAAGTGATGATGTTTATAGGCATGTTTACTTTTTATCATTTTAATTTAATTATAAATAATTATTAAGTGGATGGTGGAGATTTAACTTCCATGGAATATTCGTAGTAGTATACAAAGATCAAAGATTAAGACTTATCCCCAAGTTAGTTAAGCTCTTCTAATTTATTTATATCAAATCAATCAATCAAATAAAATTTCATACCAACTCATGTTATATTGTGTATGTGGTATTGATAAGCCATGGTATTAGTCCATGGTATTGTAACAAATGTTATTTACAAGTTAATAATTTCCATAATAAAATGAGAGTGAATCTCCATGATTAAGGATATTAATTAAGACATAATTTAAGTTATTTAATATTCATTAATAATAATAATTTAAATTAAAGATCAAATTTATTTCATTTTTATGATTTTTTTAATCCAAGCAATATCAAATGTAATGTGCTTTGATACTTTTCATAAATTTATACTTATCTTCATTTACTAACTATCAATTTACATAAATGTAATAGTAAATTATATATACATATATCTGTGTGTGTGAGATACTTTTTCAACATAAATAACATAAGTTATATATTTCATATTTATCACTTTAATATAGATGGTATTATTTGGAAAAGATTGAAGATTTTTCAAACATTTTGATTTTCTAAGTAGTATATATTAACAACACTATATTTATGATCAATAGAATTTAGAAAATGATTTTTGTGTTTTTTGAAATTGATATATTTATATAAACTTTAAATATTATAAAATTTGGAGAATCATCAGATATTTTGAAGTGAAAATATGAAAAATATGATTTTAGATGGAAATAAATAAAGAAAAATAAAATTAAATAATAAGAGTTAAAATAATCAATTGAAATGAATGATAGTATTATATTATCACACATTTAACTTCTTAAACCTTCGCATTGTAAATATTTTGATCTATGCTTATCATAACGTTTTAACCTTTAAACTAGTTCATAAAAGACATAAGATCTACTTTCCATAAAGATATGTCATATATTTTTATGATTTTTTTAATCAAAGCAATTCCAAATGTAATGTGCTTTGATACTTTTCATGAACTTATACTTATTTTTATTTACTAACTATCAATTTACATAAATGTAATAGTAAATTATATATCTATATATAAAAGTTTCATAAGATATTTTTTCAATATAAATATTATTACATATTTATTTCATATTTATCACTTTAATATAGATGATATTATTTTTTTAAAGAGGTGTTTTAGTTTTGGAAAAGATTAAATATTTCTCAAATATTTTGATTTTCTCACAAGTATATATTAACAACACTATATTTATGATCAATAGAATTTAGAAAATGACTTTTGGGTTTTTGGAGATTGGTATATTATGTAAATTTTAAATATTATAAAATTTAGAGAGTAATCAAATATTTTGAAATGAAAATATGAAAATTACGATTTTATAAGGGAATAGATAATGAGAAATAAAAATAAACAATGAGAGTTAGAATGATGAAGTGAAATGAATGATAGTATTATAGTATCACAGCTTCTTAAACCTTAACATTGTAAATGTTTTGATCTATGCTTATCGTAAGGTATTAACCTTTAAACTAGTTCGGAAAAAAAATAAAGATCTATTTTTCATGAAGACATGTCACATATTATTAGCATACAAATATATTCCAAAATTTTTTAGTATGCAAAAGAAAATTCGATGTCGATTATTCCTATGCATTTTTCTCTTAGATTGGAGCTACGTAATGAATGTTTTAATAAATTTATGGAAATGAGTCTGACGAGCTATTTGGAATTATGACTATGAAAGGAATTTTTTATCATTAAGTAGGAATATTACATTAGATAATTTCTTCACTCCTAAAAAGTGAGACTTTTTGGGTAGTCTATGTTGATCCCATGAGAAAGTGGGATACCCGAAATGATTGAAAAGTAGAGAAACATATATCATTTATGTGTTGTATAAGTTGAAAGGAATGATATATAGATTTACGGGATTGTTAGTAAGGATTTTTAAATTGTGAATATTAGGAAATTGGGTAGTATGAGAGGATTAGAACCAACAATATGTGATTTCGTCTTTGTGATTTAATAGAAATTTGTCTTGATACAATCCAAAGGGAATTTGGGAAGCATACAAAAAGGATTAAAAGTAAGATCCTAGTTCAATATCCTTTTACACATCCTTTTACCCATGTAGAGGTATATGATAAGTATTGCATATTAATAAAAATATATCTATGAACTTAATATTTCACATATAGCAAAGTATTTTGAAAACCTCTTTGCATATATGTAACTTAGTCTACAAAATCTTTTTAATCATTTATTGTTATAGCACATCAGGCATAATAATATATGCAATCAAAATAGTATAGTATAATAGCAAGTAGTATATTAAGGGTGAGTCAATTTTATTTAGATTATTTATTAACGAACAGATTATAAGTATAATAGAAATATATAGCACTTCAAATTCACTTGATCTCAATACATGTTGTTAAGGTTGAATTTCTTAGCAATAACTAATGATTACTTTTTAATATGATGTCTTGACTAGATCTAATAATGTTTAGCATAATGCACCCATATACATTTTAGCTTGGAAACCATTAATAGATATTTTATGTTGTCACTTAAATCAAAATATGGGAAACATGAAAAAAACAGAACACAATATGTTCTAAATGAAGAAAACTAAGTGAGTCTTAATATATTAAAGCTAGGATCAACTAACTCGCAATGAACAAATTTTTGGAGTTGAATATTGATTATAATTTAAAGAAAGAATCTAACTACATTCCTACAAAGACAATGTTAGTTCCATTCAAACTAGGAAAACACAAAATTTTCCATATGTGAACCTAATAAGCACCATTGTTATGTATTCAGATGAAAATTCCACAAAAACATCAGAAACGATATATGAACAACTAGATAATTTTCCACTTCGAGGGGGAAACCTCCATTTACATCACATAAATGAAAAATTCTTGGATGATTCAAATGAAAAGATCTTCTTGGTATATATAAGAGTCTAAAGGGTCAAAATATAGTTAGGGACTACATAACAATAGTAAGGTAAGCGCAAAAAAAATAATAATGGTGTGATTTTGTGGGACATAACAATTAAAATATAGGGGCTACGCCAGTATTATAGGGACCCAACATGACCCTCTTATTCAAAAAATTGTTTTCTTCAATGCTTAAGTAGTTTAGGATGCTTTTGTATAAAATACTAATCCTCCCATATGGAATATTCAATAGGTAATTTCTCCCCCTTAATGAGATGATTTGAAATTGGTCAATTATGTAGCTAATGGAAAATATAGTTTGAACTAGGAGCTTTTCATCTATAACCTTGCTTAAGTATGAAACATGGAAAACTAGTTGTACTCGTGAAGATGCACGCGACTCCAATTTGCATGACATAGTACCAATATTTTGGAAGACATTGTAAGGGGCATGGTGCTTGGGTGATAATTTATTATCCTTATTCGCTTCCTTGACAAACATTTGTTTGTATGGTCACATCCATAAAAATACCCAAATGACTACACCAAAATTTATTTCACTATGATGTTGATATCCCTGCTATTTCATTTGATTTTGTGCCAGAGTCATGTTATCCTTGTTGTTCATAACTTGTTGTAGATGATTGATGTGACCTTCCACTTCTTGAACCTTAGAATTGTCTCTTAAATGAAATGTGATGGGAAATTAATGATATTCATAAAGTTCCATAATATGGTCATTTTGGTTTCGGTATAGAAGGAAGTGCAATACCACCATTCTTCGAGATGTAACCACTTGACCCATTGTGTTTGCTTATGTGATACAAATCAATAAAGGTATCCTTCTAAAAATTTGTTCACTATCTCATTTTTCCCATCATATTGAGGACGATAAGATAGGTTAAGAGATAATTGAGTACCGAGACATGAAAATAATTATGTCAGAAAACTCCTAGTGAAAGTGGGATCTCTCTTACTTACAAAATTATCTGGGTTTCCATGTAGCTTTTGAATTGTTTCCACAAATTTAATAGTGATTGTATTGTATTTTAAAGGATGAGATAGTGCACAAAACTGTGCATACATGGTAAGCCTATCAACTACCACCATGATGACACTCTTTCCTTTGGGCTTGGGTAGAATTGTAATAAAATCAGGGAAAATTTTAAGGACGGGAAATTATTTTGAAGTTTAAAACATTGGTGAATCTCACTAGTCCATAATATGAAAACTATAAAAATTTTATTGATATATTTGTCAAATTATTCAAATTTATAATGATTTTCTATATACTCTATATAATATTGGTGATTTTTAAGTTAAAATAATTTTATATTGTAAAATTTGGGTGAATCAACTTTATAAAAAAATGGAAATTGGCGATTTTTTTTTTTTTTTTAAACATGGAAAATTAGCCCACCTGCGAATATTAGCCCCTAAAATTTCCCATGAATAAAATCCATTGAGACCTCCTCTCAATGTTGACTTGGATTGGTTAATTGATCCTTATTTATGCAAGAATGAAATAATATACAAAGATACTCATAAACACAGAGATTCAGTGGAAATAAAACTTCATTTCATTAATAAAAAATGACTGAAATATGATTACAGGCATAATGGAAATAAAATAGCTAAAGCGTTGGTAGGCTTATCTCTGAGAAGAGATGTGTTGGCTATAGGTATTTGAATTGTGTTACAACGAGGCTCAAACATTACAAGGAAAAGTCCTTCTAATGTAGGTTATAAAGGAGGTTTTTAGTGTTATAAAATTGGCCAAAATTGTCAAAAAAACATTTGCTACAACATTCATTTTTCGGTAAAGGAGTTTTTGGCAAAGATTCTAATGGAATTTCAACACAACTAAAAAAACCTGGGTGGCCGGAGGATTTTACGGATGTTTTTCTCATCGGTGCAGACATCAGGTGTGAGCGCACTGATGCTTTTTACAATGTACGCACCGGTACTGTAAAAATACGAAGCACCAGGATGGAAAAAAAATTTCGTATTCCCGAGGGTGTTTAGCGACGTCCTAGGGTGTGTCACCCAGCAAGGCATGCCATGCCAATGGAAAGTGCATGCACCATGACGTTAAGGTGTAAAACTGCACCAGGACATCTAGGTGCTAAAATGCACCAGGGCATTAAGTTATAAAAATGTGCTGGCGTGTTAAAGGAAAACCGTATTAATGCATGCAACGCCTATCAGACCACCCGAGTGGTAGTCGTCGATAAATCCCACTGGGCATTATAATTGGTATTGGTATTTGTGTGGTGCCCAGAGGTCATAGAAATGCATTGGTAACACTCCGATGAACTGTAACTAACATGCACTGGTGTTCATTTTGGATTTTTTAGAAACATCGGCCTGTGATAGTGCAATTATTTTGATTTTTTAAAATTCATTATTCATCGAAAATTGTCACATATCTTATAACAATATTCATATCAATTAATTTTTTATTAGTGCATTTGAATGTAATGTTGGATTAATTTGTTATATCATATCATCAAATTTCACATCTCTTCATTGTAATATCTAATCATCCATATATTTAATTGATGGTGTAACATTTCACAGCGACAATGGAGAACACAATAGACTAAATTAAAATGTATATATATATATATGAATAAGACACTCATTGTCATACAAAATGGGATAGTTATTGGTATCCCTTTGTATTTCAATTATGACATTTTGTCCATTACATTAAATAAAATGTCTGATTTCATAGACATATTTAAAAAAATACAATGCCTTGCTTTGATATCCAAACATATTGATCATCGTTATTCGCTGGAACTATTGTCACTGCTCAATCTACTTCCATGAATTTGGTTATTTGGAGGAATGTTTTGTTCATTTTTTTCATTGTTTTATTCTTCTTAAAGTTCCATCTACAAACATAAAAATAAAGTGTAATGAGTGTATATACATTGGTGAGAATAATAAAAATTGTAAAATAAAATAATATACATTAATGTAAATCGAAAAGAAATGTACCATAGCAAGAGTTTACTCATGAACTATACACATTCTTTCAAATCCAAATTTCATGCCATCTCTTAACAATTCGTTTGTTGGCACAGTTCCATAATTTGTTACCAGCAAGTTTTATACCCCATAACAAATCATAGATTTAATATAAAAGATTTTTTTGTTCTATTAATTATAGACGGAGCTAAGTAAAACAAAATAGATGCTTACAAATTCTACAATTAATTTTTGATATGCAAACATATAATGACAACCCATATTTAATCCAATGTCAATCAATTCTTCTGATGGTTCTTCTTTGTATGTTAGCACCTGTTTGAAGAAATTCAATGATGATTGTTGCAAAACAACTTAAAATATACAAAAATGAAATCTAGTTAAGTTGTTATAAGGAACTAAAAATTACTCACAAACATAGATATCAACCATTTTCTTCCTTGTCGTCCTGTTTTATGTGTTGAATGGCTTTCATTTTATTTTATTTTCTGGAAGAAAATACTTGAAAATTAATATTTAACGCTAAATTGTTTATTTATTGTACCTAATCGAAAAATTCAATGATTACATATTACATTTCAAGCACGTTGTTGTTGAGATGGCTCCTCGTGCGATGCAATTATGTCCATTTCTTTGACCATCTCCTTGTACTCCTTTTCGGACATTCCTACTGTCATATTTCTGATATCAGCTCCTTCATCTTTTGAGATTTTCATAATATTAGTAAAAATTTAACGTGACAATAAACTATTTAATTTTTACATTGATATATGAAAAGTAAATATAACAAAAGTGATATTTATAAATGATTTCTTTCTAGTAATATATACAGATAATTCTAGAAAAACGTTTAAAGGAATATTACTTTTTCATTCCTTCCTTTTTGTTGTTTTACATTTTTTCTATTAAAAGTGTGACATGTCTCATTGACCAATTTTCTGGAAACTCATCCTGTAGTTTAAATAAAATTTTGTTCCTGGAATCCTGTAAGTGGAAAGAACGTTTATACATTTGTTCCACTAGATCCCTCAAATTTTTGTAAAAGTTTTTCCCCCTTTCATTAACCTCTAGCACCACTCCAGATGAGCTAAGGAGCAATTAATTTTCATTTTCATGTTCTATTTTTTTTCTTTTCTTAGAACAACCTTCCTTTTCTTTGTTGTTGATCCCTGTAGAGCATTTAACATATGTGAATTAATAGATTGTTTGAAACATGTTATCTAATATTTTTAAGTATATTATTAATGAAAATTAAAAAAAGAAACTCAAATTGGATCGATAGTATTTTTTCATTCACCTGATTCATCCTTCTGCAATTTTTCCAACAAGATTTTACACTCTTTTGGTTTTAGATCAGAAATAATGTTATAGAGCTTCATAATTTTGTGGCTCTCCATGATACATAGTAATCAATACATATTAGTTAAACTTACATATAGTTAGAAAATAATAATTTTTATTATATATCATTTTTTGGATTCAACTGCGTTAAATAAGTCATTCATCTATGACCATTTCCAAGAGAGGTAGTCGTAATTGACTAATTTATCATGATTTTGAATAGTCCACTTAACACTCATTGCATTGGGTGATGCTCACAGAGGTGAATAAGTGATATTGAAATCCCAAAAATGATATCTAATACAATTCATTACAGAAACCCCTCATACTTAAATAATAATTTTTGTAAAGGATTTACAAAGAAATTTCCTTTTTTTCTTTTCTCGATCTACTATGAGTATTTTTGTTACTTGAACTCTTGCTGGCCATTTCTTTATCAATATGAAACCTGTACCATACCATTCATTAATATATTTTATAAATAAATTGCATACTTTTCAGGTAAAAATAAAATAAAAATGGTGCTCCTTTCCCAAAGTACACACCGAACGTGGTGCGGTAGGTTCTTATCAACGCACCGCCAATACAGTAGAAACATCGTACGATGATCTTTGTAAAAAAACGAGACCCAGTGCACTAATTAACAAAAACATAAATTAATAATTTATATATATATATAATAATGTTTTCTCAGTACACATTTGGTGCGCTATACTACAATAGCGCACTAGTGCACTATTTTAAACAGGGTGCATCGATTAAAAATAATCTGTTTTTCAAAAAATTGTGCAAGGGCCGACATGGATTGGGATCCGACTCTGCAAGTGGTCCCATGGGTTAGATGTCATACGCCTACATATATAGTAATACAAAACCTATAAATATAAAATGAAAAGCCATAATTGTGAAGTCACATAAACAAGAAGAAGCAAGGGTTTAACATAAGAATGGTTTTTATTTTATTTATTTGTTTATTTATTTATTTTTTTGAAAATGCACAGTAAAATTTAAAATTTTTACTATGCATGTATTAAATCCAACATAAACTGTAAAAAAAACAATTATTACAATAAAATTTAACAATTTTACTATACTACAGGGATTTTTTTGTGAATCACCAAATGTTTCAAATTCCGATTCTCTGAATAGTGTTCTTGTTCAAAGGTATTTTGTTGCTCCATAGTGCTCTTGTGCTCTCTTGCTCCAGGTATGTCTCTCGTACAAATATCTCCCTGAAAATTTTTGCAAAAATAATGAAATAATGAATATATTTTACTATTTAAAGAACGTTTTTATGGAATTAGATTTCCGAAAACAATTTGCAGCCCATTTTTCAATTTGCCACTTTTTTTTCACTTTAAAACAAATTAAAGTGGTGCTTTTTTATTTCTAGATTTTTAGTTCATTTTTTAAGTAACATCATCGGTGCATTAGTTAATAAAATTGCACCGGTGCGTAGTAATTAAAACACACCGGTGCGGTTAACTGTACATTAGCACCGATAACAATAAGTCCATTTTTAAGGCATCGAAATTACTTTTAGGTATTTTGTACACCAAAATTTATTGTTGATTTTGCTCAAATGTAGGGAGAAAATCTCATAATTATATCAAATGGAAAGTTCTTCAAAATCCAGCACTTTTCATAATACTTATCAAAGTCCATCGCAGATTTCTCTGTATCCATCTCCAGACATAATTACTTCAGGATTTATTTATATTTTCATTATCTAATTGAATTTATATTTTTTATCCATGCTAATTTGCTGAATAAAATTCATGTATAGAAATTTGTAGGTTCATGCATATTCAGAATTGAGTTCAGATGCACAAAATATTCAAACAGCTCCAAAATGTCAGAAGCTCTTATTAGGAGCATTATACTGCAAGGCGCATATGGTAGATGAAAATGGACAACCGCTTCCCCCTACCAATTGTAACATTTCATCTTCTGGCCACAATCCTGAGACAATGATTGTAGTAATAGTTGTTTGTTATATTAATGTAATTATTTCAATGACAAACCAATTAATCATGCATTTTCGACGTGCTTACTAATTAATATCATCGACTTTTCACTAATCATGTTCAAATATATTTTTTAAAATGATTAGGATTCTAGTGATGTTTAGCGACCTACTTACCATCGTCTATTTAACCCCACGACAATGTCAAATCGAGAGAAGGCTAAATTAAGAGAAAAAATTGGAGAGGAACGATACCAAGAATGGTTGAATCAATCACCTATTCAATTCCCACTACGTCCAGATTCACCAATTAGGAATGACTATGGAAATAATAGTTTTTCAAAAGCTAGCAATGGAGGCAATCAAATAGAGGTTGGTATGGATGATTACTTAAGGGATATGACTACCATGGAGACAATTTTGTTAGATGCATTCCAAAACGATGATCAGCTAGGGGATGATGCTCATATCATTGATACATTTTTCTAAAGCCTTAAATTTTCTTTCACCACCCATCTCTTTGGACCTAGAAGTTAGTCAACATCTACCCAGTTGTGGACAACGATGTTACTGTACAACTTGAAAGAAAATTTTGGCTTGTTGAATGCATGTTTCTTGGAAATTTTGAGGTAAGTTACCATAAAGTCCTCCCTTATATAAATTTGAGAAATATAATCACACAATGAACATTAAAAATGGTCAATTTTATGAACATTAATAATTATCGGCATTAATGTACATTTAATATTGTCCATGACCAAATATAGTTTATTCAAAGATAAGGTTCTTCCGAGTCATAATGTCTTTCCCGGTAGCTGCGAAGAGGAAAAGAAATTGCTGAAAATGTTGGTTGCTGAGTACATATCATATCATGCATTTCCAAATGATTCTATTCTATATAAAAAAGAATATGTAGACAAAGAAATATGTTTTAAATGTGAGCATGACAGGTATGATAAATAAAAAGAGAAGGGTAAATAATGTGGTCCTCCTTTTAAGATATTGAGGCACATGCCTATAATCCCAAGGATTCAAAGGCTCTTTCGTTGCAAATAAATAGCTATGTTGCAGGGATGGCATGCCTCACATGGAAGTGAGTTGGGAGTTATGTGAATCCCAACAGATTCAATAGCCATGAAGCATATAGAGGATACATGGCCCGAAAAATTGAAGGATGAAGTACAAAGTCTATGACTCAGCATAGCCATGGATTGCGTCAACCCATATTCCCTCCCGAACACCAACTATTCTATTTGTCCTGTAGTAGTGATAAATAAAAATATCCCCCCATGGTTGTCCTTGAAGAATGAACACCTTATGTTGGCTCTCATAGTCCTTGGTAGAAGGAAAGTGAAGAATATGGATGTCTACTTACAACCACTAGTAGATGAATTGAAGGAAATCTGGGATGGGATAAATGTTACTGTGTATCAAGACCCATCGCAACAGAGAGGAGTTTTACGTTGTATGGCATATGTGCTTACACGACATGATTATCCAGGCTTAGGATTTTTCTTTGGTAAATTATGTTTTTATTGATTTGTTTATATACATAACAATATTCTTTCCCATATTAGTTATTTAATTCATTGTAATTTTTTTGATCTCCATGATATTCTTTAACATGCCATGCATATTGTATAAAATAATTTTGGAGGTCTTGTAACAAAAGGGTATTATGGATGTAGATTTTGCGGACCTTGTCTGAAAGCTAGATGGTCCAACGAAAGCCAGTGTATGACTACTCCGTAGTTTTCCTCCCAGAATAACACTCGTGAAGAAGAGCAACATCTGCTTTCAATGAAAAACGAGAGATAACCTAAAGGTCTCCAATAACGACACGAGATGAATGGCTTAGAGCATATGCGAGAGAGAAGGATAAGGAGTTCACAGAAATGTTCTATTCAAATGGGGAGCCTATGTTCGATGATCTAGAATTATTGGACACCTATGTTAAGAAATTTCCCATTGGGATTAAAAGGAAATATCTCCTTTATAACCTCCCATATCAAGAGCATATTAATATTACCTAGTTATTAGATCCCATGCATATATTTTAAAAAAAGTCATTTTCTTTATGGAGGCACATATCATCGAAACAAAGTGACACATTGGCTATTAGGAAAGATCTTATTACTTCAAAAACTAAAAGGAAACATTCGCCAAGATGATTAGAAAGCACATGATCAGAGGCAATTGATGTCCTATGGATTTTAAAAAAATATGATCTTTCTTTGGCAAAGGAATTTATAATGGGTTTGAGGGTGCCATCTTCATATGGGCATTCACTACGACGTTGCTTCACCGTGGATGACCATTTGTCGAGTTGAAATCACATGACATTTTGAATATTCTAAGAGTACGTATAATTTCAAAATCGTGATTTCATTATTTTTTATATTAATAAATTGTATCCCATGCCGGGATCATAAAACATAACTAATTTTGTATATTATTGCATGTGTTTATAACTTTGCAGTGTCATTATCCTTTGTTTGTCAGTGAGTGTGTGAAACATGACTTCCCCAAAGACCTAGGATGTGCCATATCTAAATTATTTGCATTTGTGTGTTGGATCACGTCAAAGGAGATTCATGTGGCTAGCATTCCACAGTGGCATCAAGAGATAGTTGAGATTGTTTGTATGTTTGAGAAGGAACTGCCGATGAGTTTCATGGATTTGCAGGTTCATCTTCTAATCCACCTAATAGATGAATTTGAATTAGTTGGGGTGGTTTCTTGTCGTTGGATGTTCTTCTTAGAGAGGTAAATAAAGAAATTGAAAGGTTGTGTTCGACAAAGGGAAAATCCCAAGGGGTCTATGGTAGATGGGTACATATCGTATGAGTATTTATATTATGCTAGTGAGTACATCAACCAGATCGAAAACAGACTAGGTGTGGTGATTTGGGGCAATGAAAGGGATGAAGACGAAAGGGAAGGGGAGCTTCTCCAAACGAATGGAAAAAGACGCTTGATAAAGAGTAAGTGACTTATATTTTTTCAAATTTACACAAAGTAAATATTCATGTTGAACTTTGATGTAATGTATATTTTTATCTCATTATATGTACTATATGTTAGTTTTATTTCATCAGCGAATGTGAAAATTGAAGCAATCAATAAATTCGTTCTTTACAATTCCGAAGTGACACAACCGTGGGTCGCATTGTACAAACAAAAGGGGGTGAAGTGGGATAGTGAAAAGAAAGAATTCAGACAGTTGAATGGTATAAGTGTGACTTATCTCAATCATTTAAAATAAAATATTCCAATTATACGCCCCAACAATTGGGTTAGTGACCAAGTTAGAGATAAATACGATGCAACCGATCATTACCTGTGTGCTAAAGAGGATGTGCTAAACATAGGGATTGGGTGCACCCACTCGGTAATAATCTATTTCTGTACATTTTAAAATTAATAATTCACCTTTGAAATATAACATCTATATTCCATATTTTAACAGTTGGTTTATTATAAGACACATGATACTATGATTTTTAACCTTTTATAGGTGAATTTTTTCCCATCTATGTGGCCATATGGACACCATTTTCTCACAGAAACTGCCGATGATGGACACATGACAGAAGAATATGGAGTGGAAGTCAAGTTCGATCAATCTATTTGAGCTAGACACTGTGATCAAAACCTAGTACGAGGGACGTTAGGTTACATCAGAAAGATACAAGAGACCATGAAGTGGATTTATGTTCTTTCCAATGTGTTATTTTTAGGTGCAAGTGGTGGTACACCTTTGATTGGAATAATGTAAATGAATATTGCTATAGTACGCTGATATGTATAAATGCTAGAAAGATGTGGGATGAAGCTAAGGAGCCTTATGTTTTACCCAAACATTGAAACCATGTGTTTTTTTACCCCGATGTGTTGGATATGGATTGGTGGTTCATATTGAGACATGACCCTAGATTAAAACATATTTTTGAGAACAATAGTGTTATCACGCCAAGTGAGCTGGAAGATAATGAGGGTGATCATGAGAACAAAGAGTGATATGTTACATGTGTTATTTCATCATTTATATTGTTTAAGGTGGGTTTTTATAAATAAGTGGACTTAACCTTATAACTAAGACTCTCTTTTTTAAAACATTATAATATGTATTTTGAATTAATTGGTTTTCATTGTGTTAATGTTAAAATCATTTCACTTGATCATTTGCAATTATGTGGATCTCGAAAACAATGGTGCACTGTGTCAAGTTCTTTTTTTTTATGTCAATTCCTAAAATAATACAACTACTTGATTTCTATAAATGTGTGTGATTGATAACTTCAAAATGTATACTATTATTTTTGGTATGTAACATCACAATACAATAATGATAATTCTAAAAATGATTTTATTTGCATTATTTTCTAAACTTTATTATGTTACAAAAATGCATATTCTTCCAAATTTATTATTTTACAATTATTTATATTCATACAGATTTACAATTGTACAATTTTACAATTTTGGTAATTTAACAATATTTGTGGCATACGTTTTACTTACAGTAGTTATGGTTCAAAATTGACAATTAATATACAAATTTACAAATTTAAAAATTTGCAAATTTTAATAAAATTGAATGATGGCAATATATACAATTACAATTACAATTATGATTTTACATATAATTACAATTACAATGAGGATGCATGCAATCAAAATTACATTTTTATAATTTTACAAATTTACAAATTTTACAATTTTAATAAAATTGAATCATGACAATACATATAATTAAAATTACAATTTTACAATTTCAATTATGTACAATTACAATTACAATTTTACAAATATTTTACATACAATTACAATTACAATTTTATAATTTTACATAAAATTAAAATTAAAATTTCAATTACAATCACGACATAATACATAAATATCATGATTTAATATTAAAAATAAAAATCGTGATATTGATAACCATCGTACAAACATCAAATATACATCTCATGTAAAATAATTTCTATCACATACACATTTAAAATAATTTCTATCACATACACATTTATCTACAAGCACATTAAATGAACATATCTAACATGACCAAACAATATACACATCATAATGAAAACCAACATGTAAATTAAGTACATAAACATGAACATAAAATACATGGACCATATATATATATATATATATATATATATATATATATATATAATGCCAAAAATATAAAACTGTAATATAACTTCATATAAATGTCAAATATCTGGTGGCACTATATCAATACTAATACTAGTCAAGGCATGCTCAATCGATGGTGTAGCCTCATGCTCAGATAGATGATGTGCCTACTTCGGAGGTTCCTACTGATCAATCGATGGTGTATTTTGCTCAAGAACTATGTGTTGATGAGTCGTCAATGGTGCAACATTCTCGATGGATGGTGCAACCTACTCAAATGGACATGCCTACTCAGGATCAGGTGCTTGCTCAGCTAATGGTTGTGCCTTCTCAGGACTAGGTCTTCGTTGAGATGGTGCAGACTACTTATAAGATGCATGTTGATCAGGACTAGATGGTGGTTGCTCATGATCTCCGAAACGAGGTGAAGGAGGAGGAGGTGGAGTACTAGAATGATGATCACGCCCCTCATGATAATAATCATCAGATGAGTTTCTATGCCATGCATCTCCATGAAACCTATCCCTCCTAGCCCACGCCAGTGCTCTGGAAGTTCCAAATATATGACACATGACTGTCATCATATTGCGGTGCATGCCTCTCCATAGTTGTGTGAGCATACTATCAACCCAGATCCTTATTATCATAGCCGCACAAACTCCCTAATCAACTAGGAGTCGACACAGTTGGTAGCCGAAATCCATCCTGAATCAAGGGTCTGGCCTACGGTGCACCCCTGCGGGTATCTGAACCTGAGGATCAGGTCTATCACCCTGATCCTCCACGTCTGCCATCTCCTCATCAACATCTACACCTGGATCATTTGGTGGGGTTGGAATCATGTCCCCAAAGAATGTCCCAATATCTACAAAATATATAGTACACAAAAATAATTATACAATTTCATTAAACAATTTAATAAATAAGTTAAAGACGTGTTACAATAAATTTGATAATTCTAATTAATTAATTAAGACAATAAAATGAAACTATATTAATTTAAAGAAAAAAATAATATTACATATCACATCCGCTGGCTCATCTTGTGTTAAGAGGACGTTGGTACACCGTCGCCAATCGAAACTGCCATATGAACATGGCACCAGAATGAATGAGTGATCATCAAAATTAGCTAGCATCTCTAGTGCATTGGTATATATCCTGGCGGGAAAGCCAGACTGGCCCCACATCTGCATCTGTAAATGCAGCATCGGCCCATGAGGTTGCCGAAAAAAAGTAGGCCTCGTCTCTAGAAACCTCTCAAAAAATAAACAAAATAAATATGAATAAATGGGAAGGTAAACCTCCCACACGCCTGAGAATGACATATATCTAATGTTGTACAAAATTGCCACAAAAAAATTGCAGACCATCTCACAAGTCATGGCGCACAGAATAAAGAATCAACATAAAATAAAAGTGGGGAACTAATGTGTTTTCCTTCACTGGTATAGTGTGCAATGGTCCTCAGCAGTAGTAAGATTCACCTCACCTCCTCTGCACCAAATAAAGAAATATGTAATTGACCACCGGACACCTAAAAATCTATAGGAGAAACTATATCTTCCCTTATGTATCTCTGGGAGTACACCAATTGAACCCCTGCTGCACAGTCAATGGGGGCATCTCATAAATAGGGAAAATTCTACCCTCTCCTAGATAGGCCAGTAATAAATTATATGTCCTCCTTAATGGGCTCGAACCATTGGTGAGGTCCGACCTGGAAAGCCTATCGGTGGGCATCCCACCTGAAGATTATTTGTCCCAATAAGCCACTATGGCCCTTTAGGGATGTAGCCTCCTCCTAGAACTTGAGGAGTCCTCCCTCCCTTAGGAGCAACTGGGTGGATGCCATATTAGGGCGAGGGTACAAAACTCTCTCCCTCTCTCATGCCTCCCGTAGCTTAATCATGTTATAACGGTCCTCAATATCTTCTTATTGTTCCATTTTTTCTCTCCATTGATGTCGTTGAATGATTTACATATTAAATAAATTTTTTTATTAGATGAGAAATGTATATATATATATATATATATTGAAGAAAAAAAAGGCGGTATGCCCAAAAAAAAGTCACGCACTGGTACTAGTCCGTATTTTTTTTATCGTACACCGTGTTCATTGCGCATGGAAAATTTCGCGCACCGCCAAAGAAGGGAATATTTTTCTGTGATGTGTTGACGAAACTATATTCCTCGGGGTGGGTATTTTATTCAACGCATCGCCCAACAATTGTATATGTTCAATGGTGTGGTCCTGTAAATGACTGCACCATTGACTATGTAATGATGTCGGGCGGGTTGTGCGCTGACCTAACTATCTGCTCCGAGGCAGATAGTTTGGTCAACGCATTGCCCAAAAAAAACATATGGTCAATAGTGCAGTCCTGTAAATGACCGCAGTGCCTTGTTATGTTTTAAATCCATTGCGGTATGCATTTTTTCAGTACTGCATCGAAACCTGATGCGGTTTTGGTTAACATCGTTCATGGTGTGGCCTGTAAATTTATAGGGAGCACTGCGAACGGTGTGAGTGGAATGCCTCAAATGCACCACGCATAATTTTTTCTTTTTGAACGGTTAATTTGAAGTTAATTTCAAAATTTAATCCGCTAAAAGGTTTAGTTATTGAGAAACAAGTAGATTACCTATACATTTGTGCGTTGAGGAGGCATAATTTCCAAGGAATTGAAGAAACCATATTTTCCCAAAGTTCTCAAAAATTCGAACTCCACATAGTGCAAAATTGAAAACAGCAATTTGTGCAATGGGAGCACCAATGGCAGGGCATCTCACTCAAGACAAACTCACACTAGTGCTTGAGAGGTCTAGAGCACTCAAGAAGTAAAAATGATGTTTTTACGGCCGGTAATTTTTTTTATTTAACCCTTTTTCGGTGCATGGGTTTTTAAGATGCACCAGGGAGTATTATCAATGGCGCACCGCACATTGTTACTGTGCGTTGTATTACGGAGATGCACCAGGCCTGTTTATACATAGAGCATCGGTGCGCTAGAGTACTTAGACGCACTGCGCGGGTTTGTACAAAGAGCACGGTGTCTAGGTGTGTTAGTGCGCACTAGTGTGTTTCTCCTAAAATATGTCGGTGCGATTTATGATGAGAAACACACCGCAAAAAAAAGATCCGCAAAACCCTCCACCTGCCAACCTCCTCTAGAGACCTCCACTACAAACGGATATCTAGCCTATTTTTATAAGGGGTTCCTCAAAAACATCTGCTAGAGGATCTTTTCCTTGTAGTGTAAGGCCTATTTATTGTTGAGAAATGATGGAAAACCCTAAAGATCCAAAAACCTTACCCTTGGAGATGAAGCGCCAAAACTATGGGCCCTGTTTGGGTCAATTGGCACATAAAATTCCCGACGACGTAAATTTGGCATATGATCTATGTTTGACACGCTCAATACCTCGTTAGAAATATATATCCAAGGAATACAACTTTTTACCTGAGAAAAATCAAAGGAACTTCCATATTGCTCCTATTTTTCCCAAAAAAAGTCATTTAGGGCCTCAAAACGGCTCCAGAAGTTCATGACCCAAAAAAATTCTAAAAATAGTAAACTATGCTGAAACTGAAAAACTAAAAGAACCAATGGTGGGGGTGTAAATGGAATAGGTGGGTGGCTACCAATATCCACCTGGATCATTAATGGTTGTAAAATACATGGGGTAAAACTCATGCCCAAAAATTCAAAATGACCTTCATGAGTTTTGAATTGTTTTTTCTTAATGTTATTTATCTTCATTCTAATTGAATGATATCCTGAATGAACATCTAGCTTGGTGAAGTAAATTTTTCCATGCAGTTCGTCCAACTATTTATTAATGAGAGGAATGCAAAATTTATCTTTGATAGTGAGCTTGTTGAGATCTCTATAAGTCAGGCACATACGCCAAAAAACATCCCTCTTGTGCACCAATACTACTAAATAAGGGAAATAACTTTGGCTAGGTTGAATTATACCTACCTCTATCATTTCTACAACCATACATTCAATTTCACTCTTATGGGCATAGGGATATCTATAAGGTCTCATGTTTGGACGAACACTTCCTAGCATGAAGGGAATAGCGTGATCATGGTCACTAATAGGTGGAAGACCTTTGGGAATCTCAAATACCTTGGAGTGATTGTCAAGGACTCTTTGTAGTTTTGGATAAATGGATGACTTATATGTTTGAACATATACTAAACATAATTGTGAAATTACCCCTCATTGTTCCTTCTTCAAAATATTTATCATGCCATTGGAAGTGATTATATTCATATGTTTCCCTAAGATACCCCTTAATTCAGTTTCCTTTCTTTCCCAAAATAATCAATAAAAGTTGTATAAAATTAAAATTTATCATCCTCGAAGATTGTAACCACTGGAATCCTAATATGACATCAACAACACACATTGAAATGACAAGCATTGCACTATTTGATACATATTCCCCCATGGGTAGATTGATAATATGTCACTTCCCTGAGAAAATTGTAATTCCTCCATCTGAAACCATTACTTAGCACTTTCGTGCTAGACATAGAAATAAATTCAAATACTTGGCTATTTTAAAATGAATGAAATTGTTAGGTCCCTGTAATTTTTTAGATTGGAAGAAAAAATGAATAGGGGTAACATGAGGCCAGTCTTTGGAATCCTAGGACCTAGCCTTCCTGGACTCAGAGAGGGCTCTCTCTATGTTTATGTAAGGGATTGTAACTTGTTTGTTTTTAGGGTTTTATTTTAGGCTAGTTATTAGGTTTAGGGTTTGTTTGTTGGTTTGGTTGGTTGGGTAGGTTGTCAAGTAGGTTTATTAGAGTGAGAGAGTTTAAGCCATTGGGCTATGGAGTCTACAAGAGGCTTGAAAGGTTTAATCAATGGATAAAGGGTGCATTACAGAGCAAGTATAACATGGTCAAATGGATCTAAAATTTTATGTGAATGAGATGAACATCAAATTTGTGAACATAGTAGGTGCAAAGTGAAATTAAGAATCCTTTGTCAAATACCTTAACAAGAATGGCCTTTAAGATTACTAGGCATCAATAAATAATCAAATTCAGGGCACACCAATAACTTCTTTGACTGAACCCTAGCAAGCAAGCATTAAGACAACATTCCAGTGAACTATAGAAGGCAAAAAAATTGTAAATCTTCTAGTGATTTCACCTTCAAGCTAAGAAAACATTTAAGATAAACATATAGCAGAGATCAAAGAAGAGGGAACTCCTAAATTCATTAATCAAGCTATAAAGACCTCCAAAGCAACCATTTATGGTAAACAAAAGGGCATGGAAAATCATAAACCTCTTTAGCTAAACCTAATCAATAATACTTCGAAGTAAAGATCTTAAAAATAATGTTTAAGTAATGGAAAAGAGCAGGGCTAACCATAAAACTACTTTGAAATTTTCTTCATTGAATAATTCTTAAGATAAAAATCATAAGTGGGTCTAGAGAGCAACTAAGAATTCTCTAAATTGACCTAGCAGAGGAAAATATAGAAGCAGTAGAGAACAAACAGAGCTAAGGTGCCTCTAAACAACATTTCTTAGCCTAAAATTTTTGTCCTACTGCAATAGAAAGATGGAAAAAAATGATAACATGGGAAAACAAGAACTAAATAAGGATCACCTCACCATTAACTATGCTCATGAATCCTACAAGTAATCCTTCTCCATTGTCAAGCAATCCAAGCCATCCACAAAAGCCAAAGCCAATTTCTCTTCAATCTCAAAGTCTATGTATTAATCTCAATAAATATCCAACATGTAAAATGAGGCCTCAATGTTGTATTTAACAAGAAAGGAGGACCAAAACCCTAACTAGGGTTTGAAAACATCACTAAATACTCATAAATACCATTTATGTCCAAAGAGACCATGCAAGGCCCAAGGCATAAAATATCTAATGCAATAAATGAAAAATAACTCCTAACACCTAAATTTCGAGTGATTTTCCCAAAAAACCTCAAAATATATATTTGCCATAAATTTTTGTCTTTTTTGACTTTTTGGCAAGGGTGCAACATAGAGTTCCAAGGGCACAACACCTACACCAGAAAAATGGGCCACTTTGCAGCCAAGTTTTGAAGACCTTCCCGATGTCGGAATGAGCTCTGTGAAAGCTTGTTGGAAATATTTTTGAGTATAGTTTTTAAAAATTCCCTTGGTTTTATGATTGGGCCTCATTTACTAGTTCAAAAACCAAAACTCCCAAGGCTACTAAGGGCGCAACGCCAACCCTGAAAACAAGGTAGAAAGGTGAAAATTTGCATGTTTTTGGCCCTTTTGGAGGACCATTTTTGCTCCAAATGAGATGAAACTTGGTGAGTGTGATGTCCTTGGCCTAAGGAACCCAAAAATGTAAAGTTTTCCTTCAATGGATGCCCCAAGAAAAAGTGCAGCGCCAAGGGTGTTGCGCCCTTAGCCCTCAAAAATAGTGAAAAACCAAAATTCTCAAAATTTGCCAAAATTTTGAATTTGTCTTCCTCATGGTGTTTGGGATGCCTATATGGAAGAATCAGCTAGGATCTCAAGGTTTTTCGTGCCCTTTGCCTTGGAAGCTTCTTTCTGGTCTCTAATTTCCCTGACCTCATAAATGGCCTTTTGTGCCTTTAGCTGCTTGTTCTCAATCTCACAATAATGAATGACATTTCTAGCCCTAGCTAGATTGCCTTGTAAATATTTGATTTGGGCCTCCTTACCTTTGAGAAGCATGCTTGAGATCCTTGCCTCATTTTCATCATCATTGTCAATATGAATGAGTTCAAATTCTTGCTCAGTCTCATGTTGATCTTCTTCTTCTTCCTTGACATTTTCTTTTCCTTTTTCAAGCTACTTAGCTGATGTATAAGGCATGTCCCCTTGCCTTTTAGAGGCAGCAAACACATGCCTACTTCCTCTTTGGTAGGTCAAAGAAAAAGGTTCAATTTTTCTCATTTTAGTGCCTTCACCATTGCTACCATCATGAGTGTCATCATGACTGATATCCTTGTTGTCCTTATCGCTTTCATGGCTGTTGTCATCTGTCTCCATGTTCTCTGCCTTATCACTAATATTATTGTTGTCATTATCTGTGTCATCATCATCGTCATCAGTATCATTATCTCCACTGATATCATGTCCATCATGATTGCTGCTCTCTTTCTCACTGATTTCTGTGCTGCTGTCTATCTCATTGACATCAACTTCATCATTTTGTTCCTCATTCTCACTGATATCTACCTCTTCATTCCCTTCTTCCTCACTATTTTTGGCCTCTTCATTTTGTTCAATGACTTGTGGGTTGCCATTATCACTGATATTGGAATCATTTACATCAGCCTAATCTTCATGGTCTTGGCTGCTAGGTTCTTCATCATTAGTTTTTGCATTTCCTTCATCACCACTAATATCTACATCTTCATTTCCTTCATCCTCAATGTGTTTGGCATCTTAATTTTGTTCACTGACTTGTGGCTTGTCATTATCACTGATATTGGCATAATTTACATCATCATTGTCTTCACTGCTGGGTGCTTCATCATTAGTTTCTGCATTTCCTTCATCATCACTAATACCTGCATCTTCATTTCCTCCCTCTTCCATGCTCTCTCCTTCATTGTTGTGATCCTCATTATGTTCTTTACTGCTATCATCAACCTCAATGCCTTTAGACTCAGTGGCCTATTCTTCACTAACATTTTCTGCCTCATCTCTGTCAAGACTGTCACTTTCATTAGCTTCACTACCATCTTGGTTCTGTAAGCCATTGTCAACATCATCATCATCATCATCACTTTTTCTGCTTTCTTCATCATTTTCCTAATATTTATTGATCTCTATCTCCATGTCTTCTTTCCCACTTTATTCATTTGTGTCTTCATTGCCTTCTGCACTGCCCTCATCTTCTTCACTGGCTGATTTTTCTTTTTTTGACTCCTCACTACTTTCCTCTTTGTTTCCAACATCATCACTACCTTTAGATTCCATGATTTCTGCCTTGTCACTGACCTATGCCCCTTCATTTTCTTCTACTTCACTGCTTGGCTAATCATTACCCTCTCCTTCATGGTCACTTGATTGCTCATTGTCACTTCCCTCATTATTTGATGCATTGGGAGAGGGTGAGGAAGGAGGGTTGTCCTGAGGTGAAGGAATATATGTAGATGGTGAAACATGCTCAGTAGGAGATGATGGAGTAAGGAAAAGAGGATGAGATGATGAAGGCATACTTTGCTGAGGATGGGGTTGTGGGTTGGTGAACACCTCATGGGCAATGAAAACCTCCCATGGAATACCATTTTGCTGCAATTGATGCATCACAACCATTTTGATCAGAGAGTGGTGAAAGAAGCTCTGCATCTGATGTGGATGGTCTCTCTTTTTTACAATACAAGACATTTTTTCAATAATCCTGTAGAGGTAGTAAGGTAGATGCAACATCTTAACCCTAGTAAGTGCATGAGAAACCTGATGTGATAGGAATAAAGCCTAGAGAACCTTCCCTCACATGTGAAATATTTCATAATGACCCTCATCATGGGAGCATACCTCTCAAGAAAATGTGAAAAAGGAAATATAGATTTATTATAGTCTTTTTCTATGTGTTTAAGGAATGGCTCATAGTAGCTTATGTCTAAATTGGCCTTCTTGAACCATTTTTCACCAACAGTAGGTATCCCAGTGGCAATAACAATGGCATCTAGAGACAGCTCAAGGTTTACCCCAACAATATTGACTTGTTTCTCATGTAGGTTAAGTATAGAAAGCCTAGTCAACTCAGGATGATTATACACCTACTGTAATTTATCACAAAATTGATAGCAACCTACATTTTGGAAGCATGAGACAGTTAGGGGAGATGCATTAAGCTCCATTATGCTTAGTGGTTCAAACCTGTTAATCCTCGAACCTCTGTGTTGATGCTACCTTGGCATTTTGATTTCCTCACCACTATCATTTTCACGTTCCCTCGAAATTTTGATCACTCTGTTTTGAACCAAACCATATCTGTGATTACGAAATGGATGTGGAAGAGGGTAATGGAGTGGTGATGAAAAAAGGAAATTTTTACAAGTGAGGGATGAGAATGAATGAGTGAAGGGAAAAATTGGGCAGAATGAGAGGCTAAATAACCTGAGTGAAAACCAACCGATATGTCAAATCCTGCTGTGAAAACACCTTAGTAATGATGACAATTTGAGATGATGGGGGTATGTAATGTCAATGTTTTGTAGTGTAAGGGACTAATTTGGAAAATGGAGTGAGTGTTAGGTGAATGAGAAACCTCTCAACAAGGAACTCTCTATGTTATATTAGTATGCAGATGGAGGAGTGTCTTAAACAGTGGTGTTTTTTAGCATGAAACTTAGATTTTCACCTTAGGGTTACCAATTTATTTTAATTTCAAACCATCAAATATGTTTGAAGATGAAAGAAGGCATCCGCCTACCTCTCACTGTGCTAGGAGGACACTTGGAAGATATTTGGAGGGTTTCTGAAGTAATTTGAGTGCCTGCAGGGTGTGGAGGCCCTCTTGGCCAAACACACACTGGACAGGTCATGGGTGAGTCGGGTTGGGCAAGAGGCAGTACTGTGTGCCAGGCACGTAGCGCCAAAGTATTTCTGTTGGGCCTGTTGCGTCTACCGGGAAAACGCGCAGTGCATACCTCTAGGTGCACAACACAAAAGAAAATTGCATGACGAAAAGTTCCAGGGGTGCAACACCTGACTCCAAATGCACAGTGACAACCTGAATGCGTAGCGTCGGGTAAAATAGCTCGAATTCGACTAAAAAACTTATAGTTTCTCCTCCTGAGCATTTCTAATCCTTATGCAAGGGAAAAATGAGTCAAATGAAAAACAAAATCACCCTTTATATGCCTGGGATTTAAATTAAATCATTGTAAACCCAACTCCTAATGTTTTGATCCTTTTTCACTTTTCACTAAGTCCTTCGAAATTTTGCTGTGCAGGAGACTTGAAAACCTTTAAGTGACTCTTCTTTTTTCTCCTTGAGAGTTTACATGCTCATTTGATGTCTTCTTTTGAGGGCTGCACATAGTAGTATTCTTCAAATTTTCTTGTGTTTTTTCATCACAAATTTCCACTTGTCTTTCTTACCTTGTCTTACTAGCCATTTTGCATTGTTTTCTCTGCACGTGACTGAAGTGATAAATTTGAATTCTTTTGGTTCCTTGAGGCATAAAAATTCCATTTTGACACCTTGGTGATTCAGCCACACAATAGCTTCCTCAATTTGATGTGTAATCCTCATCATGAAACTCATCCTTTTCACCTTAGCTAGCAGTCTTGCAAATCCCTGTTCCTTTTGACTTTGAAAACTTGACACATTCATTCTGACACAACATCAACCTCAATATCATCTTTGGTTTCCACCTTGGAGCTTAACACTTCTCTTTTACTCATTCACTCATGGTAAGCTTATTAAAACATCTTTGAGGGGTTGTCTCATAGTAGTACTGCCAAATCCCTCTCTTGCTTGCATTATGAAATTGTTATTATGTTTTTACCCTTTTTGATACTTATGAGTGTAGGTGATTTGAAAAAATTGATTTTCCCTTTATCACAGATCCTGGGGCATGATAAAATCACCTTTGACAAGCACTATGGAGTTCAAAATCATTCTTATGACCTTCTCTTTTGGCCACTTCTGATTTGAAAGTGCCATAAAATACTGACTTAGCTTTTTCTTGATACTGTTTACATTCTTGTTCTTTTGAGACAGTGAGACATTTTTCCTTGGAAAAAATTTGGATGCTTGCACAGTAGCAGTATGTTCACAATCCTTTTCTTTGTTGGCATCATGGAGCCTACCTCTCTTGACCATTTTTGGCATGACAAACTCCTTGGGGTGAGTTTGGAATCTTTACAAATAGTGACATCTTCAGAATCCCTTTGATGTCATCCTGGAGTCCAAACTTACCCTTTCACCTTCTCTGATCATCTTACCAAAACCCTAGGTGTTACACCATTTTTTGGTCATCTAACCTATTATCATTAGATAGATCCAAGTACACCATGTAAGACCAATTTTACCCTAAGTAAAATTTCTTTCACTATAGAAATAACTAAGTAAACCATATTTATTAAGTTGTTTATGGTATAAACAGGAAACCCCATGAGGAAATATTAAATAAATCTACATTTTTTTTATTTTCCTCAAGGAATAATTAATTAAACAACAATTTGATTAATAATCCTGGTTATATTTAACCAAAAACAAGGAAATTAATTAGATAAATCATTATTTATCGTATTATTTCCTAAAGAATAGTTATTTAAACCTTATTTAAATAATATTCTTTATTAAACATGACTAAATCACCCATAAATAATTAAATAAATCATTATTTATTTTATTATTACTCAACAACATCCTTAAAATGATAAATAAATCATTTATTTATTTATTATTTACAAATAAAGGGATTTGACCCAAGTCAAATTCCTTTTCCCTCCAAAAAATATAATAAAATATTCCATAAAAGTTGGATCTTGATTTGGTTTATAATATTTTAACTATTCACCAATATCTAGACTAACTCAATATTTCATTATAAATATAAGGGTTTTCCCATTCATTTACCACCTTTTGTTCCCTAAAGATCACTCTGGATCTATACTTTTGGTCTGACTATTGATCCACCATCATAGTCATATTTTGCTGCCATTTTTTTTTGTGTTTTCTACACCATGAAGAGAGAGAAGTTTTAGATCTGAAGTGCTAAGGACTTACAAGAACCCATCCCATTGAGGAGAACTGGTAACACCCTTTTGTTTCCCCCCCCCAGGTGTCCATAATACAAAAAATTATTCAACATATTCTTGTCTTGTCTATTGGATGCATGGAGTAAATCTTGTTTTTTCTATTGTTTAATGTCTTCTAATGCATAGATCTAGATTTTGGCATCATTTATCTTGATCACCTAACTACAGATCTGAAGATATTCACAACCACCTTTGTTGTTAGGGCTATTGTTATGCACAACTAAAGTGGTATTTTTCATACGCTTGGAATTAATATTCATACTAACAACTAGCAACTCCACACGGGTTTACGATTACGATCGCGGTCTTTTTTTTTATCCTTGCATATCCAGTTGCTTCAAACCCTAGAATTTATCTTCAGCCCTTTTTTTTTGCTTTTATTGATGTTTTTTTAAATCTATAACACCCTAAAATGATAAAAATTCTAACTTCCGCGTGTTTTCAGACCTATTGTGTAGGTGATAGACATTAGTTGTAGATGAGACGACAATTTTTTCTGAAACCTGTTGACAAGTGTGCCGAAAGTGCAGGTCGCACTTTATGGCACAAAAAATGGAACCTAGACCCTCAGGAGGTACCTTTCAGCCCAAAAACTACGACCTCTGCTGAAAACATGTCAATAAATGCGACCTAAACTTTTTGCAGGAATTTTTCTAAAAGGTTTCTGGGTTTGTCTGAGCCTTTGTTCAGGGTTGTCTAACCTCCATATCTACCCATTTTGGACCTATACTTGCTATTTTTTGCTAAAATAAGTGGGAACCTATCCCCCTAGGGCTTCAGTACCCTCCACTCCTTGTGGAAGAGTTTTTGGTGTTGCAGGTTGTCTGAAATTTCAGAGTCTTCAGCCATTTTTTCCGATCTAATACCTCACCTTCAGATCCGCTTCAGATCAACTTGTTATCCATCCAAATCACCTCATTTAGCTTTGTTTTGGTTTTCCTCTAGGGTTCACTCCATTTCCCTCCAGGAGATAGCCTTTCACCACCTCATTTACAACAAATTTTCGCTCTGATTTGTTGTTGTTTTCTACATCACTTTCCAATGGCTTTTGTCCTTTAGATCCTTATCCCTCCTGACCTTAGATTTATTAGTTGTTTTAGTGTGTTTTGATTAGTTTTTTCACTCACCTATAGACTAGTTGTTGAGAGGCCCGCCTCCTTGGGTTTATATTATTGCATTATTAGATGTTTATTTTCTATTTTGCAGGCTCATATACTGTCATTTGCAGGTTTATTTGCAGCTATACAACACACTTTTTATTTTTCTCTACAAATGTCTAGGTTTAAAAATTAAAATTTACACACTTTACACACACACCCTAAGTGAAAAAGGGCGTGGTTAACACCGCTAAGAAAATACTCTAAAACATTGAAATTAATTGATCCTGTACCTCTCTGCCCTTGTTTCGACATTGTAATTGGTTGATCCTGCACCTCCTCACCCTTGTCGGTCTCTTTTTCCTTTGTGCCATGTTTGTGTCGTCATCATTGCGCCACCAGGGAATTCATTCCAGAGACTTCTTGGCATTCATCCTCAGTTTCCAGTAGGAATAATTACTCCTCCGCGTAGGATTCGAGTTAGTCCTCCATCGAGTCCACACTTCGACTCTTGTTCTGGTCCTTTGGGTTCTCCTTCTCGCTTCACCTTCGGTTCTCCCCCTGTCACCTTCACCATGTATGGTGTAGTACCTAACGCTAGTGGTAACCCTGTCCTTCATGATGGGAATACCACTAGTGGGACTGCAACAAACACTACCCCAGATGCTTCCTTGCTCCCTTTCATGGCAGGCCTCAGCCTCCCCGATTTTGACCAATTGATAAATGACCCTATACACCATGATGCTAGTTGGCTTGCTATGCCGACAAAGCTCCCTTCCAACATCCCAAAGTTTGAAGGCTTTGCTAGAGATGATCCTACAAATCATGTCACATATTTCCACATGTGGTGTTTGTCTAACTCCATTAACGTTGACTCTGTCCATCTTCAGTTGTTCCAATGTACGCTTACAGGTGAAGCTTCTAAGTGGTATGTTCATCAGGCCCCTTCCTCTCATACCACCTTTGTGACTCTTGCCTGGGCTTTTATGTCTTACTTCTAGCTTCCCCTTCATTATGACACTGGTATTGAACTTTTGACTTCTTTCCGTCAATCATCTGCGACCCGCCTTTCCGATCATGTCTAGGAATGGCAGAGAAGAAAGAGCCTATGTCAAGCCCCTACCTTTGAAGACCAGGTCTACATGGACTGGTTCCTTATATCTCTCTTGCCTCCTATAGGTAAAGACATCACATCACATTTTCCTCAAACCATAGAAGCCACTCTCCAAATGGTGTTAAAATATGACCTGATCTATGCTCAGTCGGGTTATGTTTATACCGTTATACCTGATCTTCCCAGACCCGGTGGTGCCAACACATCAGGGGCACCTCATGCCGTCGACGGTATCATTGGATCTCTCTCTAATCCATACGCTCAGCCTGTCATGGGCTATGGTTTTCCTAGGGGGGGCAGCACCCCCTGCACTTTTGACCCTCCCAATAGGACGTATCCAGGATACGGCATGCTGCCTCTTTTTACCCAACCTCCTATTTACCACACTATTACCCAACCTACTTATTATCTGTATCCATAGCCTGGTGCTCCAGCTCCTCCAGCATTAGCACCTCTGCCTCCCTTGCCTTCTCAACCCCTGCAACAGTAGCCACTGCCCCCTCAAGGGCAGGTGTATGCACAGCAGGGCATGACTAATCCTCCTCCATCCAAAGAGATGAGGAAAGGCACTCAAAATCAATCTGCTCCCATTAATCCTAGACCTAATCAGCTGGTTGTGCTTAATAATCCTTTTCCTCAGCAAGGATGTTGGCTACCCAACCACTTGAAGGTTAGGCGACCACTCAACCTATTCCATCTGGTACCCCCGATTACCAGATCCTCATGATGAACTCTAACCAACCTGTTATCATTGACCTCAACCTTTAGACTCGGTCCTGTCAGTACACTAAGCCTCCTACTATGTCTGTCCCTAAGCCACCTTCTTCAGTTTCTACAGAGCCTCTTTATACACCTAATTGTTCCTTAAATATCCCTCAGCCTAAGGTGGAGGTCCATACCAAGATCACTAAGGGACCACTACGCTGAAACGCTACTTCTGGAAAAGCTACCCATTCGTATAATATAGTCGATGATTTGGCGCAATCCCCTATTGCCATCCCAATGCTGGAACTCCTCCAGTCATGCCCTTCACAATGAAAATCTCTACTATCTGCCATGGGCACTGTAGACCCTGCTGATGATCGCTTGATCATCTTCGATGTTGACCGGTCAGAGCATCCTCCTCTTCCTCCTTCCGTCGCCTTCCAAATCCCAGTCAAAATCCGAAACGCTCGCATTTCCCGTTGTATCATTGATGAGGGGGCATCCACCTATGTGATGTCCGCTTCGATTTGGAAGAAAGTCAGATCACCTAAGTTGGCTCCTTCCATGATCACTCTTCAAGCGTGGGATGGCAACGCCTCCCAGCCCATTGGCCTATTCCGCAATTTTCCTATTAATCTTGCAGGCAAGACTATTTGCGTTGATGTAGAAGTCATTGATGCCCCGTTAGATTACAACATTCTATTAGGTCGTAGCTACACCTATGCGATGTCTGTTGTCCCATCTATAGTTCATCGCAATATGTACTTTACCCATAATGGAAATATAGTCACCATTGAACAATTGACATATTACGAACCGAAGTCTCAGACCTCCCCTGAGTCCATCATCTCTTCGGTGGCCAATAATCAAATCGTTGATCCTTTGACCAGTGTCTCACCCGGAGTCTACAAAGATTCCTCATTGCTTGGTACATTCCTTGGTCTTCCTTCTCCTATCTCTGATCCCAGCTCATCGAATGTTTGCATGATGCAATCGACTCGGGCTGCCCTCAAGCAGCCCACCTCGGCTAGTCAGCAGCCTCCTTGCCCTACGCAGCCTACTCCTATCCCTTTGATTCAGCCTTCTGGACCTCCTCCTCCTAGCCCTTCAACTGGTATCCATGAGCCTCTTTACCCTCCTAGAACAGTTCCTCCAAGCCTTAACCATTTAGGAGCCGTCCCGCCTGGCCATTACCCGTCCGGTCAGATACCATTCCTAGCTCCACCCCAGGAGTGTACACGATAGATATCATGGCCACCCTCTCCCTTCCTAACTTGACCCTTGGGATTCCCGTCTGGTACCTTGATCCTCTAGCCGCTACGCTGCCTAGTCAACCCAAACCTTATCTTGCTTTGACCCCAGTTCAACCGGTCCCCATGACTCCTCCCGCGGCCCCAGTGCCTCAGCCACCTCAACAGGAACCACCTCCTGTTGCAACCAATTTGGGTAAGAAGGGAAAATATCACAAGGAGGAAACCAAAGACAAGGCTGCCCTGAAAAACCCTGCCCCTTCTTGGCCTCCAAAGCACACCATCTAGTGTGCTTTGTATGATATTTTCGGTCATGCCACCCATACTTGTCCGGAGTTGCCTCATCTCAAGCTCATGGTTAATGTCACGTTCCCTGAGTCTATGGTCCTCGAAAATTCCGTTCCTTCCTCGACTGTAGCCAGGAACCCCAAGAATATTCACACAAACCACCCCTATGCTTTGTGTGATTTCCATGGCCATTATA
This sequence comes from Pinus albicaulis, assembly GCA_034641835.2. Lineage (NCBI taxonomy): Eukaryota > Viridiplantae > Streptophyta > Pinopsida > Pinales > Pinaceae > Pinus > Pinus albicaulis. Next base: position 164,362 of record JAXQQM020091081.1, on the reverse strand, counting down.
CCCACCTCTATCCCCGCCTCGAGGACTTCCGCACCTCTCTAGTTACAGTTCGCCAATTCGAGGCCAAGTGCAACAATTCCACCGCTCCCTTATTTGCATGTTTTGCTTCGGAAAAACCATAGGACATGAATACTCCCATTGAAATTCCCCCTCATGATGTCGAGATGATGGAGCCTTCATCCACTATTTTCTACCTATCATCGCCCATGAGACCCTCGGTGGAAGACCCCTTGGAGACTTCCCCTGATGTTTTGCCTTACCTCCCTTCAGCGATCACCCTGGGCTCAACATTAGTAGATCCTTTATCTTCTTACTCTTCTGTCACCCCTTGTGATGATGCGCATGTGAACCTCTCTTCTCATGATGATGATTTAGGTAGCTTCATTGCGTCAGGTGGTATTTCTTCCACCAGTCACCCCATCTTCTATCACGATGAAAACCTGACTTTATCTATCCCCCCTTACATTGAACACATGCATTTGAACTACATACACCTTGTGGCCATTACATTGAATCCAAATTTTTGGGTAAGAGGGCACCCATATTTGAGAGACTAGGAGAAGCAAATCTCCACAACTCTCCTAGTGTATCTGGTCCTGTCAACTCTAGTACCATTATTCTTCCACATTTAGAAGAACCTCTAGAGTCCCATATCACTTCAGATCACTCTAGGGATGACACCCCTCATCATTCCTCTATCTTACATCAGCAACCCAGTCTCTTAGACATTGTTGTTGACCAACTTATGGGTTTTCTAGGAGACCATCAGTTCATTATCTCCAAATCCTCTCTTTGGGATAGTGACACCATGTATGAAAAGTAGGAAACTTAAAGTCCATTTGATTCATATATGCAGTACCAAAAAAGATTGGCAATCCTCCATTCCCTTTCTCGAACTGCATAACCATAACAAAAATAAATGGCACACTTTGTTTATATTCCCCCTTTCTAAATACATTTTGGCATGACCACAACATGCTTGGGGGCACCTATGCCCCTCAACCATAAAAATTCTAGATCTCAGCCAAAAACAACACTGAAACCCCCTTTCTCTGACAGGTCGCAATTTTCAGGTCATTTCCTGGGACAGGTCACATTTTTTTGCCAAGTACTTTCTACCCAGGTCATAGAATAGACCCCTAAAAGTACAACCTGGCCTGTTCATGAGCTCTGAGTACATAAACTGAACTTTCAATCCACTGAAATGAAAGAGTATGGTTAGGCCTCTTACCTAAAACTGACAGATCTCGATTTCAATGGTCATTTTTTCCGCTACGATCACCACAAGATTTAGGGCCTTCTCTCCTCTCTACATTCACCACAGCTCCACTTGCAAATGAGTGAATTTGGAGGGAAAATGCCTTATTAAAAGAGAAACCCATTATTTTTCTTTTGCCTGTTGTAGCGAAACCGTAGCTCAGTTTGATAAACCATCTATACCATTGGAAAGCTCTCACCTAGCCCTCAAATGTGTATCTATCAGTTTTTAGTGATTTGATACTTCACCAAGACACATTTTTTCCAAGAAGCGTCACTTCAACCCTCCTCAAAATTTAATTTCCTCACTTGCAACACTCGTAATAGGGGCACCACTTTGCCTCCATACTTGTCCACACTCGTGTCAACTTTCATCATGAGTTACCATCTTGTACTCATGTGTTTATGATCCCCATTGGACCTTTTCTGTGTGGCAGCACCATCGAGTCACCCTTCTTTAGAGCATCCAAGTTGAGTCATCAATGCATTCATGGAGTCTATCTCGAGTCCCTTTGCATCCTGCTATAGTCCTCCATCCTTCATTTCTTGATTCCTCTCTTGTGTCGCACATTATGTCCTTCAGTTCCACTATCCCCTATCCCTCAGGATGTTGTGTCAGTCGCTACCAGGTCATCCATACCCTTTATGCTATAACAAGGGAAGTCGTCCATTTGCTACTTAGTACACCCCATTTCATCATCATCATTGGTGTCAGTTTGTCAGTCGCTCTACTATTTTCTCTCATGCTTTAGTTGAGGATCCCTCATTGCCTCACCCATGGTGGACCTCCTTCTCTCGACATCAGCTCATTAATTCCAGAAGACAGGTCTAGAGGGTAGTGTACCTTGGTTCCAGTTTCCACTCTTGTTCGGTGCCTTGGATTAGACAAAGGGACTCCTTATTTCCCTTTGACTTGATTTTTTCTCAGCTCCAGCTCCTTTTAGCATAATCGGGATCCATGTACTTTATGGTTCAGTGATGCAACAACTGATATCGGTGATTCCGAGGTGTGTGTGAGATGTCCCAACCTTCATGAGGGGGTGGCGTTACAGGTAGCCCCCCACATACCCAGATGACTTCTTCACTTTAGCCTTTGATGCAGCTCCATATATTTTATGATGTTGGTCTCAGCCTCTTGCAGTGCCTTCTTGATTGCATATTTCAGTCAGATTTTCAGAGCCCTTTCCTTTTTTTAGGGGAATCTGGGTTGTATTTGTATCTCATGTACTCAAATATTATTGTACCAGTCCTGGTTGTTATCCCAGGCACAATATGTATGTGGGATTCATTATCACGTTATTTATCTGGCTCATGTTTATGGTAGCATATATTATAGTGGACAGTCTCGTGGTTTTCTAGACACATTATTTTTTGTACTATTGCCTCGGCGGGCATAGGTATGCCCCCCCGCCGCCTATAGCAAGTACTCCCTTATACAAGAGACTTTTCACACCTGTAAGTCTCGCCTCCTCAGGGTCTAGTCCTTTCAGCACTTTGATCTACCTTATACTTCTCTCTCTTTGACTTCCCCTTCGGTGTCTAGTGATTGAGTTCTTACAATGTACTTTATTCATACGATTAGCTCCTAACACTCGCATGCTGGGGGGAAATCTGTTACACCATTTTTTGGTCATCTAACCTATTATCATTAGATGGATCCAAGTACACCATGTAAGACCAATTTTACCTTAAGTAAAATTTCTTTCACTATAAAAATAACTTAGTAAACCACCTTTATTAAGTTGTTTATGGTATAAACAGGAAACCCCATGAGGAAATATTAAATAAATCTACATTTGTTTGATTTTCCTCAAGGAATAATTAATTAAGCAACAGTTTGATTAATATTCCTGGTTATATATATATATATATATATTTTCTAAGTATGACTAATTCTATTATGTATAAAATTTACTGGTACAAAACAACCACAGTGTCAGCTATGTAAGTCTAAGCACTGTGTTTGATAAACAAGCTATTCAAAGAGTATATGGACTGCCCAGAATGGGAAACCAGTCCTGTTAACCACAGAGTCTGAACCGCCCTTGAGAGGGAAACCAGTTTTGAGTTCATACAAGCCAAAAAAACATAAAAATAAATGCTGGAATTCAAAAACCGCTTTTTCATCTAAGCTGTGAAGCGATATAGCATAGAATTGTCTGCAATGTTTGAGAAAAAAACCTATAGAGCTTTGCAGAGGCTAATCATGAGTCGGAGATGGAGGTTCCTCAATAATCCCGCATCCGAAAACATTGCTGCCGTCATCCTCCCCAGCGTCGAGTGCATCCTCCCTGCCAGCGTGCACCACCTTCATGCTTTGCTCATTCTGTGGAATGGGAGGGGAAGTGGCAGGAGCTACCACTTCGCTAGGGAGACCAGAACCCAGAGGGGAAAGCAGAGAGACAGAATGGGGCGCAACATGATTATGGATTTCTTCACGGAGGGTCACTGTGATATAGGCAGTGAGGATGGAATTGGAGGAGGTGCAGTCGAACCTGAGTTCAGCTCGCTGCGAAGTTTTTCGAATGGTGGGATGAGCACTACTAAGAGAGACGGGGGGGGAGAGCTTATGCTGGGCACGTGAGCTAAGGAAGGAGAGGGCGGAGCGACATCAACTGAAACATCGAAAACACCTCTAGTGTGGCCACGACCTCTTCTTCTTTCACCACGTGGGCCCAGAGTGTGATTGTGATCTTCATCTGCAGAGTAGGAGCTTGTGCCAGGACTGGGAGGGGGGTGACAGAGACCTCGGCTGAGACCTCGCCTGCTCCTCATTCTTTCATGGAGACGGGGCATGTTGACAGGAAATTGACGAAGGGGTCCAGGGCAGAGAGGGATGGCAGGGGAAGCAGGGGGAGAGGAGAAGGACTGGTCATCACTGAGGTTAGCAGAAGGAGCTTGAAAATGGCAGATGAGACCACCTCGCTGGTTAGTCCCGACGCTGGAGAGAGAATTGAGGCTACAAAGCGAACTGTGTGAGAAATGAAATCCCGGAAGAGGTTCGAAGCAGGCGTGTAAAGAGCAGCGTCGCCCCGTGTTGGTCTTCACACTGGCATCTGCAGAACCTGGAGCACAAATTCTTTGAAATGGTGAGCCTTCCAAACCAGCAGTGTCGTTCGAACTATCACGAATGCGCTCCATTATAAGAAGAACTGCCATAATCGAATGCAGGGTGAGCAGACTAAGGTGAATAACTGTCATGCGAGCTGGAGAGTAATGATCTTCATAAATGCAGGTGCCGGGAGCCATGTGGGTTGCCCTGTCAAACGCCATTGGGAAGAGCGCGGGGAGCCACGTCCCGTTCAAACCGTCAAGCATCCGCATCCGGAAATATTCCTGGTTATATTTAACCCAAAACAAGGAAATTAAATAGATAAATCATTATTTATCTTATTATTTCCTAAAGAATAGTTATTTAAACCTTATTTAAGTAATATTCTTTGTTAAATATGACTAAATCACCCATAAATAATTAAATAAATCATTATTTATTTGAGAATTACTCAACCACATCCTTAAAATGATAAATAAATCATTTATTTATTTATTATTTACAAATAAGGGGATTTGACCCAAGTCAAATTCCTTTTCCCTCCAAAAAATATAATAAAATATTCCATAAAATTTGGATCTTGATTTGGTTTATAATATTTTAATTATGAACCAATATCTAGACTAACTCAATATTTTGTTATAAATAGAAGCGTTTTCCCATTCATTTACCACATTTTGTTCCCTAAAGATCACTATGGATCTATACTTTTGGTCTGACTATTGATCCACCATCATAGTCATATTTTGCTGCCATTTTTGTCTGGGTTTTCTACACCATCAAGAGAGAGAAGTTTTAGATCTGAAGTGCTGAGGACTTACAAGAATGCATCCCATTAAGGAGAACTAGTAACACCCTTCTTTGTTTTCCTCCCAGGTGCCCATGATACAAAAATTTATTCAACATATTCTTGTCTTTTCTATTGGATGCATGGAGTAAATCTTGCTTTTTCTACTGTTTAATGTCTTGTAATGCATATATCTAGATATTTGTAGCATTTATCTTGATCACCTAACTGCAGATTTGAAGATATTGACAACCATATTTGTTGTTAGGGCTGTTGTTATGCACAAATAAAGTGGTATTTTTTCGTATGCTTGGAATTAAGATTCATACTAACACTAGGTGTCTAGAATGCTTGAGAACAATTATTAGTGTTGTCTTCTAAGTTCTCTATAGCCCTTTCAAGTTCATTTATTTTTGTCCAGTTCACCTCAACTTTTCCCCTTTTTTATCTTGTTATCACTATAAAAGTTTTCCAAACTTGGACAGTTTGCATGTGTTCCTAAGTCATGGTCTTAGATAGGGGTTAAGTCATTTTTATGTTTTTAGAGTCTAAGTCATAGGGTTAGAGTCTCATTTCCATCATCAAATAAAGTCTAACAACCTTGTTTCACACTTTAGGGGTCTCATATTATGTTTTTAAAGTCACGTGTTTAGTCATTTTGAAGAAAATTTTGAATAAGCCATGAAACCATGTTTTCATAGCGCAGACAGTGTAAAAAGGTTGTTTTGCGCTACGAAAATGTTGCTCTTTTCATAGCGCGAAACACATAAAATGCATTAGGCGTGCTACGAAATCGGGGATTCGTAGCAAGTCATGTCAAGTCATCAAATCACTCAAATTTCATTAATTCTTCATCATTAGGTGTTAGCTAGGAGTCATTTCTCATGCATGCAACCATTCAAAACCATCATTACATTAGTTGGAGGTCATTTATGTTAGTTATTTTCAATATTCAAAGGGGGCTGGCCTTTTGTTTTATTGTCTCATGCAAAGAAGCAATACATACATGCCCTTTCGAATGGTAAGTTCATGGTAAACTGAAACCCGAGCTTCCTTCTTCTTGAAATCAAGCGAGGCTAATTTCCTAATCAAGTGAGGTTGTTTTCGAATGCTAAAGCTTATGGTAATCTCTTACCAAAACTTCTCTCATATATCAAGTGAGGCTGATTACTATTTTCAAGCGAGGTTGATTAATATACCAAGCGAGGCTAACTGTCTTGAATTCAAGTGAGGCTGATAAATCATAGTTTGTAGGAAACTAACAGGAAGCTAAAGAGGCATACACAAAAGTTTTGTAGCGCACTATGAAACTGCTATAGGTGAATTTTGGGCATTTTTTATAGGTATTTTGGGGGTAAAAACAATTGATTTCCAAGTTTTGATGCTGCTAATGATAGAGTGAAGGTCATAGATGAAGATCCAAGCTTCAAAGAAGAATAAATAAGGCCTTAAAGAATGTTTTATAGCAATGCAAATTCTACGCTATGAAAATAGACGTTATTTTCATAGCACAGTTATACACCATCTCCTTTATACTGTTTCAAAGGATTATTTTTGTATAGGTGGAAGAGTCATGTTTCAAGGAGTTATTAGGACATGTCACCTATCTGGAACAATCAACATTGCTAACATAATACTCGAAGATAAAACATGGAGGTTAAGGGCTAAAAGACAGGAACTCTATCTCATGGTTTTTAGGGCAATTTGTATCATGATAAATAGGGTTACAACAAGGCTAGAGGTATCAACAAAGTCCAAATACTTGAAGTTGCAGCTGTCAGTGGAAGCATTAAAGGTTTTATGAAAATTATTGGTGGACATGACACATATGAAAATGATCTATCCATGATCATAATGTTAAAAAATATGCAAGGGTTTAATAATGAGATGGAGAAGACAATTTTGGGTGAAGATCATATTCTTGAGGTCATGTTACTATATTTTTTTTTGATAAATATCAGTTGTTATGAGGTTTAAACATCTCCAAGGCACTAATTTTGAAGTAATTTTCAACCAATGTGATTTCATATTAGTTTGATAGCGCGCTACAAGACTGTTGAAGCAGCGTTTCACCATGAAGAGCAAAACTCTGTTTTCGGGCTTTAGTAGTAAATTGAAAAAGCGGTTTTCGGGCAACTGAAAACAAATTTTTTAAAACCGAAAGAGGTTTTCTTCCTAACATCCCTAACTATAAAAAAATCTCTCAGTTTATTTACATTCACTATGAAGTGGGAGATATAAGGCTTTCTTTGAAGCCCTATTTTTAGAAAACAGATTTTTCCTATTTTACACATGTTTTTCAAGGATAGTTTCTGGACAGCAGGAGAAGTATTTCAAAAAACCAAGAGTGGTTTTTATTCCAGAAAGCATGGAATACAAAAATATCCTTTATTTTCTTAAAATACATCACATATGAGAAGATGAAGGCTCTATCCCAAGACCTAATTTTCAGAGAAGAAATAGGAATAATTTGCTAACGCAGTCTTTTCATCATTTTTCATAACAAATTTTGAAGGAATATTTGTGAGTTTGGTTTTGAAACTTCTTGTGGGAGTGTTTAAAATAAATATAAAGGCTATCATGAAAGAAAAATATTGAAATATGTTGAATAAAGGAGTGAAAACACTGCGCTATGAAAAGCGCTACGAAATTGTGCTAGTTTCATTGCGCATATCTGTTTTCATTGTTTTGAGAAGTTCAAAGTAGATTTTGAACAGATGGAATGAAGGGATAACTTGGGAAATATGTCAATCATGTTCCTAACATAAATTAGCCTCGAATTCATCAGTTAGAAGTGGTCAGAACATCTCAATAAACCAAAAGGATCCTAAGCCTAAAAATAGGGAAACATGTTTCCTAATTTCTAGGGCAGTTTTATCATCAGCAGCAGGGTGACATTACGTGAATGGTCAACATAAAAATTTGAATTCATGGGGTTGCAGGTGGAAAAGGATGAATTGAATACTAGATAAGGTTGTTATAAGTATATTTATGAGTTTTAGTCCTATTTGAATTAAGACTCTTCAAAGACAGTCAAGCTGTCATTTTGTAATTAATAAGCCTGTTTTATGGTTAGAATAGGTGTCAATGATAGAATTCAAATTCCTATGAATATGGATTAGATAATCCAATATTTTGATGACTCTATAAGAGAGATGAAGTCGAAATCCTCAAGGTTGGCAATTTTCATGAACAAGCAGACTATGTTACTATAGCAGACTCTGTGTTTTTATCATAATACAAATGTTGGCTTAATACTCAGGATTCTGAAAGAGTTTTTAATGTGTGATATTCCTATGGCTTTCTTTATCTATCTATTTTCAGTGGTATAAACATATGTTACTTATAATTCATTGAGAAATTCTCTAACTTCCTGCATATGTTTTTAAATTTTGTTTTGTTCACTCTATTTTTGTTTCACTAATGCACTTAAGAACTCTGAAATGCCCTAACTTCCACGATAAGTTGATGTTGATGTTTTGTGGGAAAATACCTAGACTCCATTGCCCAATATATGTTTGTTGATCATTATCTCAACCGGTCATACACTTTTATCCAATTTACTCCTAGAGTTAGCCATCTAATCCTTAATTCAAAATCTTAGACCTAGTGAGAGAGCCCTCTCAGGTTGAGGAGGCTAAGCCTCAACTAAAGGTCGGGTTTGAAATAGCTACACTGAGGTAGCCTGACCAACAGCCTATCAGGTCCTATTTTTGTGATAACATTTTGGTGCGTCTGTCGGGAGTCTGAAGATATACATCTCCCGAAAAATCATGAAGTTGAACTCTTGAAGGTAACAGGAGCTCAGAATCTGTTCAAGGCTACAAAACTACTTTGGTGACTCCACACATCAAATAAAAAATTGGAAGGTGACTCCACTGCTAGAAGATCATTTGTTAGATAAAGTTTCGAGATGAGTTCCATTGCAAGAAAAAATGTAAGGTATGCTCCTATGAATTGGTCTCATATCCTTGGTTTTCCAAACCCTATGCCAAAGGTTGATTGGTTAGATGATCGTCCAATATTCAAAGATGAAAAGAAAGACAATGCTGCTCTTCATTTGGTTAGGTTTCATCTACATGCACATAGTTTTAAGGTTCAGATCCCTGAAGACTGTCTTATGAAGATGTTTATGACTACTCTAGAAGGAAAAGCATGGTCTTGGTATAAAGGTTTAGCAAATGGTTCATTATATTCTCTTGCTAACTTTCATGATGAATTCTATGAGACGTATAAAGAGTGCCATCCCTATTTATTGATGGTCAAATACTGTTATAAACACTCTGAGAGTTTTATTGAATATTTGGAGAATTTTTATGAAGATGATGAGTTTATGGATGAGGAAATTTTAGAATCCCTTCATGACAATACCTTTCACCAATAAGAAGAACAACAAGAAGAAAGGATAATATCTCCCTTAGATGAAAATGAAACACAACAAGAGTTTACTTATGAAAATTATGACACATCCTCTGAGTTTGAAGAAAATTTGCAGCAGGTTGGTCAATCCTTTTAGAATCATGAGTATGAGAATCATTTCAAACAGCAAGAGGAAATATTGGAAATTGCTTGCTACAAACCTCAAGTATAGGAAAAGGTTGATTACTTATGTCATACTTTGCAGCAGCCTACTTCAAAGAATGATCATAATAATGAGGAAAATTACATTGTCTATGGGAATCATTTAGAAATGTAGTTGGATAGCTTATCAAATAAATTTTGTGTGGCTAAAAATCAGTTGTTAGAAGTTACAGGATGTTATGAGGATCATTAAGCTGATCATGTTTTTTGGGATCCTATAGCTAAATACATGGAATAGTTTTACTCTCCAGTGTTTCCGTTTTATTTTTACTATGAAGATCAGTTACAATGTCAGTGGCAGTGGTCATCACAATATCATAGTTGCTTTGAGTTCCAATGCAGTAAAAAAACTCAAATATCAGATAAAACAAATGACTTGTTACATTGGAAATTTCATATTGATTGAGCTGAATGAAGTTTGCAGTTGATAGGGTAGGTAGGAATGTGAAAATAAGCTCAAGTTTTACTAAGAATCTTTTCAGTAGGTACAAATTTTTTTCTTATGTAGTGATCATCAAGCTTGAGCCCGAGGTGAAGGCCATTAAAGCTTGAGGAAAAGATTGGAAAAATTTCAGAGTATTACTCTAAAGGATGGATAGCAGCACTGGAGCTACCGGTTCTTAGTGTACCACATGGGCACACTATCCCAAGTGGAGCCACTATTATCACTATAAAATTTTTCCAAACTTGGACAGTTTGCATTTGTTCCTAAGTCATGGTCTTAGATATGGTTTAAGTCATTTTTATGTTTTTAGAGTCTAAGTCATAGGGCTAGAGTCTCATTTCCATATCAAATGAAGTCTAAAAACCTTGTTTCACACTTTAGGGGTCTCATATTATGTTTTGAAAGTCTTGCTTTTTGTCATTTTGAAAAAAAATTCGAATAAGCCATGAAACCACATTTCTGTAGCGCAGACAGTGTAAAAAGTCTGTTTTGCGCTACGAAAACGCTGCTCTTTTCGCAGCGCAAAACCCAAAAAATGCATTAGGCGCGCTACGACATCAAGGATTCGTAGTAAGTCATGTCAAGTCATAAAATCACTCAAATTTCGTTAATTATTCATGATTAGGTGTCAGCTAGGAGTCATTTCTCATGCATGCAACCATTCAAAACCATCATTACATTCGTTGGAGGTCATTTATGTTAGTTATTTTCAAAATTCAAAGGGGGTTGGTCTTTTGTTTTATTGTCTCATGCAAAGAAGCAATACATACATGCCCTATCGAATGGTAAGCTCATGGTAAACTGAAACCCAAGCTTCCTTCATCTTGAAATCAAGCGAGGCTGAGTTCCTAATCAAGTGAGGTTTTTTTCGAATGCTAAAGCTTATGGTAATCTCTTACTAAAACTTCTCTCATATATCAAGCGAGGCTGATCACTATTTTCAAGCGAGGATAATTAATATACCAAGCAAGGCTGACTGTCTTGAATTCAAGTGAGGCTGATAAATCATAGTTTGCAAGAAACCAACAGGAAGCTAAAGAGGCATACACAATAGTTTCGTAGCATGCTAAGAAACTGCTATAGGTGAATTTTGGGAATTTTTCATAGGTGTTTTGGGGGTAAAAATAGTTGATTTCCAAGTTTTGATGCTACTAATGATAAATTAAAGGTCGTAGATGAAGATTCAAGCTTCAAAGCAAAAGAAAGAAGGCCTTATAGAATTTTAAATAGCAATGCAAATTCTGCGCTACGAAAATAGATGCTATTTTCGGAGCACAGTTATACACCATCTCCTTTATACTGTTTCAAAGGATTCTTTTTGTACAGGTGGAAGAGTGAGGTTTCAAGGAAATATTAGCACATCTCACCTATCTGAAATAGTCAAAATTTATAACATAATACTCGAAGATAAAACATGGAGGTTAAGGGCTAAAAAGCAGGAACTCTGTCTCATGGTTTTTAGGGCAGCTTGGATCATGATAACTAGGGTTACAACAGGGCTAGAGGTATCATCAAAGTCTGAATACTTGAAGTTGTAGCTGTCAGTGGAAGCATTAAAGGTTTTGTGAAAATTATTGGTGGACATGACACATATGAAAATGATCTATCCATGATCATAATGTTCAAAAAGTTGCAAGGGTTTAATGATGAGCTGGAGAAGACAATTTTGGGTGAAGATCATATTCTTGAGGTCATGTTACTATATATTTTTTTGTTAAATATCAGTTGTTATGAGGTTTAAACATCTCCAAGGCACTAATTTTGAATAAATTTTCAACAAATGTGATTTCACAGCAGTTTCATAGCATGCCACAAAATTGCTGAAGCAACCTTTCACCATGAAGAGCAAAATTTTGTTTTCTAGCTTTAGTACTAAATTTCAAAAGAGATTTCCGGGTAACGAAAAATATATTTTTGAAAACGGAAAGAGGTTTTTCTTCCTAACATCCCTAGCTAAAAAAACCTCTCTCAGTTTAGTTAAATTCATTATTAAGTTGGAGATATAAGGCTTTATTTGAAGCCCTATTTTTAGAAAACAGAGTTTTCCTGTTTTACACATGTTTTTCAAGGACAATGTCGGGAGAGGAGGAGAAGTATTTCAAAAAAAAAAGAGAGGTTTTTATTCCAGAAAGCATGGAATACAAAAACCTCCTTCATTTTCTCAAAATACATCATGGATGAGACAATAAAGGCTCTGTCCCAAGACCTAATGTTCAGAGAAGAAACAGGAATAATTTGCTAAAGCAGTCTTTTCATCATTTTTCATAACAAATTTTGAAGGAATCTTTGTGAGTTTGGTTTTGAAACTTATTGTGGGAGAATTTCAAGTAAATATAAAGGCTATCATGAAATAAAAATATTGAAATATGTTGAATAAAGGAGTGAAAACACTGCGCTACGAAAAAGCGCTATGAAATTGTGCTACTTTCGTAGCGCAAATCTGTTTTCACTGTTTTGAGAAGTTCAAAGTAGATTTTGCACAAATGAAATTAAGAGATAACTTGGGACATATTTCAATCATGTTACTAACATAAATTAGCCTCGAAATCATCAGTTATAAGTGGTCATGACATCTCAAGAAACCAAAAGGATCCTAAGCCTAAAAACAGGGAAACCCGTTCCCTAATCTCTAGGGCAGTTTTATCATCAACAACAGGGTGACTTTAAGTGAATGGCCAACATAAAAATTCGAATTCATGGGGTTTCAAGTGGAAAAGGATGAATTGAAGAATAGATAAGGTTGTTATAATTATATTAGGAGTTTTAGTCCTATTTGAATTAGGACTCTTCAAAGACAGTCAAGCTGTCATTTTGTAATTAATAAGCCTGTTTTATGGTTAGAATAGGTATCAATGATAGAATTCGAATTCCTTTGAATATGGATCATAGAATCCAAATTTTTAATGACTCTATAAGAGAGATGAAGTCTAAATCCTCAAGGTTGGCAATTTTCATGAACAAGCAGACTATGTTACTATAGCAAACTTTGTGTTTTTATCATAATACAAATGTTGGCTTACTACTCAGGATTTTGAAAGAGTTTTTAATGTGTGATCTTCCTATGGCTTTCTTTATCTATATATTTGCAGTGTCATAAACATATGTTACTTAGAATTCATTGAGAAATGCTCTAAATTCCTAGATATGTTTGTAAATTGTGTTCTATTCACTCTGTTTTTGTTTCACTGATGCACTTAAGAACTATGAAATGCCTCGAATTCCATGATAAGCTGCTGTTGATGTTTTGTGGGAAAATAACTAGATTCCATTACCTAATAGATGTTTTTTGATCATTATCTCAACCAGTCATACACTTTTATCCAATTTATTCCTAGAGTTAGCCATCTAATCCTTAATTCAAAATCTTAAAACTAGTGAGAGAGCCCTCTCACGTTGAGGAGGCTAAGCCTCAAATAAAAGTTTGGTTTGAAATAGTTACACTGAGGTAGCCTGAACAATAGCCTATCAGGTCCTATTTTGGTGATATCATATCTATAATTTTTGAAAAACTTCTCTTCATGTTTGATTTTCTTGGTGTGCCTCCTTCATGTGATTTGTTGCATTGGATCCCTGCTTGGCACATTGCTCGCCCAATCAAGCTTAAAATCCTTGATCCTCATTAAAACCAAGTTCTTCTTGTCTTCTTGCTGCAATATGTATTCCTTTAGGAACATATCAGTTACTTTATAAAATTCTTTTGCTTATTGACCTCTTAACACTCCTGTAGAAGTGCCAAGTACATTTACCTTTTGCAAAACTTGAATTTGACAAAGTATTCCTCTTTGGAGATTTTCTGATATTTCTTGGACAACCAAGTGCTGATCTTCTTTTTCATCTCAGCAAGATTCTAATACATAAAAGATAGTTCTTAAAACACCAAGGATGAACCTACAACCTATGAAGCCCTAATGACTTAGTGGGAGGATCCTTTGACCTCATCTTTGACTAAAACTTGGTTTGAGGTCTTCAAGTGTAAAAACAGAGTATTTGACAAATTGATGTATTGAAGATCCAAAATCCAATGTACTTGATTTATCTAAAGAGCCTACATAGATAGTTTTGAGACCATAAATGCTTGAGGAACCTGGTGAATATGGAAAGGATAGGATGTTTGGTAACCCTATATGGGAAGTGGAGTGATGGGAAAAGGCAAAAAAGAGTGATGAGGCTATAAGTGGAAAAAAGGATAGAGATGAGTGACACAAGCCCAAAAGGAGTCATTTAGGAGTGGTAGGGTGACCATGCAATGGAAAATTTATAAAATAGTAAAACTTTTGGTATAAGGATAATGAAGGCAGTGAGATTTCAAAAACTCACAATATTCAGGAATCTTGTTTTTAGAAATATATAACCAATATTTAGTCATCTACAGATAGTAAAAATCACTTATGACTAATAGTGGCTCCACTTGGGGAGGGTAGCTCTTTTCAGGAGGTGTCGAGGACCTAAGAGCTCAAATCTCTGAGTTTTGAAGACCAATGCCTTACTTGCACTTAGCAGATATTTCTTCCTTCATTTTCTGATGTTCTCTTGAAGCTATGATCTCAAAATTTGAAAGACATGCTTGCTTCAACATTAGTTCTACCTACCCATCATACTTTTCCTAACATTTTTTCTTATTTTGGGTGCACTTGGACTGGAAAACCCTTGACATTCTTTTCTTTTGAAAGCATACAACTATCTAGTTGTACCCTTATCACTTTTAAGAATTTAGTTTAGGCTAATGAACTCTCTTATTTTCTACCTAGTCTAATCATTTTTCAAGATTAAGCTATTTGACATATTTTTCCTTCTCTATCCTACTAACATGAAATTGAAAATATGATTAAACCAGGATTAAGCAATCTGATTTACCATGGGTTGTGGCATTTGGACAAGTTGCACACTGACATTATTTTTGTACAATCAAAACTAGAAAACATGAGGGTTGTGATCTATCATTTGTTATGTATCCCTCTCTTCTCTTTGGTTCATATTTATGATTTGGGAACCAGCAATCATTTCCTAATATAATCTACTAACAAGTCAAGATTAAATGGTTTGACAATTCTTCTTTGACTAACCGATCAGTAGAAAATTAAAACATGCTAATTCATGATTAGGCTAGATGATTGAAACAAGATTCTTCCCTTTCATCTAGTAGTGGCATTTAGGCTTGCACACTTTCAACAATACTCTTTTTGGGTACGGGGCTATACCTCTTCTTCTTTCCTTCCCTCTTTTTCTTCCTTTCTTTGTTTTTTTGTTTTTTTTCTTATGATATTTCATCAAGCAATGTTATGTACAATGAATGAAAGCTTCAAACTAGGAATTTTGACAAAAATAGTGCTTGAGAATCCTGCCATTGACATGACCTCCAAATAACTCTACTCCATCCAGCTCTTGTAAAAAGAAAGCATTGTTACCTCTAACTGAATGAATGATGTAAGGTCTCTTCCCAAAATTTTCAAATTTTCCATGTTTGCTTGTGTCTTCTCTCCTTGACTAATGCTTCAACACTTTGTCTCTTTCAAAGACCTTTCTTAGGTGAAGTAGGTATTCTTCATCAGTTTTAAAATAGATTACGATGTCATCAAGGTATATCATAATGAAGTAACTTAAGTCTTCAGAAAAATCAATGTCCATGACCCTTTGAAAAGTAGCCTCCACATTTATCAACTCAAAATGAATTTTGTCATACATGTAGGCACCCCAAGGTTTTGTGAAAGTTGTTTTGTGATGATTAATTGGGAGTACTATCACCTGATTGCAACCTGAAAAACTATCAAGAAATGAAATATTTTTAGAAACTACCACCTCTTTCCGTATATGATCTATCTTAGGTAATGGGTGGTTGTCTTTCAGGGAGGTTTTTCTTAAGTTTCTAAAGTCTATGCATAGCCTAATCACCCTATTTTCTTTCTTACTGCCACAAGTTTTGAAAACCATTCTAAGTACCTGAGTGGGACTATGATCCCAACATCATACATCTTCTTATTTCCTTTTCAACTAGAGGTACCAGGACGGGGTTTATTCCTCTCATTTTCTGCTTGAATGGTTTCTAGCTTTCCTTGAGAGGGATCTTATTTTGAATAATATTTCTATCATAGGGCCTCCCGTCCTCACACCTCTATGCAAAAGAATCTTTAAAATCTTTGCATAACTCTATGTATTTTTTTTTTTATGTGAGGTGGCAGAGTTTTGGAGAACTTGATCATTGCGGGTTTTTCTAAGCTCCCTATGTTGCATTCTTCTATATCAGTCTTGGTACATTCTATTTTTAGCTTCCTAGAAACATCATTGGATTCAAACAACTCTTCTAAGGGGGTAAGACCTCTTGGTAATAAGTTATCTTTGCTTTTAAATACTTCAAGGTCTTTTTGATCCGGGTTACTAGAAAATTTTGCCTCATGTAATTGTTTTAGCAGATTTATATCAGCAGTACAAGGAAACTTTGTTTTGGGTTTTTTCTCTTCATTGGAGCAATCTTGTGCATATTTTCCATAAGAGCCATCAAATCTCATGTTCCAAAGTGTTTCAAATCCAGATTCACCATTATGTTGTTGTTCAAGGCTGCTAGAGTTTTGGCTGTCATGTTCTTCATTTGGTGATTGATTTGATTGTTCTGGTAGGCCTAGCTCCTCCTCATTTTCATTTACTTGTTCATCAATGTCATCTTCATTATACAAGATAAATGAGCCAAGGTCTGAATGGATGGAATAAAGAGGTGTTTTGTTTGGCCGACCTTGGCTGCTTACCATGTATTTCATGTATGGTTCTCGGTACTATCCCCTTTTTTGGTTAAAGACCAGGATGGTAGCAGAGGATATGTCCATTTGGAGTTTCACCTTAAGCTTCGTCCCCCATGATCTGGATAAAATCATGCCATACTTCGGAGTAATGTCAACCACTACAATGTCCATGACTAGACTCTTAGTAGGTATTTGTGCCAGATAGACACACAGATCCTTGATTAGACCCAAAAATATGACTCTGATTGAATCGAAAGAATACATGTCTTTATAAGGTTTGGTTATTTTGAGGCATAATCTCTCCATTACCACCTTGGGCATGAGATTGTGTGAGGCACCAGAGTCTAGCATAGCATTGTGAAATATTTTGTCATGAATGTTTAATCTAACATAGAATGGAGGGACAACTCCTTCTTAATATTTTCCCTCTACCTCAGGTCCAAACAACATCTCTAGCTTGTCATCAGTCACATTCAGAGTGTCAGTGTAATTCCATATGTTCAAAGATTTCAAAACTTGGGATCTATATACATGCTGAGTTACTAGTTCAGTAAGAGGCATGTTTATTTTGATCTTGGAAATATCTCCTTCAGAATTTAAAGGTGATAGTGTTCTTGGTATATTTACATCATTCCTATCACACATAGTCTTTTCAGTAACCTTAGTTGGCTGAATTTTATTATGACTCTTAGTCAAAAGAGTTTTTTCAGGGCCACTAGTTGATGTACTAGGGTAGCTTGGGTCACCATTATGTTGGCTAGTTTTGTCTTTGTTTTGGTCAGCTTTCTTAGGCATGGTGGTGGAGTTTTCTGCTGTCCTCTTAAGAGTGTTTTCAGGGGTCTTCCTAACATCAGTGTCTATTTTGTTTTTCTTGGAGGCATCTTGGTTTTTCTTACTCCTAAGGTCATACTACCTATGGACCTCCATTATGGCATTTTCAAATCCCAACTTGTAGTCTTCAGAATCCTCATAGTTTGTTTCAGTTTGATTTGAGGAAAATAATCCCTGTTCTTCTTCAATGAGAAAAACATCACCCTCATTATCAGAGCCTATCAAGTTTACATGGTTTTCTTTAGGTTCTTCAGTCTCTCTTTCCTCTTCATCTACATAGTTGTCTTGGAAAGGCAGCCTGATTTCTTGGTCATTATCTCTTTGTCTATTTTAAGGAGGGTCTCTTCTAAAATTTTGGTTTCTATTTATGTTTTGGGGATTTGCTTGGTTTTCCCTAGGAGGTGCTCTTTCATTCAAGTTGATCCTCTCCATCATTCTTTCCATTACCCTCACTAGATTTTCAATTTTGGCATCAGATGTGGAGGCTCTGGTTTCATCTTTGTATGTAACTTTCTTTTCTGACCTCATTCTAGCCCTTTTCTCAATCAGATTGGCTTCTACACTCATAGCTCTTACTTGCATGTCCTCTAAGGTTAGGGGATCTCTTTCTCTCAATTGGTAGGCCATGTTTGGATCAAATCCCTCTAGAAATTTTATTAAGGCTAGGCCTTGTGGGGGTTTCATTTGAGGTGGGAGTGCATTGTATACATTATTGAATCTAGTGCAGTAGTCTTGGACACTTTCCCCAACATTTCTCTTAAGGTTGTTATACTCTGAGAGGATTTGAAGAGGGTTTTTCTTGATCTCCCACTTGTTTACGAATTTTTGATAAAGGGAAGGGAGGTCATGTATGTTGTTAGGAGCTAAATTTTTGAACCATTTCTTTGCTTCTCCTCCTAGACTTTGGGTAAAAATTCTCATTTTAATGGTATCCTATTCTATCTCTTGATAGTCAAAATCGTCATTCATCCTATCTACATGTTGTTGGGTAGTGGTAGAGTCAGCTCAAGTAAAGTCAGGGATTTTGGATTGGTATTCATGTGGCATAGGTAATAAAGGTTGTGGTAATGCCAAAGGGGCAAACCATGCTACCATGATTGGAGGTAAAGGAACCCAAGGAGGGTTTGTGAGAGGGGGGTTTGTAAGAGGAGGTGGAGGATGAAATGGAGTGGTTTTCACAGTGGATGTGTGAATGGGGGTTAGTAGATGTACTTGGACCAGCAAACTGATTTTAAGAAAACTTGGAATGAAAAGAGCTAAAGTGATGGAGAAGCTGAAAATCAGGAGGAGTGGAAGGAGGGGCTTCTCTACTAGGACTCTCCTGCAAATTTATGGGCTCAAGGTTTTTCTGGTATATCCCACTTTGTGACTTAGTTCTGAATAGGTTCTTTTTATGATGTAAGTCGAATTGGGTATCTTGCAAGGCTGTGAGATGTTCAGGGACAAAAATTGCTCTATGAATTGGTCTAACACCTAAGATAGGGATGTTTTTTGGGGTTTTCTGAGTTCCTTTATGTAGCCCTAAGGTTTTTAATGGGTGTCTTCCAATTGAGTCATCATTTTTCTAGTATGGTGAATCAATTAGATACTAATTTTGGCTAACAGTTGATTTTCTAAGCTTGACAGAGATTTGAAAGTTCCTAAGGGATACTTAGGATGTCACTGAGTCAAATGTCCCACCGTGATCGCTATTATGTTAGGTCCCCGTAATTTGTTAGATTGAATGAAAAAATGAACAGGGGTAACATGGCACTAGTCTTTGGAGTCCTAGGACCTAGCCTTCCTGGACTCAGAGAGGGCTCTCTCTATGTTTGTGTAAGGGATTGTAACTTTTTTGTTTTTAGGGTTTGATTTTAGGCTAGTTATTAGGTTTAGGGTTTGCTTGTTTGGTTGGTTGGTTGGGTAGGTTGTCAAGTATGTTTAATAGAGTGAGAGATTTTAACCCATTGTGCTATGCAGTATACAAGAGGCTTGAAAGGTTTAATCAATGGATCAAGGGTGCATCACAGAGCAATTATAACATGGTAAAATGGATCTTAAAGGTTATGTGAATGAGATGAACATAAAATTTGTGAACATAGTAGGTGCAAAGGGAAGTTAAGAATCCTTTGTCAAATACCTTAACAAGAATGGACTTTAAGATTACTAAGCATCAAGAAATAATCAAATACAAGGAACACCAATAGCTTCTTTGAATAATCCCTAGAAAGGAAGCATTAAGACAACAATCCAGTGAACTATAGAAGGCAAGAAACTTGTAAATTTTCTAGTGATTTCACCTTAAAGCTAAGAAAACATTTAAGATAAACATATAGTAGAGATCAAAGAAGAGGGAACTCCTAATTTCATTAATCAAGATATAAAGACCTCCAAAGAAACCATTTAGGGTAAACAAAATGGCATGGAAAATCATAAACCTCTTTAGCCAAACCTAATCAGCAATACTTCGAAGTAAAGATCTTAAAAACAATGTTTAAGTAATGGCAAAGAGTAGGGCTAACCATAAAACTACTTTGAAATTCTCTTCATTGAATCATTCTTAAGATAACAATCATAAGTGGGTCTAGAGAGCAACTAAGAATTCTCTAAATTGACCTAGCATAGGAAAACATAGAAGCAGTAGAGAACAAACAGAGCTAAGGTGCCTGTAAACAACATTTCTTAGCCTAAATTTTTTTTCCTACTGCAATAGAAAGATGGAAAAAAATGATAACATGGGAAAACAAGAACTAAATAAGGAACACATCACCATTAAATATGCTCAAGAATCATGCAAGTAAGTCTTCTCCATTGTCAAGCAAGCCAAGCCATCCACAAAAGCTAAAGCCAATTTCTCTTCAATCTCAAAGTCTATGTATTACTCTCAATAAAAATCCAACATGTACAATGAGGCCTCAATGTTTTATTTAACAAGAAAAGAGGATTGAAACCCCTAACTAGGGTTTGAAAACATCATTAAATACTCAAAAATACCATTTATGTCCAAAGAGACCATGCAAGGCCCAAGGCATAAAATATCTAATGCAATAAATGAAAAATAACTCCTAACACCTAACTTTGTAGCGATTTGACCAAAAAACCTCAAAATATCTATTTTCCATAAATTTGTGTCTTTTTTTTACTTTTTGGCAAGGGTGCATCACAAAGGTCCAAGGGCACAGCACTTGCACCAGAAAAATGGGTCACCTTGCAACCATGTTTTGAAGCCCTTCCCGATGTCGGAATGAGCTTCATGATAGCTTGTTGGAAAGCTTGTTGAGGCTACTTTCCAAAACTTCCCTTCGTTTTCTGATTGGGCCTAATTTATCTATTCAAAAACCAAAACTCCCAAGGCTGCTAAGGGCGCAGTGCCAACCCTGAAAACAAGGCATAAAGGTGAAAATTTGCATGTTTGTGGCCCTTTTGGAGGAAACATTTTTCTCCAAATGAGCTAAAACGTGGTGAGTGTGATGTCCTTGTCCTAAGGAACCAAAAAATGTAAATTATACCTTCAATGGATGCCCCAAGAAAAATCTGAGCACCAAGGGCGCTGCGCCCTTGGCCCTCAAAAATAGTGAAAAACCAAAATTCTCAAAACTTGCCAAAATTTTCAATTTGTCTTCCTCATGGTGTTTGGGATGCCTGTAGGGATGAATCAGCTAGGATATCAAGGTTTTTATTACCCTTTGCCTTGGGCATCTCTTTCCGGGCTCTGCTTTCCCTGACCTTATAAATGGCCTTTTGTGCCTCTAACTGCTTGTTCTCAATCTCATAATAATGAATGACATTCCTAGACCTAACTAGATTGGCTTGTAAATCTTTGATTTGGGCATCCTTACCTTTGAGTAGCATGCTTGAGATCCTTGCCTTGTTTTCATCATCACAGTCAATATGAATGAGTTCAAATTCTTGCTCAGTCTCATGATGATCTTCTTCTTCTTCCTTGACCTTTTCTTTGCCTTTGTCAAGTTTCTTAGCTGATGTAGAAGGCATGGCCCCTTTCATTTTAGAGGCAGCAAACACATGCCTACTTCGTCTTTGGTAGGTCAAAGAAAAACATTCAATTTTTCTCATTTTAGTGCTATCACCATTTCTGCCATCATGACTATCATCATGACTGATATCCTTGTTGTCCTTATGGCTTTCATGGCTGTTGACATCTCTCTGCATGCTCTCTGCCTTATCACTGATATTATTGTTGTCATTATCATTGTCATCATCATCGTCATCATTATTATTATCTCCACTAATATCATGGACATCCTGATTTATTATCTCTTCCTCATTGATTTTTGCACTGTTGCCTACCTCATTGACATCAGCTTCATCATTTTGTTCCTCATCTCACTGATATATGCCTCTTCATTCCCTTCTTTCTCATTGATTTTGGCCTCTTCATTTTTTTCACTGACTTGTGGGTTTTCATTATCACTGATATTGGCATCATTAACATCATCCTCATCTTCATTTTCTTGGATGTTAGGTGCTTCATCATTAGTTTCTACACTACCTTCATCACCATTGATATATGCATCTTCATTTCATTCCTCCTCACTTCTTTTGGCATCTTCATTTTTTTCACTGATTTGTGGGCTGTCATTATCACTGATATTGGCATCATTTACATCAGCCTCATCTTCATTGTCTTGACTGCTAGGTGCTTCATCATTGGTTTCTTCATTGCCTTCATCGTCACTGATACCTGCATCTTCATTTCCTCCCTCTTCCATGCTCTCTTATTCATTTCTGTGATCCTCACTGTGTTCTTTACTGCTATGATCAACCTCACTACCTTTAGACTCAGTGGCCTCTTCTTCACTAACATTTTTTGCCTCATCTCTGCCATGACTATCACTGTCATTAGCTTCACTTCCATCTTGGTTCTGTGAGCCATTTTCAACATCATCATCATCACTTTTTCTGATTTCTTCATCATTTTCCTCATCTTTATTGATATATATCTCCATGTCTTATTTTCCACTTTCTTCATTTGTGTATTCATTGCCTTCTGCACTGCCCTCATATTCTTCACTGGCTGATTTTTCTATGTTTAACTCCTCACTTCTTTCCTCTTTGTTGCCAACATCATCACTGCCTTTAGTTTCCATGCTTTCTGCCTCATCACTGACCTCTTCCCATTTTTCTTCTACTTCACTGCTTGATTTATCATTACCCTCTCCTTCATGGTCACTTTATTTCTCATTGTCACATCCCTCATTGTCTAATGCATTGGGAGAGGGTGAGGAAGGAGGGTTGTCCTAGGGTGAAAGAATATGTGTAGATGGCGAAACATTCTCAGCAGGAGATGATAGAGGAGGAAGGAGAGGAGGATGAGATGATAAGGGCACACTTTACTGAGGATGGGGTTGTGGGTTGGTGAACACCCCATGGGAAATGAAAACCTCCCATTGAATACCATTTTTCTGCAATTGATGCATCACAACCATTTTGATCAGAGAGTGGTGAAAGAGGCTCTGCATCTGATGTGGATGGTCTCTCTTTTGTACAATATAAGACATTTTTTCAATATTGCTATAGAGGTAGTAATGTAGATGCAGCATCTTAACCCTATTAAAGTGCATACCTCTCAAGAAAATGTGAAAAAGGAAATATAGATTTATTATAGTCTTTGTATCTGGGTTTAAGGAATGGCTTATAGTAGCTTATGTCTAAATTGGCCTTCTTGAACCATTTTTCACCAACACTAGGTATCCCAGTGGTAATAAAAATGGCATCTGGAGACAGCTCAAAGTTTACCCCAACAATATTGAATTGTTTCTCATGTAGGTTAAGTATGAAAATCCTAGTCAGATCGAGAGGATTCTACACCTACTGTACTTTATCACAAAATTGATAGCAGCCTACATTTTGGAAGCATGAGACAATTACAGGAGATGCATTAAGCTCCATTGTGTTTAGTGGTTCAAACCTATTAATCCTCCAACCTCCGTGTTGATGTTTCCTTGGCACTTGGCCTTCCTCACCACTGTCATTTTCACCTTCCCTTGACATTTTGATAAATATGTTTTGAACCAAATCCTAGCTCTACTTATGAAATGGATGTGGAAGAGGGTAATGGAGTGGTGATGAGAAAAGGCATTTTTTACAAGTGAGGGATGAGAATGAATGAGTTAAGGGGAAAATTGGGCATAATGAGAGGCTACATAACCTGAGTGAAAACCACTGATATGTCAACCCCTGTTGTGAAAACACCTTAATAATGATGAAAATTTGAGATGATGGGGGTATGTAATGTCAATGTTTTGCAATGTAAGGGACTGATTTCGCAAATGGAGTGAGTGTTAGGTGAATGAGAAACCTCTCAACAAGGCACTCTTTGTGTGCTCTTAGTATGCAGATGGAGGAGTGCCTTAAACAGTGGGGTTTTTGAGCATGAAACTTAGATTTTCACCCTAGGGTTTCTAATTTTTTTTAATTTTAAACCATCAAATATGCTTGAAGATGAAAGAAGGCATCCACTTACCTCTCACTGTGCTAGGAGGACACCTGGCAGAGATTTGGAGGGTTTCTGAAGTAATTTGAGTGCCTACAGGGTGTGGAGGCCCTCCTGGCGAAACACGTAGCACACAGGTCACGGGTCAGTCAGATCGGGCAAGAGACAGTGTTGTGTGCCAAATGTGCAGCACCAAAGTTTTTATGTTGGGCCTGTCAGGTCTGTCGGGTAACCATGCAATGCATTTCCAGGTGTGCAACACGTACCTCCAGGCACGGAGCGTAGAAGAAAATTGCACGAGGAAAAATTCTAAGGGCACAACGCCCGACTACAGGCATGCAACGCCAACCTAAATGTGTAGCAGTGGGTAAAATTGCTCGAATTTGAATAAAAAACTCACAGTTTCTCCTTATGAGGATTTCTAATTCTTCTTCAAGGGAAAAATGAGTCGAATGAAAATAAAAATGACCCTTTATATGCATGGGATTTAAATCTCCTAATGTTTTGAGCCTTTTCACTGTTCACTAAGTCCTTTGACATTTTGTTGTGCAGGAGACTTGAAAACCTTTAAGTGACTCTTCTTTTTGCTCCTTGAGAGTTTACATGCTCATTTGATGTCTTCTTTGGAGGGCTACACTAAGTAGTATTCTTCAAATTTTCCTGTGTTTTTTCATCACAATTTTCCACTTGTCTTTCCTACCATGTCTTACTGACCATTTTGCACTGTTTTCGCTACAGGTGACTGAAGTGATAAATTTGACTTATTTTGGTTCCTTTAGGCATAAAAAATTCATTTTGACACCTTGGTGATTCAGCCACACAGTAGCTTCCTCAATTTGATGTGTAATCCTCATCATGAAACTCATCCTTTTCACCTTAGTTGGTAGTCTTGCAAATCCCTGTTCCTTTTGACTTTGAAAACTTGACACATTCATTCTGACATAGAAGCAACCTCAATATCATATTTGGTTTCCACCTTGGATCTTAACACATCTCTTTTACTCATTCAGTCATGGTAAGCTTATTAAAACATATTTGAGGGGTTGTCTAATAGCAGTACTACCAAAGCCCTCTCTTGCTTGCATTATAAAGTTTTGATTATTTTTTTACCATTTTTGACACTTCTAAGTGTAGGTGACTTGAACACATTGATTTCCCTTTCTCACTAATCCTGAGGCATGATAAAATCACCTTTGAAAAGCACTATGGAATTCAAAATAATTCTTATTAACTTCTCTTTTGGCCACTTTTGATTTGTAGGTGCCATAAAATACTAACTTAGCTTTTTTATAATACCCTTACATTCTTGTTCTTTTGAGGCAGTGAGACATTTTACCTTGGAAAACATTTGGATGCTTGCACAACAGTAGTATGTTCACAATCCTTTTCTTTGTTGGCATCATGGAACGTACCTCTCTTGAACATTTTTGGCATGACAGACTCCTTAGGATGAGTTTGGAATCTTTACAAAAAGTGAAATCTTCAGAACCCCTTTGCTGTCATCATGGAGTCCAAACTTACCCTTTTACCTTCTCTGATATTCTTACCAAAACCCTAGGTGTCTGGAATGCTTGAGAATAATGATTAGTGTTGTCTTCTAAGTTTTGTATAGCCCTTTCAATTTCATTCATTTCTGTCCAGTTCACCTCACCTTTATCCCTTTTGTATCTATAATTTCTGAAAAACTTCTCTTCATGTTTGATTTTATTGGTGTGCCTCCTTGATGTGATTTGTTGCATTGGATCCCTGCTTGGCACACTGCTGGCCCAATCAAGCTTAAAAACCCTAATTCTCATTAAGACAAAGTGCTTCATATCTTCTTGCTGCAAGATGTCTTCCTTTAGGAACATATCAGTTACCTTATCAATTTATTTTTCTTATTGACCTCTTGACACTCCTACAGAAGTGCCAAGTACATTTACCTTTTGCAAAACTTGAATTTGACAAAGTAGTCCGCTTTGGAGATTTTTTGATCTTTCTTGGACAACCATGTGCTAATATTCTTTTTCATCTGAGCTAGCTTATAATACAGAAAAGAGAGTGCTTAAAACACCAAGGATGACCCTACAACCTATGAAACCCTATGACCTAGTGGGAGGATCCTTTGACTTGGTCTTTGATTGAAACTTGGTTTGGGGTCTTCAAGTGTAAAAACAGAGTATTTGGAAAATTGATTTATTGAAGATCCAAAATCCAATGTACTTGATTTATCTAAAGAGCCTACAGAGATAGTTTTGAGACCATCAATTCTTGAGGAACCTAGTGAATATGGAAAGGACAAGCTGTTTGGTAACCCTACATGGGAAGTGGAGTGATGGGAAAAGGAAAAAAAGAGTGATGAGGTTATAAGTGAAAAAAAGGATAGAGATGAGTGACACAAAGCCCAGAAGGAGTCCTTTAGGAGTTGTAGGGTGACCATGGAATGTAAAAATGGTAAAATAGTGAAAATTTTGGTATAAGGATAATGAAGGAAGTGAGATTTCTAAAACTCATAATATTTAGGAATCTTGTTTTTAGAAATCAATAACCAATATTTAGACATCTACAGATAGTAAAAATTACTGGTGACTAAGAGAAATTATGTGTACTACCTAAACAAATTAGCACTATTACCTTTTTCTTGTTGATGCATCCTTATATCTTGAGATTTTTAGGAGTGGTAATTCTTTCCAATGCATTACAAAATATGGTTATAATTATTTCTTATTTTTCAATCCTCGAGGTTAGTTCCTGGTCTATATATTTTTATTTTGATGTTTCTTGTTCCTTTTATTCCTCCTCTTCACAATCTATGTAAAATAATTTCTTATAAACACACAAATGACCTTTGATGTATTTTGTATCACAAATTTAATAGATTTGTTTTGCTCTTTTTCCCTCGAGTTGTTGTGGTGTCAACCTTGTAGGCTATGGGAGGCTAAGAATAGCAAGACTTCCATCTTTTATAGTTGTGAGTGGTAGACCTCCTTGTTGACATAATTTTTCTTTCTACTTTTTTTGCCACCATGAATGCATTCTCCAATGACTTAGGTTGCCAAAGGTTGACCTCATGTTGGATGTTATCCTTTAAATTCCATAGGAATTTTTCAATTAGATGCTCTTTTAGAATATCAGTTACCTTGATATTCACTCTTTAGAAGTCACCAATATTCTCTACAATTGAACCCTTTTGTTTGAGATTTATTAATTAGCTAAAGAGGGTGTTGTTCTATGTATCCTCACAAAGTGCTATAAATTCCTCCCTAAAAATTGTCTAAGTTACAAGTGATTTGCGAGAAAAAAGCCATAGATACCACAAAGTGATTATGTTCTAAATAAAAAGATGCAGTGCATACCATTTGTGTGTGTTACACATCATGTAGATCAAAGAACTACTCCATTTATTGTTGGAATTACGATTTTCGTTAGACCAAAACCCACAGGCGTTAGTCTCCACTACAATCTCCATAGTTATGATCCACGAGAGGCGGTTAGTCCATGTCGCAAAACACATGGGGAGTGTTGAACCCAATGTCCAACAATCTCCCCCCCAACGCGAGCCGGGTGTGTTTTGAACTCAAGGCCTTTCGCTCTAATACCACTTGTTGGAATTATGATTCCCATTAGACCAAAACTCGTAGGCGTTAGTCCCCGCTCCAATGTCTAAAGTTAGGATCCATGTTACAAGATAATTTCCATAAAGCTTCATCATATCAATATTTATATTTTGGTTATTATTAAACCCAAATTTAGATTCTCTAAAATCATGATTTACACTCTTTTTTTTTCATCATGGGTTTCATGGACTAATTGATTACCACTAGGAAGCCTTTATTCTAACAAGTTTTTCAAACCTTCCATGTCTACTTTTAAACCTTCCATGTCCCATTTTATGTCTACTTTCATTGCTTTCATGTCATATTTTGGTTACCCTTTGTGAGAAACAAATTTATTACACTCGATCTTGTAATTTTGATATAGCATGTTACATTTTTTTCTCTTATTCATGTTTCATAGTAAATATTTTTGAGGGATTAATGGGTGTAAATATTTTTTATTTTCAACGAATTTTGGGACTGATTAATGATATCTATGCTTCACTATTCCCTTTGAATCACTTCAAAAAAAAAATTTCAAAAAAAATTACGCAAATTTAAAAATACACACCTTTTAAGTGCTTGATTTTGAGCTTGTCAATCTAGCTAACATTAAAACTATTGTATATATGTGGTTTTAGTCTCTCAAGGTCTGAAATTGTGTCTTGAGGTATCTCTCCATTTTTTATTTTGAACACCACAAGTTAGACCAATATTGGAATTTTCAAGATAAAGTTATGATAAATCTCCTACAATAACTTTATTATGGCTTGGTTCAGTAGAGTGAACTTGTATGGGATTCCACGTGTCAGTATCAAAATATTAAGCCGTAAAACTTGTATCCAAAAAACCAAAGTCCATGAAATTTTAGTCACTTCTTATGGAATTAAAATATGATGCATGAAGAGAATGTTATGACGATTTTCCCAAAGCCAGTTGTTTGAGACTGAATTCTAGAGCATACAAAGGCCCTAACATCCTTGAATAATATATCTAAAAATATAGTGAAACAATTTATAAAATTTTAACTAGATGTTCATCAAGATTTTAACTACACGTGGTAATATTTCACATTCCGAAGCTTCATAGAAAATATTATAATGAAAATTCCATGATGACCCATCTAAAGTAGCAAAGTCATAGGATAAAGAGCTTTGATACCAAATGTTATGTATCCAGATCAAAATAATGCAAAAATTAAGAAAATATAGATAAAAAACTAGATAATAAGCCACTTTGAGGAGGGGTGGGGGGGGGTCTCCCTTTACATCAAGTAAATGAAAAATTATTGGATGATTCAAATGATAAGACCTCCTCAACATCTATAGGATTCTAAAGTGTCAAAATATAATTAGGGCCTACATAACAATAATAATGTAAGGGAACAACAATAATAATAGTGGGCTTATATGGGGAAAATCAATACAAATATAGCGGTTACACTAGTATTATAGGGACCTAATAACCATTCATTCAAATAAATAAATAAATTCCATAAGAAAAATGAATTATGTGCAATTGTACTAATTAATCAATAAAAAAATATACTTGTAAACGAATAATAAATCTCACATGTAAGTGTATGCTTAGGGATATTGTCGTAGAATAACCCTCAAAAATTTATAGTAGACATAAAATTAATTCTTCCTTTGGAATGGTCCTTATGGTTTCTTAATATTATGTCTAACTAAGTTCCTACAATATATAACCAACAAAATCGCCCCTTTTTGAGAAGCTGCGAGCAATTTATGTTTACACCTTGCAACTTATTCTTTGAACTTCTTGGTTTCCTCAACAACAGTTCTAACTATTGAGTTATATTGCTTTAACCTTTTCAACTTTAAAAAAATATTTATTATATCTTTAGGTGGAATAGAATCTACTTATTACAAAATTATGGGGTCATTTACTTTTACGCCTAGTACATCAAGTAAATATCCTGCTAAGACTAGTTAGTGAGATAAGATAATTTTGCTTCTGCTATGAAGGAAGAACTCCATGATCGCATGATAATCTCTCCTCATCAAAATTCCTTTCCTCTCGCAATACATTGTGATATAAAATTATGAAGAGAATGAAATGACATACATATTTATATTCAAGATAGAGAAATACAATGAAACTTGATAGTAATATTTATATCTAAGACACAGATATAGTGCAAATATAACCTAATATAGTTGGATCCTCTATTAGTGAATGATATTAATTTATGTGTCCACAATTTTATCAATTGAGGTGTATTCAATACAATATGAGTTGATCTCTTTCAGTGTTATATTCTCTATTATTTTTTATGTGTCCTACAATAGTGGAAAGCATGGTTTAAGGTTGTCAACATTGAACAATAGAGGCGGGCCGAGGAATGGGGGCTAATTAGCTGAAAATATTTATCACCTACAACCTTGGTGATGGTGTAATTTCCATAATTGGGTGGTTCAAGATTACTATGGGCCCCTAAAACATTTTCCTTTTTCAAATGCAACCAAAGGCAGTCTCTCACTTGAAATTTGTGTGGCACCTAGTTTTGATCATAGTGTTTTTTTTACATAGTATCAATTTTTTACAAGATATCATGGACCTACTAGAATATGTGCTAAATTTGTACAATAAACTTGTTAGATTTTTTAGCTTTATATTGAACATGTCCATATTTTTTCCGTGTAGTTACAAGGGGCACTGCGACATTAAGGGCTCCAACTGTTGGAATCTGGGGCCCAATTGAGCTATGGAGAGATCTATCATAGTGGTGTTGAATATAGAGGAGATTCACATCTCCTTTTTTTATATGCTCCGAGTTTTAAATGAAAAATATGTACAAAATCATCATGTTGATGACCTTTATCTAGCCATCATTTTAGTGTTGGAAGGTGGCTGATTTTACGAGCTTGGTGTCCAACAATGACTAGAGGATGAACCATAATTCACTTAGGAACCTAACCTAATAATTAGACATGATGGTATATTGGAAACCAAATGTAAGAATATCCATTTGAATAAGAGATTCGAGGTGGATTTTTCTACCATAATGGCCATTTTAGAAAATATATAAACCACAAAAAATACATAGCTATTACCATGCTTGGTAGAAGGAAGGCCAGAAATATAGTCCATCGAGATGGATTCCTAATGTTAGTTAGTAGTAGGAATATTGGTGTATAATCCTTGCTTCTTTATGGTTGGTGTGACAATGACACATGTATTGCATGAATTGATAATCTTACCAAGAAATTGCCAAAGTTTCGACTAATTAATATACTTCTGAAATACTTCCACTATCTTATCCACACCAAAGTTTCATTCCAATTGACTATAATGTGCCTCCATGATCAGCTTGGCATGATTTCTTAAAGGAACACAAAGGCATCATAGGTAGCATGACAATGCATCCAAGAGGTGGAATTCTAGAACTTGCTTTCCTACGATAAACACATGGTATGTGAAAGTGAATTCTAAATCATTGTTATATATGTTTTTCCATTCAAAGGAATCATTCCCACAAGGGCTCACAATAATAGTCATTGCCACAGTTAGGAATTGATTAAGGAAGTTTGCAACATGATTGGTGCTACCCTTACTTTATTTGAATTTAAAATAGAATTTTTGCAAGTATGTGGACCATTTATGATTGTGGTTGTTTTGAAACTTTCCTTGTGTCTATATATTGAAGAGGCCAATGATCCATGTGGATTATCATCTCCTTCCCCATAATATGTTGTTTCCATTTTTACAAAGGCATGCACCACGGGGGTTTCACTCAATGAACCTCTAACGTATTACATGCACTCATAACATATTAAACAATACCATTAATTTGAATACATATTTGAAACTTCCTATAAAAATCACATTATTTAACCCCCTACAAATATAAACCAAATACACCTTCCTAATTAAAAAATCCCCTACTTTCACTATATATTGTAGGCATACATTTTTTCATTAGCATTTTTTATACCCATTTATATTTTTTCACTAACTTTGAGCTCCATTTTGTATACCTTCCAATATAAAAAACCTTTACCCCCTATATATCCCCCAATATATTATGTCATTTTTTCCTCATTATATATCCCATAATATGAACCCATGTGCTATGGCATTTCTCCCATAGCGAAGCCCCCGTGGCCTGTGCAATGTAATACATTTCATTATCATTGGTAGGGTATCTCTAGAGAATATCAGAGTATTTCAATATGATAGGAAAATAAATATCCTTAAAAATATGACTGCACCAATAGAAAAGTCAAAGGCATCTGTCTCAATCACAAATGGTTGATACGGTTTTGGAAAGTGAGGATTAGTGTATAGAAAAGGTGGTGTTTCACTTCACTGAATTCATTTGTGTGTGGCTCGAACAATATATCTGTGTGTGTGTGTCTGTGTTTGTGTGTGTGCATGTGTGTGTGTGTGTGTGTGTGTGTGTGTGTGTGTGTGTGTGTGTGTGTGTGTGTGTGTGTGTGTGTGTGTGTGTCCTCACTCTCATCCTATTGACTTCAAGGAAAAGCAATATAAGAGAAGCCCAACATGAATATTTAGTAGAAGTTAGAAATACCTAATAAGCTACGGAGCAATTTTATATTTGTCATGGAAAACCAATCCTGGATGACTTAGATCTTTGCTAGATCCACATGCACACCATTCTCACTAATAATGTAGTCTAGGTATTGGACCTTTTAGACGTCAAAGGAGCATTTTTCCAATTTATCACACAAATTTTGTTTTCGTAGTGTGAAGGACTTACTAAAAGTACCGCAAATTTTCTTCCTAAATCTTGCTGAAGATGAGGATATTGTCTAGATATACAATCATGAACTAGTTGGTGAAAGGAAGAAAGATGCGAAAAATCTACTGCGGTTATTCTCATAATTATTCCCCTATTTTTTAAATGATTATTTGTCCCAACAAAATAATGTACTAAAAACACTAAATAAACTTACAAATATAAATTCCACCATTTAAAATTCATGAGAACTAGGAAAATAAAACACATGAAATAGAAACTGAGATTATTGGAAAACTTATCCCTAAAAAACCCCAATGTGGAAACCTAGTTCTGTAGATGAGGGTTTTATTATTATTCAACAAATTTGTAATTGAAATTAATATAAGCTACTTTCCATAAATTAGCAAAGCACCAAAAACAATTATTTAATTTTCCAAGCTAATTTGACCTCCTGGAAGCAATTTGACCCCTTATAGTCAATTCAACCCTCCTGTACATCCTCAACCAAAGGCCTAGATGTGTAGCGCAAAGGAAACCCAACCTCCACTATAAAATCAGGCCTCCTAGAGAATTATTTCGCCCTCCACTAGAAAATTGATCTTCATAAGAAAATTCAACTTTATTCCTGCTAATCTACCTCTTCAATGAATTCATCCTATCTCTGGAAAATCAGCCTTCTTTTGGTAATTTGCACCACTAGAGAAATTTGGCACTCTGGAGAATAATTCGAGTGTCTTATATCATTAATAAAATGGATATCAATGTGAAGAAATCACTCTAGGAAATTCATCCTCAATCACTATTGAAACCATATACTAGTGTGTCACACAATCAGTGTTTCCTTACTTAATCAAAATGTATATCTCCAAGATGCCCATTCACTTCCTCTTGAAGTCTCTCATTGAGTAATAAATGGCCAAAACATAATGTCAATCGATGGATAATATCATCTTGACTCCATCAAATCACTTTCCTAATAGTAATTAGGGATAAATTGTTACAGAGTAATTTATCGCCATGATTGTTTTCCCGTCTCTATTCCTGAAATTACCCATGACAAATCCTGTGCAATGTTTCCATCATCAAGAAATATTCTAACATATCCCCTTGAAAATAAAAATAAGACTTCCTTGAAATATTACTGGAGAAACTTGGTCAATTCCTAGTTTCTTGGGTCAACACCCTTCCTAATGCCATGACCGCGCTGATGTCCTTATCCCAGTTTTGGTTGAGCGTTGTCAGCACCCTAATTTCTCGAGAAACCGTGTTGATCCCCTTTATGGAATTTATTCATCTCACGGGCGGCGAGTTGGTTGTTGAACAGAGATGATAAGGTCAATCTCTCTCATTTTGGAGCTTTGATATCATCCATGGGGAATCATCCCTTAGAATGTGGACCTTCCTCCCCCTTTCATGGGATCTCAACCTCCTTCTCCTTGCTATAAATTCACATCCCTCAATCCCCCAAGTTGAGAGCTTGGTCAATCATTGTCAAACTTGTCTGAACTCTCATCTGTTCGCATGCTTGCACAATGTTTAAGCCTAAGTGCATAGGAGAAGAAATTCTTTTGAGATGGGTGAAGGAATCAGATTTTCACCTAAGGACGCCCCCAACATCAAGGCCTATTTGTAAGCTCGCCTTTTGTAATTTACCAATAATAACATTTTATTTTTTCTTTCTATATTTTTCTACATTATTGTGCAAATATTATGGTACTCTTAGATAGCTAGTTTTTACGTTTATTATATATTGTATCATGTTTGTTGTTGTCTCCCGATCATCCACGGGTATTCATGCACCATTAGTAGTAGGAAGCGGGCCTACAAGGATCGTGGATCTAGGTCACCATAAATGGATCCAATGATAGCAATTGGAAAAAGGTATTTATGTCTCTTTCCTCTTTGCGTTGTAAGCATTAGTTAAGAAATCTTAGTTAGAAATAATATCGTGTTTCTAGACCCACTCTAGGGCTAGAGAGATTTCCTCTGTCTACAGAGGGGATTTATATTGAGAGCATAAATAAACTTGTCTTAATTAATATTGGTTAATTAACTGTTTTTCTTAAGTTAGACTGCAGAAAATAATAAAAAACTAGTTAATAATCTAACTAATACTTTTCACTTAGAAAAAATAAATCGGCTTGGATATTATTAATATAATTTTGTTCTTAGCCTCGTAAACACCTATTGATACTAGAAACCCTATTAATGCTACACTAACTAACACTCTCTCTTAACGAGGAATTTTTTTGGCACAACAACGAACTTATCTCTGAAGAAGATGAGTGTTTCCTTCCTAAATGCTTTCATAAGAATGTTTGCTACTTGCTTATCTATAGGTACATAATGTAGATGAACTATCCCACACTATATACAATCAAAGATGAAATGATATATGATTTCTATATTCTTATACACGTTATGAAACATCATATTCTTAGATAACTTAACAAAAATCTGTTTTTCACATTGTATCACTATTTTCTCCACCTTATGACCAAATAAGGCTACTAATAGCTTTTGAAGTGAAACGTCCTCACATATTTCTATGCTCACTACTATATACTCTACTTCCATAAAACTTAGTTCCATTGACCTTTGATTCTTACTATACCAAAAGACAACTCCCGATCCCATGTTGGAGTAGCACCTTGAAGTGCTTTTCCTATCGATTGCACTTCCTACATATACAACCCATCAACTTGATACCATAACTTTGAGCATATTTGATCCCATACTCCATTATACCTTTCAAATAATGTGAAACATGATTTTTTGTTTTCCAATATGCTCTCTTCGGTTCAACCATGAACTAACTCGGAGAGTTTACTGCAAAGGATATACATGGCCTAATGTTGACCAAATACATAAGAGAGCCGATCAACCTCCTATATAAATTTCTCTTCAATCTGCAAAAGTGGGTCTCACTATTGTGTGCTACAAGGCCCTCTATTTATTCAATATACATTTCATTTTCCAACTCATGTTTAATTAATTCCACATAAACATCCATCTAGTGGATATTCGATCCCATTTGTGCTGCGAGTGAGATTATGGACATGATTGGAGTGTTCCTGGCTATAGGAGCGAATGTATCCTTGTAATATATTCCCTGATTATTCACCAA
This sequence comes from Pinus albicaulis, assembly GCA_034641835.2. NCBI lineage: Eukaryota > Viridiplantae > Streptophyta > Pinopsida > Pinales > Pinaceae > Pinus > Pinus albicaulis. The sequence goes on along the minus strand of JAXQQM020091081.1, from coordinate 128,817 downwards.
GCTCACCACATATAACACATCACATAAATAAAATCCATCCATGTTCCTTGCACATGAAACACATCACGGATAGGAATTGGCTTTCGAGACTCCTTGTAAAATGAGACTATATCCCACCCAATTGGATTATACTTGGAATTATTACACATATCAATCTATAATACTATTTCCTCCTCCTTTCAGCTGGAGAATTTCTCTGTAACTCTTTTCATATGGAGTTGCACCCCATTATCTATATAGCATAGAACATATGAGGCTGAGCTAGCCAATCAAGCTATGAGTGTGAACCCCTATTCCATTTTGCTTGAAATATCATCTTCATTCATTGAAGTTGTTGTTTTCTTCTTTCCCTCATTGTAACCTTTCTTCCTCTATGGGAAATTACTAACATAGTGACCAAAATCATGCCATGCATAGAATTTAACCTTTGATAGTTCCTTATATTTATCCCCCTTGGAATTGGACCCTTTGTAAGATCCATTTTGTATGTTTTTATTCCTTTAAAGAGCCACATTTTCCTATTCTCTTTCACTTTTCAGTCTAAAACTGTTGGTGCCACTAATAAGACTCATTTAAACTTACTCTTGGGTAAAATATGACCATAGTATTTCCGATGATGGGAGATCCTAAGTCCTTGTATTAACTTGAACAAAGACTTCTCAATCCTTAGTAAACCCATTAAGGGTTGTCCTAATGAGCTCATGATCTTCAATCTTGTCACCAACACCTACTAATTACTCCTTGATACATTTCACCCTCACAAATTAATATACAACAATTTCACCCTTGTACTATTTCGTCGTTTGAATTTTCTACCTTAGGATTAACTTCATGATCACACTGGAATCTTTTTATAGCTTACAAAATTCATCCCATATCTTTGGTGCCATATCCTCTTCTTCTAAATGAGGTACAATGCGATCCTTGACCCCATCTAGAATAACATATCTCGTCTTTGTGTCTCCTTGCATGTATGTGAGGAGTTGTGTTGCATCTATTGGTATGGATACAACATTGGTAACATATTACTTGAGACCATTCTCCTGAAAGATAAAGAAATATTATGGAATTCCATATGCCAATGCTAAATTCTCCTTATAATTTTTCTTGATTTCATAAACCAACTTAATCCATCTGAATCCCTTGGAATAGAGTAAGAAATGTTAAGTGAAAAACGGAATAAATTGATCTAAGTTTTATAAACCCTTAATTTTCTCTCCTCCACCCTGTGATGAGGTTCTCAAATTAAGTTTTGTCTTTAAGATATACTTTGATACCATGTAAAAAATTTATTGCATCTAATATGGTAATTATTCACCTATAATTTAAATGATTGTTTTCCCCCACAAATTAATTCCCTACAAATACTGAATATAAACAAAACTAAAAATTTCACTAATGAAAATTCACAAGAAATTAGAAAACAACACATATGAAACATAAAATGATATGTTTGGAAAAATTGTCCCTGAAAAACCAAAATGTGGTAAAAACCAATTCTATATATGAGGGTTTTATTACTCTCCAACAAATCTATAATTGAAAGTTACATAAACTACTTGTCATAAATTATCAAAGAACCTGAAAATTATTTTCGTGACTTCTACAAGATAATTTGACCTCCTAAAATAAATTAAGCCCCTTAGACTCATTTCAACCCTCTTGTATGGCCTTAACTCAACCCACTTATGCAGCCTAGAGAAAAATTGGCCTCCATTGGCAAGTCGCACCTCCTAGAGAAATATTTTTCCTCCATTAGAAAATCAATCTTCACTCACAAACTCAAATTTCCTCCTACTAATCAACCTCGACAACATATTTTTCCTCTCTCTAGAAAATAAACCTTCTTCAAGTAGCTCACATAACTAGAGAAATTTTAACCTCTACAAATTAATTTCACCTCACTTTGTCATTGAGATCATTATGAAGAAATCTCTCTATAAAATTCATCCTTCAACACTATTGAAGCCCTCTCCTGGTATGTTACGCTATCATTATAAAATTTCTTAATAAAATTGTATGTATCCAATATGTCCATCAACTATCCCTTATAATCTCTTATTCAACAAACAGTGGAAACGATCTAGTATCAGTCGATGGCTAATATCATCTTGACTCCATCAACTCATGTTTTTAGAAGTTAGTAGAGAGAATTCAACTTGTCTCAATCAATACTGGTTAATTGACCATTTCTCCTAATTTATACTTGGGAAAATAAGTAAAAAATTGTGAATAATATAGTTAATCCATATCACTTAAAAAAATAAAATAGTCTTAGAGATAACTTGTCCACTTGTGTTATCAACTTCATTCACACCTCTTGATACTGGAACACTTGTCCAAGCTACATAAAATAAATTTTTCATCCAACCAACTCATGAAAGATGTTGGGGAATACAAAGGGAATAACCAACCATTCCAAAAGACCCCCCTTAAACCTGAAATAATTCTTCCATACATTAGTTGGTTGTATTGGGACTTGGTGGTAGCCGAATGTCAAATCAATCTTACTAAAGTACTTGGCCCCATTGAATTGGTCAAGAATTCGATCAATCTAGGGAATTTGGTACCTATTCCTAAATATGATTTTTTTAGGGCTTAATAATCAATTTAGAGTCTTTAGGTTTATCATTCTTTTGGATGACTACAATTGGGATACCATAGGATGAGGAACTTGGTCATATATAACCTTTTTGGATCATCCCTTATATTTTTCACTTATTTTCCTCATTTTCCATAAGATAACAACAATAGATTGGAACATTGGGTATAGGGGCATCAAGGGTTATATCAATTCAAATCTTGATCTAATAATGAAGAGGTACCTAGTGGGTGAAAGAATATGTCTCTATATTTTTACATGACCTTATCCACTTTTCTGTGATGTGTAGATGAGCCTTGTGTAGAAAGCATGGATGTGTCCACAATATTATCCTTACTTTGAGGAGAATCGGGAATAAGAAAAATTCCCTAGTCTTGGAGATGACCTTAATGTGTTTCTTGACAAATCTCAAAGAAAAAAAATCATAGGAGGGACTTGCTCTGGTGTCTTGTTAATTATGTTTTGAAAGTAATAATAACATTAGGAGGTATAGACTCATATACAAGATGATTCTTTTGAAGATATGGTTGGCCTAACGGAACATCAAAAAATTCAATGGTTGCAACATCACACAATACCCTATCCTTGAAAGGCTTGGTGCTATAGGGTAGAATATGTTATGAAACCAGCTCCAAAAATAGAATAAAAAAGAGATCAAACCCTTAGAAATCAGCCACTTAGGGGGGGAAACCACCTTTACATTACATAAATGAAAAATTCTTGGATGATTAAAATGAAAAAACCTTCTTTCTATATATAGGATTCCATGGGGTCACAATATAATCCTAGCCAACCTAACAATAATAATGTAAGGGCACAAAAATAACAATATTGGGGTTGATGGGGCACAATAATAACAATATGGGGGCTACAACGGTACAAGAATAACAAGAAGGGGGCTCAACCACCAATAATAAGGGGCTACACTAGTAATATAGGGACCTAACATGCCCCTCTCCTTCAAAAAAGTGTTGTCCTCAATGCTTGAGTAGCTCTAGATGCTTCTATATAAAATTCTCATCCTCCCATGTCGAATCTTCAGTGGGTAAGTTCTTCCACTTTATGAGATACTCTGAAATTGATCGTACTCTGAAATTGATCGATTTCAGAGTTGTCAAGTTCTTGATTCCATGACTTCTTCAGGTTCCAATATGATTTTTCCTTCCTCATCAAGTTGTGGAAATATTTTTTGAAATGTAAGTTTGTCACCTATAACCATGTTTAAGCATGAAACATGGAAAATTGGGTGCACTCAACACGAAGAAATAAGTTCCAATTTGTATGTCATTATACCAATATTTTGCAACACCTTGTAATGACCATAGTAATTTGGCGATAATTTAATTTCCTTCCTAGCTTGATTGAGGGAAATTTGTTTTTCATGGTTGTACCATGAAAATACCTAGTCTCCTACATCAAAACTTCTTCCGATGTGATGTTGAGATGCCTGTTGTTTCATTCAATTTCGTGCCAAATTTGGTTTATCTTTTAAGAGTTGCAGAACTTGTTGTTGATGCTTGATGTGATGTTACACTACTTCAACCTTAGAATTTTCTCTTAAATATGATGTGCTGGATGGTAGATGATGTCCATCAAGTTCCATAAATGGGGTCATTTTTGCTGCAGTATGGAAGGAAGTGTTATACCACCATTCAACTAGAGGTAACCACTTGACCCATTGTGTTTGTTTATCATATATAAAACAATGAAGATATCCTTCCAAACATTTGTTCACTATCACAGTTTTCCCATCGGATTGAGGATGATAAGATGAGCTATGAGCTAGTTGAATACCTAAACAAGAAAATAATTACGTCCAAAAATTTCCAGTAAAAATGGGATCTGTGTTTCTTACAATAATGTTTGGGTTTCCATGTAGGTTTTGAATTGTTTCCATAAATGAAGTAGGAAATGTACATTATTTAAATGGATGATATAATGCACAAAAGTGTGCATACTTGGTAAGTCTATCAACTACCACACTCTTTGCTTCAGACTTAGGTAAACCTGTGATAAAATCCATTGAAACTTACTATTAGTATGAATCTTTCGTCGTAAAAGATCACTTTAGCTACACATAACAAATAGCCCTAACATCGATTATGGTTGCCAAATATCTTTAAATCTACAATCAGGTGATCCAAATAATGCTGCACAAATCTAGATCTAAGCATAAAATACATTAAGCAGATAAAGTAAAATGTGGCTCCATGCATCCAATAGACAAGACAAGAACGATGTATTTGAAAGAATTTTTTATATTATATTGAAAGGGGGCACCTAGGAGGAAAATAAGAAAGGTGTTTTCTAGTTCTCCTCAATGGGATGGGTTCTTGATAGTCCTCAGCACTTCAGATCTAGAATCTCTCTCTCTTGTTGGTATAGAAAACCCAGACAAACATAGAACTCAATGGGAGCTCACAAGGAAAAAATGGAGAAAATGTGACCAAGTGTATAGATCCAGAGGTGATCTTTAGGCAACAAAAGGTGACTAATGAATGGGGAAAACCCTTCTATTTATAACAAAATATTAGGGCAATCTAGAAACTTGGTGCATGAATAAAATATTATAAATCATATTCTAGAACCACCCTTTAGGAATATTTTATTATATTTGTTGGAGGGAAAATGATTTTTGACTTGGGTCAATTCCTTTATTTATAAATAATAAATAAATAAATTATTTATTTACTATTTTAAGGAAATGGTGGGAATAGAATTAAATAAATAATGATTTATTTAATTATTTATAAATGATTTAGTCAAATTTAACTAGGAATATTATTTAAATAGGATTTAAATAACTTATTCCTAGGAAATAATCAAATAAATAAGGATTTATTTAATTGATTTCCTTGTTTTGGGTTAAATATGACTAGGAGATATAAACAAATATAGATTTGTTTATTATTTCCTTTTGGGGTTTCCTGTTTAGACCATAAACAACTAAATAAAGGTGTTTTACTAAGTTATTTCACATAGTGAAAGCAATTTTACTTAGGGTAAAGTTGGTCTTACATGGTGTACTTGGGTTCATCTAATGATAGTAGGTTAGATGACCAAAAAAATGTTGTAACACCTACTCCCAACATTGACCTGAAATGGATAAATGTTGTAGAAGACCTAGGGTCTTAATTGTCTCAACTTTATTTTGCTAGAAAATCAAACATTCTACCACAGAATTTCGAATATCAGATTTAAGGCCATTCCAAAAATATTCTTTCTTCAACCTATGGTAAGTTTTCAAAAATCCCGAGTGTCCTCCTAAGGGAGATGTGTGCAATTCCAAGGTAATATTTTTTTTTAGCTGGGAATTCTTACAAAGATATAAGCGATATTTGTACCATAAGTAATCAATTTTCCAACTAAATGTACCATATGTACAAGGATCTTGTTGTAAATTTTGAATGAGTGTCCACACTTCTTCGCCATTCTTCCATTCACCCTTGCTTTGGTTATCTAATCTGGTTGGATAATATAAATGCCACAAAGCAATGCTCCCACCTCTTCATCATTTATTGATAGTGCATCTACAACAACATTTAGCTTCCCCTTTTTGTAGATGATTTCAAAGTCATAACCCAACATCTTTGTGACCCATTTTTTCTTTTCTTCTAAAGATTTTCTTTGTTCCAAAAAGTATTTAAGACTATCACGATAATTTTTTACCTCGAAGTGTCTTCCTGTTAGGTAAGGTTTCCATTTCTTGAGTGCATGTAGTATTTCCAACATTTCCTTCTCATAAATAGCTTTATGTAAATAATTTCCTTTGATTGGACGACTTTCAAAAGAAATGGGTATTTCTTCTTGCACTAAAACAACACCAATTCCATTTTCTGAGGCATCACATTCCACAATAAAGATTTTTGTGAAGTTTGGCGTAGCTAAGACTGTTGATGTGCACATGTTGCCTCTTTAAGATGTTCAAAGGCCTTAGTTGCTTTAGGAGTCCATGAAAATTCGTCTTTCTTCAATAATGTTGTTAGAGGTGTTTCTATTCTCCTATAATTCTTAACAAACTTTCAATAATACCCTTTTAACCTGAGGAATCCTCGCAATTGCTTATGGTTGTCGGAACATTCCATTCCTTAATGGCTTTAATTTTGTTAGGGTCTACCTTAACACCCTCGTGAGATAAAATATGACCCAAATATTCCACTTATTGTACTAGAAAGAAACATTTCGAGGTTTTTGTATATAATTGTTTCTCCTCCAATAGTTTGAGCACCCTGTCAACATGTTGAGCATGATCCTTCCAATACCTAATGTAGATTAGTATATCATCAAAAATACTAACACAAATTTTCTAAGGAAGGGTTTGAAAATGGAATTCACCAACCCTTGAAATGTAGAAGGTGCATTGGTAAGGCCAAAAGGCATCACCAAAAATTCATAATGACCCTCATGAGTTCGAAATGATGTTTTCAGAATATCTTCAGTCTTCATTCTAATTTTATGATATCCTAAACAAAGATCCAACTTGGTAAAAAAAAATGCTCCATATAATTCATCCAATAATTCATAAGTCACGGGAATGGGAAATTTATCTTTAATAGTGATTTTATTGGGCTCCTTATAATCTAGGCATATGTGTCATGATCCATCCTTCTTGTGCACCAATACTACTAGTGCAGAGAAATAACTTTGACTAGGTTGAATTATGTTAGATTGAAGACTTTTATGATCCATAATGAAGATAAAAGAACTTTATGATTAATCACATCATTAGGATTAGGTCGACGTTTCAAACCAACTAATGTGGTTCATCCTTAGGAGAGGTGGAGAGAGACTGATTGATCTCGAAGAATAAATAGTGGAGATGCATCATTACCTAGAAATAGCTATTAAAACTAGCCGTTAGAAAATTAGTTAGTTAATTAAAAATTAATTAAGTAAATAAAAATTAATTACTAATATGTTAATCAATTGTTAAGTACTTAATTTATTTATTTTTATAATTATTATAAATATAATAGGTAATAGGTGGGGAAAAAAAAGGTTAGGAAGGAAATTATTAAATAAATAAATAAAGTAAAATACCAAATAAGTAAATAAATTCAATAAAAATTTTAAAAAAGGGGGTTAATAAATTATTAAAATTTTGATTTGGTAAAATGAAATAAATTAATTAAATATTTCAAAAAATAAATAAATTAAGTAATAAATATACAAAATTACATTAGGGAGGGAAAAATAAAATAAAATAAAAATAAGTAAATAAATGAATAAATTAAAAATTAGAAATTAAAAAAAAAATTATATAAACAAATAAAATAAAATAAAACATAAAATAATAAAAAATAAACGAATAAATAAAAATATAAAATAAATCAAAAAATTAATATATATATATATATATATATAATAAAAATAAAAAAATTACCTGGAGAGAACCGGGGTCCAACTCTTACTTAATTTCCAACCATCATCACAGTTGAGATTCTTAGCATGTCGTTCAATTTATTAACATCTTAGTAATTAATTTCTATTTAATTAATTAATTTTTAATCAACTAACTAATTTTCTAACGGCTAGTTTTAACAGCTATTTCCGAGCAATGATGCATCTCCACTATTTATTCTTCGAGATCGATTAGTCTCTCTCCACCTATCCTGAGGATGAACCAGATTAGTTGGTTCGAAACGTCGACCTAATCCTAATGATGTGATTAATCTGAAAGTTCTTTTATCTAGGTTGAATTATACCAACCTCTAACATTTATGCAATCATATGTTCAATTTCTCTCTTTTGGACATAAGGATATATATAAGGCCTGATGTTTGGAGGAACACTTCTTGGAATAAAATGAATATCACGATCATGATTATGAATAGGTGGGATTCATTTGGAAGTTTTAAACACCTTGGAATGATTTTCCAAGACTTTTTGGAGATCTAGAGAAATAGATTATTTTGATGTTGGAACTTCTAGTGAGCATAATTGTGCAATTATGCCTCACTGTTCTTTCTTCATAATATTTGTCATGACATTAGAGATTATTATCTTTCCCGACTTCCATGCAATACTCCGTAATTCAACTTCATTTCCTTCCTAAAATAAATTCAAGAAAAGTTCTTGAAAATTAAAATCTACCGTCCCCAAAGATTATAACCATTGTACTCCTAGTACAACATCAATACCTCCCATTGGAATGGAAAGCATTGAACTATTCAATACATATTCCCTCATGTTTAGCTTGATATTATGGCATTTTCCAGAGAAATTTATAGTTCCTCCATTTTCAACCATCACATGACACTTTGGTGCTGGCTATAGGAAGCAATTCAATTCCTTGGCTACCTTACAATGAATAAAACTATGAGTACTACCCAAATCAATCAACACTATCACCTTTTTCTTCTTGATATGTCCTTCTATCTTGAGAGTTTGAGGAGTGGTAATTACTGGAAATGCATTACAAGATATGATTAGACTAATTTCTTCTTTCTCTAGGGTTGGTTCCTGGTGTATATCCTCTTCTTTTGAAGTTTCTTGTTCATTTTCTTCCTCCTCTTCACAATCTATGTAAAATAGCTTCTTTTCACCACACTTATGACCTTTAGTGTATTTTCGATCACAACTGTAGCAAATTCCTTTTTCTCTTTTTTCTTCCAATTGTCGTAGTGTCAACCTTGTAGGTTGTGGAAGTCTAGGAGTAGAAATACTTCCATCTTTATAGATGTGAGTGGTAGGCTTCCTTGTCGCCATAATTTTACATTCAATTACTCGTGCAAACCTGAATGCCTTCTCTAATGAAACAAGTTCCCAAAGGAAAACCTCATGTTGGATGGTACCCTTTAAATTCCCCATGAATACTTCAATCATGTGTTCCTCACGAATATCAGCTACCCTTATATTCAATTTTTGGAATTCCTCAATGTGCTCCACAATTGAACCCTTTTGTTTGAGATTTATCAATTGGCTAAAGAAGGTGTTTCTCTTTGTATCCTCATAATGTGCAATCATTTCCTCTGTAAAAATTGACCAAGTGACAATTTGTTTATTGGAGCAAAGCCATCGATACCATACAAATGTATTTTTTTTCTAGATATAAATTTTCAATCCATAACTGTTGTGTGTTTTGCACATTTTTTATACCAAAATATTGCTCCATATGTATTATCCATGTTACAGGATCCTTGCAATCAAACTTCCTTATATTGATCTTTGGAATATGGTGGGTCTTCAATCCAACATTACAGTTTATGAAATCACGATTAACATATATTTTGTTCTGATCATGAGTTTCCTCTACTATATTTACACCATTAGGAATCATTTCTTGTATCAACTTTGTCAAACCTTCCTTCAAATCTTCCATGTCTTCTTTTATATCATTCTTCATGTCTTCCATGTTGTCTTTCATTTTTTCATCATCTTAGCTTCCATGTCATCCATCTTATCTTCCATGCCATTCTTCAAACCATCCATCTTAGCTTCCATGCCTTTCTTCAAACCATCCATCTTAGCTTCTACACCTTTCTTAAAAACTTCCATTTCATTTTTTTTTGCTCTTTACGAGAGTGAAATTTGGTGCACTTTCTCTTGTAATTTTGATATGTCATGTTTCACTTTCTTCCTCTTCATGATTCATAGTAGAGCCTCTTGATGGATTAATGGGTGTTGAATTCTTTCTAGCGGGCATTTTAGAACTGAATACTGATATCTATGTTTCAATATTCCCTTGGAATCACTTCAAACTGATTTTTTAAACAAGACTTATGCAATGTGAAAAACAAAATACATAGATTTTTCTTGCTTTTGAGGAGCCCAATATTGAAATTAAATTATCTTTGTAATTTTGGATCTTAAATATCTGAAATTTGGTCCTGTAGTGGCCCTCTGAATCTTCTTTCAAATGCCATAGGTCTAACTCACAATGTCCCACAATGTCCTAATTATGGAATGCTTCAGTAGAGATAGCTTGTGTGGTGTGCCACGTGTCTCTGTTTCCTCCTTCGCCTATGAAATTGATACACAAGAAACTACATTCCATGTAATTTTGGTCACATTTTAAATAATTCCAATCCAATGCCCAGAGAGAGAGTTATGACAATTTTCTCATGGTCACCTCTTTTAGATGAAATTTGGGAGCTTACAAAAACCTTAATTTCCACAGATCATATCTCTGAGAATATTGCGAACCAAGATCTAAAATTTTGAAACGACGTTCCTCAAGATTTCGGCTTCATGTGGTAAACATTTCAGCTTCTAAACCTTCGTAGAAAACAAGTTAGAGGTAAAATTACATGATGACCTATTTGGAGTAGTGAAACCTTAGAATCCAAAGCTCTCATACCATATGTTATGAAACTAGCTCTAAAAATATAATAAAAGAGACATCAACACCTTGTAAATCAACCACTTCAAGGGGGAAACCTCCTTTACATTACATAAATGAACAGTTCTTGGGTGATTCAAATGAAAAAACCTCATTTCTATATATAGGAGTCCATGGGGTCACAATATAATCCTAGCCAACCTAACAATAATAATTTAAGGGCACAACAATAATAATAGTGGGGTTTATAGGGCACAGTAATAACAATATGGGGGCTATAGGGGTACAAAGATAACAATAAGGGGGTTACACTACGAACAATAAGGGGCTACACTATCAATATAGGGACCTAATAGAAGACATTATATCATAGCATACATAACATGGTGGTCTCATTTTGTGCTTTTTCCTCATTATTCATATTCTTTTACCATCTATCTGTATCTTATTTTACTATTTTCATTGGAGTTGTATATGCATTTTTTTCATGTCCTTTTGGCTATCATTTTATCTAATTATTTATTGTTTGAAACCCTATGACTATTACCTAGACATACATAGCCAAATTTTTCATTATCTTAATCCTAATACAATGCCTTCATTGAGGCACTTTATGTTAGTGACTATTGATTTTTCATTATCCATAGTACTCAACTAAACCCATGCTTCAATTTTTCTACTCATGTTACAAGTCTTCGTGGTCATGTTATACTCCTTTAGATCTTCGGGAAAATTTTATTCCAAGTCGCTGCCCATATCCAAATTTTGAGTTCATGAGAATAAACTTCTCATCAATAGATTTCTATTGGTTTTTCATTTTCTCAATTCTGATACTTGGCTTAGGAATTATGCCCTTCATAAGTCCAACTTGTTACCCATGATTTTCATCCCTTCTATTTCCCATATCTTTCTCTGTAATTTTTTGGGATTCATGACTTCAACCCAAAATGATGGGTTTGTGACCTCAATCTCTTCATCAATAGTTTCATATTTGATACTTGGTTTCCCCATTATGTTAGATAAAATAGAAGTTATGCCTTCCGCACATTCAACTTATGAAACCTATATTGTTCCTCCTTTTGAAAACCTTAGACATTTCTTGGGAATATTCACAAAAAATTTCTCGCGTATCAAAATTTTGGGTTGATAGTTGTGTTTTCCTCAAATTTATCTTTCATTTGCATCATCATATTAGGGACCTAAATTAGCACCTTGACTGCCTAGAGGAACACCTTGGTATCACTCACCCTCTAGGTAGTACCCCATGAGGACTCCATTTAACTTGCAACTACCAACTCTGATCCCTTTGAATAGCCTTATGCTATGCTCATGCTTATTTTATTTTCTAGTGTCATACTCTTTCCTCATGGTGATGCAAAAGCATCCAGACTTAGCTAGAAATGTGATTGGATGTTCATATGTTGTGGCTAACATGAGGTGGATAAATATTTCCCATTAATATTTTACTTAGTTTAAATGATAGAAGTTAGTTTGTTTGGGTTTATTAAATTAATTAAGAATAGAAATAGAAATTGGTTTCTCCCTACCAGGATATTAAGCCAAATAAATGGAGTTTAGGATTAAGATAGGAAATTGCTATTGGAGTGGTTCATATAGAAATCCTATTTCAAGGATAATAAGAACCACTTTCAGGCATGTATATATATCCAGTAGTACAGTGCGAGGGATAAAGACAGAAATAGTGTAGGAAAAAGTGAGACTAAGTGAAATAGGTGTGTGAGAGGAGAGAGTAGAGAGAGCATAAAAATTATAATAATCAGTTGATCAAGGGCTTGGTTCTGTAACTTCCTTATTTTATAATTTTCAAGCATTTTGTGTCGATCGAGATCTCTCTACAATTGTTTTTTTTAACTCTATTAAATCGCATTTAGCTAAATAGCGGAAGAACAATCGAACTGCAGGCGCGATGAGGATTGTAGATTTGAACCCAATCAACGTGAGAGATCTCATCACAAATTGGAAACCATCACACATCAAAAAGAAACTAGTGTAACTTTAAAAGTTGCGAGTTAAATTATTTTACAATCGATGTGAAGTGAGGAGTGGAGAAACAACGAGAATCATCAGATCTGAGATTTATCTAATAGTGGAGATCATAGCATGAGGGAAGTGATTTCTCACTTTGCAAGACTTAGGGAATAAGTGTCAAGCCTCGAAAAGTAAACTATTTTATTTGCGATGCAAAAAGGAACAAGACACGTGGAAACTCAGCGCAGTTTTGCAGTTCGCATGGATTAAAGCTTAAGCGCTAAGGTTAAACTATAAATTGTGCAATCTACGATCACCGGTAATTGGTCAGACTTGTTGTGGGACCCTCCGATAAGAGATTCCATGTGATGAAAAATTATTTGGATTATATGTGTTATTCATAATTCTGCATTTGATCATGCATATGTATGTATGTATCTTTAACGAATCCCGAGGTTAATTAAAACCCACAGCGATAATAAGGTTGTATATAGTGTAAACTCTATAGTTTCGTGAATACTCTGATATTTCTGCAACTAGTCTGCATCATTTGGTATCAGAGAAGACTTGATTATGTTCTTGGAAATTGGAGCAAATATTCCACCTAGAAGAGGAGCTCGAATAGTTCGTGGAAGACTGGAAGCTAATGCAATTCTTTTGAATGAAATTTGACATCTTTGTACAAGAATGGAGATAGTAGAGGTTGCTAAGAGGAGAGCACCTGAAGAAGGAGATGTCAGCGCAGTAGAGGAAGCTTCTGAGGAAGAAGAAGAAGCAGAAGATGATGCTGCGAAAATGCTAAAATTTTTTATTAAGGAAACTCGAAGACCAAAGGTGGATGTACCTTTGTATGAGGGAAATATCAATATTGAAGAGTTAATGGACTGCCAAAATTTTAGCTTCCAAGCTAAATGGAACATTAGAGTTAGTAGCAGCTTTAGCCAGGGAATAAAAGGGTAGAAAAGCCTATAAGTCTCCTAAGGAGGATAAAAAAACTCCAAGTGTGAAAGGAGACACTCTTTCTAGCTTAATAAAACACCTCCATGTGTGAACAAAGATAAAATGAAGCAACTTTGACCAAGTCAACAACACAGTTTTTGTGGAGGAGGAATCCTAGGATGGATAACGCAATTTTGGAGGGAAATGTAACTTGGGTTAGAAGTAACCTAAGTGACAGGGCCAAGGGAAAGCAAACTCATATCTTATTTAAGGAAGAGAATGGAAAAATTATTTATCATGTTGTAGATTATTATTATTCTTGGCTACCAAGAATTGTTGCTACTTTGCTGCTTAGCAAAGCTACAGTGCTATTTAGCACTGGGTGTTTTCGGGCGGGAATCCCACCTCTTTCCTTTTAGGAGCTCATTGGGGGAGTTTGTATTCATCATTCAACATCATGTTTTCAGGCCAAGCTTCAGCCATCTTCATCAGCACAACTTTTCTGGAGATTGTGTGGTGTTTTTGGGTGCAGCAGTGGAAGGGAATGGAATCCCGCTTCTGAGCTAGTTTCTCATTGGAGGAATCTTTCCTTCACTTGAGAGATCTGTTTGGAGAGCCCAAGGACTTATTTAATATCTGTGGTATCAGACCACACATTTCTCATACCCTCCCAGTGTTTTTTCTGCTAGGAAGTGCGTTATTTTGGTGGCAGTGTTCATTGCATGATTTGGTGGCTCCATTGCAGTTTTTCCTTGTGATTGAGAGGTTCAGCCTTTCATGGGAGGAATAAATTGAGGGATATACATAATATCATACTTATTTCAGCCATCTACACTCATGTACTTCAGTGTTGTAGTGGTTATTCAGTAAATTACCGAATCTCCCATTTTGTATGCAGAGTGTTTCATAAGAAACCCTTGTCGGGTTATCTTGTAGTTTGTATGAGGAGACTAGATCTATGTTCTTAATCATTATTTATCAATATATGAGTAGATCTATGGTTCTCCTATCATTTTATGTGTAAACCCTCTCTTAGACTGCGCAGTCCCTTGAGCAGTTTTTCCAGCATTTTGGAGTCTTGGGGTTTTGGCACTTTTTGGTCATTCTAGGTGTGGGAGATCTATTTAAACCACCTATTTTGCTTTGTTTCAGCTCTAATATTGGATTTATAATGTATATTGATTAATCTATGGGATACAAGAGTCCATTTTACTGTTTATTTGTATTTGTTGCTGGAAATGCATTTTTGGATGCATGATTCATGAGTTGTTCCTAATTGGAAATACTACACTGGATCAATTCATTAGACAAGTGATTTGAATTTGAAGAAGTTGAAGAAAAAATGAAAGTGGAGTTTGCAGCTACCAGACTAAAGGGTTATGAAACTATCTGGTGGGAGGAGTTACAAGTATCTAGACAGAGAAAAGGAAAGCCCAAAATCAAGCGATGAGATAAAATGGTAAGCAAATTAAAAATTAAGTTCTTGCCCAAGGATTATCAATTAAATATTTTTAATAAATTACATAATTTGAAACAAAAAGGAATGACAGTGAAATACTATACCGAGGAATTTTATAAACTGAATATCAGAGCTGAACATGTAGAGAATGATGTTGATAAAGTATCTAGGTATATAAATGGCTTGAGGTATGATATCCAGGATGAGATCAGTCTATTAAATCTAAAGAAAATTGAAGATACTTATCAGGCAGCCTTAAAATAAGAAGAGAATATACATAGAAAGAAAAGTCAAAGGAATCAAGGAAAGAGTTTAGCAAGAGGAAGAGAAACATTCAAACCCATATTTCAACATTCCTAAAATGAAGCAGGAGGTTCAAGTGGTATATCACCATAGAGAGGAGACTCTAGTCGAGGAAGGTTTGTACCCAGAGGTAGAGGCTGAGGAAGAGATATTCGGTGTTTTACATGTGGTGAATGGGGACATGGGTCATGGGACTTTCCTCATAATAGGTCGACAACTCAGATAAATGTGAATGTTGTTGAAACAAAGGAAGAAATTCATCAGGTTGCAGGTTAAGAGGAACCACCCGAAGTAGGAGAATCCTTTTTATTGAAAAGGGTATTTCTTAAAGCAGAAAATTAAGTAGAAGAACTAGCTCAGAGGAAGAATCTATTCAGGACTAGATGCAAGTCCAATGGTAAATGTTGCAAAGTGGTAATTGACAGTGGATCACTGATAACCTTGTTTCTACAGAGATGGTGGACAAGTTGAAATTGGTATAAAAAATACACCCTACTCTTTATAAGGTATCATGGCTACAAAAAGTACATCAAATTATTGTGACAGAACAATGTAAGGTAGAGATCCAAATTGGTACTTACAAGGATGTTATATTATGTGATGTAATGTCAATGGATGTATGTCACATATTATTTGGAATACCTTGGTATTTTGATCGGAAAGCCATACATGATGGCAAAAGAAACACTTATACTCTAGAGAAATATGGAAACTAACACACATTGCTGCCATTGAAGGATAAAGCTGACAAAGAAACACCTGGAAACATTGTTATGCTGATGAGTGGGAAATAACTATTGCAAGAAGTCTAGAAGGATGAGGAGATGCATTTTGTTGTTATAGGAAGACCCAAGGTAATTCTAACTTCCACAAATTTAAAATATTTATTTGAAGAAATCCGAAAACGATTGAATGATTTTACTAATATTATTGTGGATGAGTTTCCAAATTCATTACCACCAATCAGAATTATTAGTCATGACATTGATCTAATACATGGAACAAGTTTGCTGAATAAAGAAGAATACACATTAACTCCTCAAGAAAATGCATAAGTCGGAAGATAAGTGCAAGAGCTGATAGATAAGGGGTTGATAAGAGAAAGCCTTAGTCCATGTGTTATACCAACAGTACTCAGTCCAAAGAAAGGAGGTGAATGACGCATGTGCACAGATTCCAGAGCCATAAATAAAATCACCATCAGGTATCATTTTCCTTTACCATGATGGATGATTTAATGGATTGCTTGAGTGGATAAAAATATTTTACTAATATATATTTGAAGAGTTGTTATCATCAGATAAGGATTAGAGAAGTGGATGAGTGGAAGACTGCCTTAAAAAAAACAATGGTTTGTATGAATGGTCAGTGATGCCTTTTCGGCTCACAAATGCACCTAACACATTCACGAGATTAATGAATGAAGTTGTTATCACAAAATCAGACCTGATAGGCTACCAATCAAGTTAATGTCATGTAACTATTTCACACCAATATTTTTGCTGAGGCTTGGCCTCCTCAACCTGAGAGGGCTCTCTCAAGGGTTTATGATTTTTGATAAATATGTAGATGGCTCACTCTATATGGGATAAAAATACATAAATGATATAAACTAGTTGTAAATCACATTATCAGGTGTACATTGGGCTTATGGAGTCATAATAGCTTTATAAAAACCAAAATAATCTACCTAGCATGGAAGTCAAGGCATATCAGAGTTCAAGTCAAGGAATCAACATGTAGAACAGTGAAACACATAGTTAGTTTGTTTATGAAGGAAGTTAGAGCATCATTGAGGAATTCTGAGTAACATAATCAAACACCACTGCAATATAATATTGAAAATATTTCGTCATAGCAAGAAAATATAAGAACTCCTTATGAATCTTGAGTTGTCTAAGTAGAAATTCTGTATTAGGCTAAAAACAGTCACTTACAATAAACAGAGTCTTTTTGCTAACAAATGTCCAAACCCATTGCTAATTTGACCTCTTGGCCTTTAATATACCATTTACAACATAGGATAACCTTATCCTCATCTAGTTACATTGAATTCCTACTTTTTGACACCTTTCCTAACCATATAACATGGTCTTTATTACAAAATGACAGCTTCAAACCTATAGAATAGCCCTAACACAAATAGGACTCAAACTCATTAACTCTATTTATAACAACCTTATATAAGCTATATTACATTATTTTCCACCTATATATCCATAAGGTTGAATCCAAATGATAAGCTCCAACACTTAATGTCCTCAATGTTGATCTCCTGCAAACTAGGAAACTGTACCCTGTTTTCTAGGTTTAGGATCTTTTGTGTTCTTGAGACACTTTAACCACCATGAACCCATGAATTCGAAGATATTTACTGTCAGGAACTAAAATAACATATGGAAAAAATAATCCATGATTTCCATCTATGAAAAATCAACTTCTAACTCCAAAAATAGAAAAAACAAAGACGCGCTACGAAAACAACACAATTTTGTAGCACTTTTTGTACCGTAGAATTTTTAACCATTTATATTCAAAATTTTGGCTTATTTTAAGATTTATCTTCATTATCAGTTAGCACAGCTTCCCTAGTAATTTCAATTCTTCATACACATATTTTCCCTTCCAAAATTTAAGAGAGAGAGTGAAAAAACATGCTACAGCAGTTTTGTAGCGCTTTTCACCGATTTTGCACTATGTGCATTACGAAACTGCTGAGTGAGTAGTTTTGTCCAATTTTTTTCCAAAATGTAAAGTGTGAATGTGCCAAAAACTGAAAATAAACCTTATTTCTTCATATCACTTGAAAAATAGAGTTATTCCAGCCTTCTTGAGGTCCCTTATTTATTTGCAATAGGTTGGCTTATTGGTTTTTCGTGTTTTTTCCTGAAAAATCGGTCTCGGGACAAAGAATATATCTCCTACTCCATGATTTATTTTGAGAAATGGAAGGAGGATTTTTTAGGTCATGATTTCTTGAATAAAAACCTCTCTTGTTTTTTTGAAACACGTCTCCTACTGTCCATAAATGGCCTTTGAAAAAAATGTGTAAAATAGGAAAACTATGTTTCTGAAAATAGGGCTTCAAAGAAAGCTTTGTATCTCCCAACTGATTACACATATGAGAAAATTGAGAGAGGTTATTGTAGCTAGGGTAGTGATGAAGAAAATTCCCTTTCAGTGTTTTAAAATACTTTTTTATTTGGCCAGAAAATGAACTTGAAGTTGACTGCTAGACAGTCATGTACAAGACATTTTGTAACAGTAGTTTCGTAGCACATTTTAATTTATCAATTTCTCCCACCTCCTAATGAATTTGAGGCAACGGAGAGAGTTTTGTATATTTAGGTCTGTTAGGAAGAAAAACCTCTTTCAGTTTTCCTAAATTCGTTTTGAGTTTCTCAAAAACCTCCTTGGAAGTTGACTACTTAAAACCAGAAAACAGAGTTTTTTCTTCCTATTGCGCTACAAAAGTAGCAACAATTTCATAGCGCATTTCCTCTTTTTGAACTAGCGGCTCTATGAAATGGTGGGTTCCTGGATAATTGCAGAAATTTAGCCCGAAACTTAATTGAATGACCCTTAAATGAAAAATATGAATCTTTGATCATGGAATGGACCTAGAAGGACTTTATTTGAATTTAAATGATGACCTTTAAACTTATAAAAACTATGCCTGCCCTTAACCAAACTAAAAAATAATTTCAAACCCTATTTTGACCCATAATCAAAAACAAACTTGACATAATGATGTTTTGAAAATTTTTGGGTGATAACAGAAGTCTTGAAGGAATATGCAGGAAAGTTTGTAATTGTTTATCTTGATGATATTCTAATTTTTAGTCGAAGTAAAGAGGAGCATCTCGAGCACCTTAAATTGGTTCTAAAAAATTTGTAGAAAGAAAAGTTGGTGGTAAATTTGAAGAAATGCAGTTTAATGAAGGAAGAGCTAGTCTATTTGGGATTTTTAGTTTTTAAAGAAGGTTTGAAAATGGATTAAAAAAAAATCCAAGAAATTTTGAACTGGCCAACTCCTAGAAACATATTTGAGGTAAGAATTTTTCACGATCTTGCAAGTTTCTATAGAAATTTTATCAGAAGATTTAATTAGATTTGTCCACCTATTATTGAAACAATCAAGGAAACTAATCAGCCGTTTAAGTGGAGAGAAGAAGCAGACTGAAAATTTAAGTTGTTGAAGAAGAAAATTATAGAAAAACCAGTTTTAACTTTGCCAGATTTTGAGAAAGTTTTCCAGGTTGAAATTGATGTTAGTGGGGTTGCAATTGGAGCAATTTTAAGTCAAGGACAGAGGCCAATAACATACTTCAATGAGAAACTGAATGAAGGTAAGAATAAATACTCATATTTTGACGAAGAGTTTTATGTTCTTGTGCAAGCCTTGAAAAAATGGAGACATTATTTTTTACCAAAAGAGTTTGTATTATATTATGATAGCCATGCATTACAATTTATAAACAACTAGCCAAAATTGAACCAGAAACATGCCAAATGGGTAGAATTTTTACATCCTTTTTACTTTCGTGATTAAGCATACAAGCAGTAAGTTGAACAAAGTTGTTGATGCTTTGAGCAGAGTGAATTTAATCTTGCAAGAATTGCAAGTTGGTGTTGTATGATTTGAAAAAATGGTTGACCTGTATAAAGAAGATACAAAATTTAAGGAAATTTATGCAACTCTGAAAAGTCCAGTAGTTCATAATAGAAGCCAGTGGTTGGATTATCTTATCCAAGGAGGGTTTCTATTCAAAAGTAATAAACTATGCATTCCCAAACGTTCTATGAGGGAAAACATAATTAAGGAGAAACACAGTGGAGGCTTATCTAGACACTTTTGACAAGACAAGACATTTTTTCAGGTAAATGATTTTTATTACTAGCCAAAGATGAAAATTGATGTTAAGATATTTGTTGAGAAATGCAAGATTTGTCAGCATGCTAAGGGGAGAAGTCAAAATACAAGATTGTATCGACCATTACCAATACAAACTGACCATGGGATGTGGTTAAAATGGATTTTGTTTTCGGTTTACCAAAAACTCAAAGGAAAAATGACTACATTTATGTTGTGGTTGATAGGTTTTCTAAAATGGCTCATTTCATTGCATGCAAAAAAACTAGTGATGCAACACATATTGCTAATCTATTTTTTTTAGAAGTTGTAAGATTACATGGATTGGTTGTGAGTATTGTGTCTGACAGGGATACCAAGTTTGTTGGTCATTTCTGAAGAGCTGTATGGAAGAAACTAGGTACCAACCTTAGTTTCAGTTCATCTTATCAGCCTCAAACAGATGGATAAATCGAGGAAGTGAATAGAAGCTTGGGAAATATATTGAGGAGCTTAGTGTATAAAAACCCAAAGTAGTGGGATTTAGCACTTTCTTAGGTTGATTTTGCTTATAATGATACTCCTAATCGAATTACTGGGATGAGTCCATTCCAAATTGTTTTTGGAATGAATCCAAGAGGTGTGTATGAGCTTAGAAATTTAGGAAAACAAGAGATGAGGAGCGCAAAAGCTGGATAATTTGCAGAACAGATGCAGAAACTACAGGAAGATATCAAAAACAGATTGTAGGAAAGTAGTAGAAAATACAAGCAGAGAGTTGATATGAAGAGGAAAGAAAAGTAATTCCAAGTAGATGACTTATTCATGGTGTACCTTAGAAAAGAAAGGTTTCTTGTTAGGACTTACAACAAATTAAAAATGAAGAAAATAGGAAAATGTGGAATTTTGAGGAAATTTTATTCAAATGCTTATGAAATTGAATTGACAGAAGGAATTGGAATATTGCCTATCTTTAATGTTGCATATTTGTACCTATACAAAGGAACAGAGGAAGATCTACTAGAAGACTCTACAGAAGAGGAAGACCAAACTTTGAATTGGAAGGAACAGATGCCAAAGATGGAAAAGAAAGAAGTGGAGACCATTTTGGAGAAAAGAGCAACAAAGAAGACCAAAGGAAAAACTTACTACTAGTATCCAGTCAAATGGAAAGGACACCCTGTGGAAGATTCCATTTGGATGACAACAACAAAGTTACAGAAGTTTAGTACAGATCCTGAAGCATTGATAAATCAATCTTTTCTTCCCCGAGAGTCTGATGCAGGAGCATCTGGACTTAGCCAGCAATGTGATTGGATGTTCACATGTTGTGGCTAACATGAGGTGGATAAACATTGGCCATTAATATTTTACTTAGTTTTAAATGAGATAAGTTAGTTTGTTTGGATTTATTAAATTAATTAGGAATATAAATAGAAATTGGTTTCTCCTTGCGAGGAGATTAAGCCAAATAAATAGAGTTTAGGATTAGGATAGGAAATTGTTGTTGGAGTGGTTCGAACAGAGATGTTATTTCAAGAATAATGAGAACCGCTTTCAGGAATGTATATATATGCAGTAGAATAGTGCGAGGGATATAGAGAGAAAGAGTGTAGGAAAAAGTGAGACTGAGTGAAATAGGTGTGTGAGAGGCGAGAGTAGAGAGAGCATAAAAATTGTAATAATCAGTCGATAAAGGGCTTGGCTCTGTAAATTCCTTATTTTATTATTTTCAAGAGTTTTTTAGTGATTAGGCTCTCTGTTCAATTGTTTGTTTAAACTCTGTTAAATCACATTTAGTTAAACAATGGAAGAACAATCGGATTGCAGGCGTGACTAGGGCCATAGATCTGAACTCGATCAACGGGATAGATCTCATCACAAATTGGAAACCATCACACATTGCAGAGAAATGAGTGTAACTTTAAAATTTACAAGTTAATCTATTTTACAAGCGATGCGAAGTGAGGAGTGGAGAAACAACGGGAATCGTCGGATCTGAGATTAACCTAATGGTGGAGATCATAGCGTAGGGGAAGCGATTTCACGCTTCGCAAGACTTAGGGAATAAGTGTCAAGCCATCGCAAAGTAAAATGTTTTATTTGCGATGCAAAAAGGAAGAGGACATGTGGCAGCTCAACACAGTTTCGCACTTCGCATGGATTAAAGCTTAAGCGTTAAGCATAAACTATAAATTGTAATGTTCCCAATTTTTACAGCTAGTGGGAACATTGCATTTTAATTTCAGTTTTCTTTATTCATGAATAAAAGTATGTGAAGGAGGTTTATTACACTCCTATGTTGAGAATAAATACATGCTCAATGTGAAAGGGGACAAATCTGGGCTATTATATTAAACACCCCTAAGTGTGAAAAGGGGAAATTCATTTGAATGGGTCAATCTTGGCCCCAACTACAACACAGATTGGAGGGAAGCTTATCCATCAAGCACAACGTACCTCTAGAAGAGGATCTCTTGTGTGAAAGAGGATAAGTTGAAGAAGGTGGTTTAGGGTTTTGGCAAGCCCTCATGTCATAAAAAGAAGGAGAGGCAGAAAGCAAAGGTTGTTGAAGAATTTTAGACGTTGCTGCAGGAACTCTAGTCTCTTGGTTGTTTAGCCTAAGGGAAGAGGATTTCCTATTTAGGAATCCTCTCTCCTTCCATGGAGTAGCTCTTTGGAGGATATTGTGATGCATCTCTCCACTATCCGGAATTATGGCCAAGCTACATATCTATAGCAGTGCTGGTCCTATTAAGGGTTTTGCAACTGCTTGTGAGTTGCAGCAAGTGGGTGAAATAGATCTGCAAGATATAGTTGTTTAGAGGAGATTTCTCTCAGGGAGGGTGTCTTGTGACCACCCAGAATATGATCTCACTCTCATTTTACTTTCAAATCTATAATTTTTATCTGATGCATCATTTCATTCAATCTACTGCATAGTCCCTTCCATGAATTGCGTTATTTTCATGTACATGTTTCACTGTTGTCTAGATTTCTCATTGTACTTTCTTTCTGGTGATTGAGGCTTGCCTCTCACTTTGAGATTTGTAAAGTAGCTTGCTGATCTATTCACATTCAGATCTGATATGTAATGTAATGAAATCCATCTTCATAAATATCTGCAGTTTTCTACAGTTCAGTGTATTAAAAGCTAGATCTACACTTTATTGTGCAATATTTTGATAAAACCCCAAGGGAATCTTGTTAAGAAGGCTGAGTAGTTTCCAAATCTGGTATGGATCTGATGTTTCAACCATATATCAGTTTTATATTTTAGTTTTAACCTACAGTAGCTAAATCTCCTCATATAGGACGCTGTCAAGTCTTTTATGCAACTCTTACATGTAATACTGCTTAATTTATGAAGAAATCTTGCTCTTGCGTCAAGTAAATTCAATGCTTCTACAAAGGAACTTCATTATGGATCTGATTTATTTCTGCCATACTGTAATATGAGTTTAATTTCTGATTTCCAATGACTCCCAGCAGAAACTACACAATTTCTGAATGAGGGTTTCTCTATTAACTCAACCCTCTCCTTTAGCTGATTTTCAGCTAGTGTTGATTGTGGGAGATTTTTTTTAGCCGTCTAAACCTATTTTTTTTTGCTGAAACTATACGTGGGAGTCCCACATAGCCTAAAATAAGGGAAACCAGCCCTGGCCTACATTATTTTTACACTGGCTTGCTTATACAGCATTTCCCTTGAGCCTATTACAGATTTTCCTCAGAGTGGAATTTCTTGCTTCTTACTTGTTTGGTTTTTGCTTCTCTTTTGGATCCATTCTTTAGATCTGTATATCTAAGGTTCCCAAGGGTAGAAAACTCAAAGAGGAGTCTGCCATTCCCACACTTTCTATGTTTTATCAGTCTTCTATAGACAGAAACTGGAACAGGCCAAGAAGCCTTTGGTTTTCACCCTCTCTTTAGAGGTGATATAACTAGTAAATTCCATACCAGTCTATCTCTGGTTTATAATTTCTATTATTTTTCCATATTGTTGTGAATCTATAGTGGAATATCTTAAGATATTCCCTACTGAGCTTATTTTTCCCCATTTGGAACATTACAATGGTATCAGAGCATGATCTCTGGCACATCTTGTGAGATCAAGCTACCAGTGGATTAAAGAGAAAAGGTAGACATCAGATTGATGGAGCAGATGAGATTATTCTCATCACTTTTCAGATCTAAGAAGGGCCTCTCCCAAGAGTTAAATCATAAGAGAAAGAGAAGAAGCACCGGGACTCTTAGAGGGTTTCGAGAAGAAACAAGTTGCAGAGAGAGCTACATGAGATTTCGAGAAGAAGAAGGAAGCCCTAGCGCTTCCTATCAGCAAAGCAGAAGATCAGAGAATCCTAGATCTCCTCATAGATCCACTATGCCCACTTTGTTTGAAGAAGGTGAGAGGTATAGCAATGAAGGAAAGAGATTGAAAGAAACTCCTAAAGGGTTTCAAGATGAAGAGGAAGAAATATACACTTCCTGTCATCACAAGGCGGGGAGAATGACGAAAGATGAGATCTTATTGTTTCTTTTTCAAACATTGAAGAGCATTGAAGAAAATCTCAAGGAGTTTGAGGAGGAAAGGAAAAAGATGAGCTACAAAGAGACATCTCCCAAGGAAACAAAGGAGAATTTCAATCTTGTCACTTTGGGCAAGAGATCTCAATTTTCACTACCTGCTACTAAGGAGCTTGCATCTAGAGAAGAGGCACTTGCATCTTTGCAAGGTAGTCTTGAGTTATTAACATATGGGGTCCCATGCATGAATCAGGAGATGCATGAGGAGGAGAAGGAAGATACCAGCGCTGGTACACTTGAAGGAAGGAGGTCATCATCCTTACCAGCAGTTGGAGACATCATTGATCCGGATGGAGGAGCTCTTGTATTCTGTCAAGAGGTTCCTACATATCAGTTGATCCAAGGTATGCATAAGATTTCAGCACATAATATTTCAAGATCCATGCATAGCCAAGGGTTAGATCAAGGTGCTGATTTGAATCAAAGGTATATCACAATGCTGTCATTTAGTGGCTATGACAAAGAGGCTTCATCATTCTTGGAGCATGTTGGAGGTTCTGCAGATTCAAATCTTCACTGGTTTTGGAAGACCATACATGACAGGGAGGTCTCACTAAGAAATCACAAAAGAGATGCATTTCAGTATTCCATGAGTTGTAAAGTTCTTCAGTGGGTTAAAGGAGATGGTATTCTACAAATGGAGAATGCCATGATTATGCAGCACATCACTCAACTTCCATATATGAGGATGGTGAGTAAGGGGTCACATGATCACTTGCAGACATATATGGACCAACAATCTTGGTTTCGCTAGTTTCCCTTGGGACACTCCTATCACTCTCCAAAGGCACCTATTTTTCTGATCTATGCCTTGAAGAGAAGTTATGAGATGTATAAGGAGGCATGGCAATGATGGTTTCCTTGGGGTAGTAATGATATTTACCCAAAGATTATCATTCTCTTATCTCATGCTTGGTACATCATTTGCAAAATTTTATGAAGAGGAAGCATGGATGATGTGGTTGTTAGAAGAAGAGTTGGACATCACAAGTTAAATCTTATGTCCATGTATTCACCTATGCTTGAAGTATGTCTCATATGTCCACATGCATCTTTGTTGGAGGTATATTTCATGCATGAACTTTGGCTTGGGAGGAGGAATGACTCCCACATGATGTGGTATGAAGGAGCTTGCTTGTACTATGTTGATGAGACATTTTACATGTTCATCATTGTGTTGTTGCTCCAAGATCCACATGATAATGAGGCAAGAAGGCTACAAAGTCCTTGTTGCTATGGCTGCTTTTGGGTGAGTATGGTTGCTACCCAATAGCTCATTATTTTCTGAATCATGCCTTGGATTTCAATGTCATGTTGCAGCAAGAGAAGGCATGTACAATTTTGTTTCACTCGAGAAGGTATGGCCACCACATGACATCTCCTATGTCTATGTGTTTTGCATGGTGAAAAATTTGGCATGATTTTCTGAAGATGTGCATTGATGGTGGTACTTTGTATTGGGCTGATGTGACATATCATATGTCCATTAGCATGGTTTGGTTTCATGATGCACATGAGGAAGAAAGAAGGCAACAAGATCCCTTGTTGCTTTGGTGCTTTTGAATGAGTATGGTGACCACCCCATGGCTCATAATTTTCTGGTTCATGCCTTATGTATCAAAGATAAATTACAGCAAAGAAAGACATGCACATCATATTTTGGGAAGCATGGCTTGTCCATCTTACATGGAGGAGATAGAGGATGGTAGCAAAGGGCCTTGCTCCGATGGTCGATTTTGGGAGAATATGGCTTGAAATATTTCTTTTACCCATGTTACTCCTTCCCTTCTTCTTTTCATAACACTGAAATAATGGAGTTTGAAACCAACAAGGCCAACAGGGCTAAGAATGGAGGCATAGCAATGCTTATTCAAGTTCACAAACATGGGATGGAGGAATGATCTGCATGATGAAGATTTTCCTTTATGGGAGGGGCTACCTTAATTTATGTCTCTCATGTGTTTGTGATGGTGTTGGAAATCATGCATTTGTCATCTTGTACTTCATGGTAAGAAGAGGACATCTAACCTCACAGTTGGAAGTCATCTCATGCATTGGTAGGACAAATTTGGAACCAAACATACATAATCTATTAAAACAAATGGAGGAAGCCTTCCTTATGTGGATGCCATTTGGAGGGAATAGATGGTTTGCATCTGCAATAAGAGTTGCTTGAGGGCAAGAAACATTTTGTTGGGGGAGACTGTAATGTTCCCAATTTTTGCAGCTAGTGGGAACATTGCATTTTAATTTCAGTTTGCTTTATTCATGAATAAAAGTATGTGAAGGAGGTTTATTAAAATCCTAAGTTGAGAATAAATACATGCCCAATGTGAAAGGGGATAAATCTGGGCTATTATATTAAACACCCCTAAGTGTGAAAAGGGGAAATTCATTTGAATGGGTCAATCTTGGCCCCACCTACAGCGCAGATTGGAGGGAAGCTTATCCATCAATCACAATGTACTTCTAGAAGAGGATCTCTTATTTGAAAGAGGATAATTTGAAGAAGGTGGTTTAGGGTTTTAGCAAGCCCTCATGTTATAAAAAGAAGGAGAGGCAGTAAGTAAAGGTTGTTGAAGAATTTTAGAGGTTGTTGCAGCAACTCTAGTCTCTTGGCTATTTAGCCTAAGGGAAGAGGATTTCCTGTTTAGGAATCCTCTCTCCTTCCATGGAGTAGCTCTTTGGAGGAGATTGTGATGCATCTCTCCACTATCCAGCATTATGGCCAAGCTTCATCTCTATAGCAGTGCTGGTCCTGTTGAGGGTTTTGTAGCTGCTTGTGAGTTGCAGCAAGTGGGTGAACCAGATCTGTAAGATCTAGTTGTTTAGAGGAGATTTCTCTCAAGGAGGGTGTCTTGTGACCACCCGAAAGAGGATCTCACTCTCATTTTACTTTAAAATCTGTAATTTTTATCTGCTGTATCATTTCGTTCAAGCTACTGCACAGTCCCTTCTATGAACTACATTATTTTCATGTACATGTTTCACTGCTTTCTAGATTTCTCATTGTACTTGCTTTCTGGTGATTGAGGCTTGCCTCTCACTTTGAGATTTGTAAAGTAGCTTACTGATCTATTCACATTAAGATCTGATATGTAATGTAATGAAAGCCATCTTCAGAAATCTCTGAATTTTTCTACATTTCATTGTATTAAAAGCTGGATCAGCACTTTATTGTGCAATATTTTGATAAAACCCCAAGGGGATATTGTTAAGAAGGCTGAGTAGTTTACAGATCTGGTATGGATCTGATGTTTCGGCCATATATCAGTTGTAGATCTGAGTTTTAACATACATTAACTGAAGCTCCTCATATAGGACATTGTCAAGTCTTTTCTGCATCTTTTACATGTGATGCTGCTTAATTTCTAAAGAAATCTTGCTCTTGCTTCATGTAAATTCAATTCTTCTACAAAGGAACTTCATTATGGATCTGATTTCTTGCTGCCATACTGTAATATGAGTTTAATGGCTGATTTCCAGTGACTTCCAGCAAAAACTGCGCAATTCGTGAAGGGAGGTTTCTCTATTAACTCAGCCCTCTCCTTTAGCTGATTTTTACCTAGTGTTGATTGTAGGAGATATGTTTAAGCCCTCTAAACCTATTTGTTTTTGCTGAAACTATGCATGGAGGTCTCATACAGCCTAAACTAAGGTAACCCAGCACTGGTCTGTGTCAGTTTTACACTGGCTTGCTTATACAACGTTTCCCTTGAGCCTATTGCAGATTTTCCTGAGAGTGGAATTTCCCGCTTCTTACTTGTTTGGTTTTTTCTTCTCTTTTGGATCCATTCTTTAGATTTGTAGATCTAAGGTTCCCAAGGGAAACAAACTCCAAGAGGAGTGTGCCATTCCCACACTTGTTGTGTTTCATCAGTCTTCTATAGACAGAGTCTGGAACGGGCCAGGAAGCCTCTGGTTTTCACCCTCACTTTAGAGGTGACATAACTAGTAAATGCCCTACTAGTATATCTCTGATTTAGAATTGCTGGTGTGTTTCCATACTCCTCTGAATTCATAGTGGAATATTTTAAGATATTCCCTACTAAGCTTATTTTTCCCCATTTGGAACATTACATATTGGTTAGACTTGTCGTGGGACTCTTGGGTAAGAGATTCCATGCGATGCAAATTTATTTGGATTATATGTGTTGTTTATAATTTCGTTGTTGATCGCACATATGTATGTATGTATGTATGTTTAACAAATCATGAGGTTAATTCAAACCCGCTGCGGTAAGAAGGTTCTATAGAGTGTAAACTCTATAGTTCTGCGAATACTCTGATATTTGTGCAGCTAGTTTGCATCACATGGCCAATCTAACCTGATTTTCAATATATGTATAATCCATTTGATTTTTTTGAACATTATGCTATCTTATGTTTCTCTAAGCACAGTGAGATTTTGGCCATGAAGTAGCCATAGTGAAAAACTTACCTAAAATATTTAACATATCCATGTACACTCCTCTGTAGAAAGAATTAGACTATTTACCACATTTAATATATATATATATATATATATATATATAATTTAATTATTAAACATATAATTATAAAAACAAATATTCTATATATAAACCTCAATCATATATATATAATTTTGATAATCATAATATTTAAGAAGTCACTAATTATATATAATTTGAGGATTACATTTTCTTGATGTGCAATATATCACCCACATTCAAGTGTCAAAGAAATGAATGAGTGACTTCACATCAAAGAGTGTCTTAAAAAATAAAAATAATATTACTAAGAATCAATATAAATTCATTATTCCCAAAATATTAAAAATAAATAATTTTATTTAACAAACTAAAAAATTTAAAATTTTAAAAATTGCAATTAATCTAAATATATTATAAATAAAAAATTAGCATATCATATACAAAATAAAAATGAATTTAACATATTATCATCTACAGTAGAGAGTGTTGAAATAACTTTTGCACACCCTTACTTGAAATAACTTTTCTAATAATCTTGTAAATAATTCTATTACAAATTTCAGGTGATTCGAGAGCGTAAAAGAAACTCAAAAGAATTGAGTTAACAGACGATTGAATTCGTGCTCTTAGATTTCTTAGATTTATGGACTTATTCCTGGATTAAGGATGTTACTGTAATTCAATATAATATAAATTATAGGTATGAAAAATTAAAGCTTAATATAGGTTTAACTTTTCAAAAGGTATTGTATTTGTTTTTTAAGTCATCTTAATACAAAATACATACATCAACGGCGCAAAATAAATCTACATCGATGCAGTTTAGGTTTGAAAATTAAATCTAAGTTAATGAAAAAAAAAGGCTAAGTACAAAGTAATAGTAATAGAAATGAAATAGGAAGACTTCTTCAACAAAATCAAAATGTACCCGAACCATAAATTTTATATAAAAAATTACACAAACATCAGCATCATGGCAGTCACATAAAAATGCAATTGGATCTCCAATTTTTTATTAAACAAACATATTAACCAACTGAATGCTATACAGTAATATACCCTATCCATGATGTCATATATCTAGTGCTGCAATATTCTGTAAAAACATGAACATCTGAAATGAACTATTTATGGAGCGTGAAATTTGAAAGGGAAATTATGAGAACCTTCCGCAGCAGCCGCCATTTGGTATTCTCGATCTACTGTTCCGACGCATTTCTCCTCGCTCAGGAGCTCTCTCTGAACTGCACGGGACGTGACGAGAAGATGGAGCATTGCCATAGCTGACAGATTTTCAGCCCCTCTTTCTTCTTCCACGTTCCCTGTTGAATGTAATCTTATAGTTGAGCAAGGGTTTAGTGTTCTCGCTGGGCCGAGACCATTGGGCATAAGCTGTATAACGTGCAGTTGCGCCTGCAGAAATTTGACAAATTTTCTCGCTTCCTCTAGCATTGTCCCCATGTCTAACTTGAATTTTAATGGAATAAGTTTCTCCAGGGAAAGGATCTTTTCCTGGATTTTCCTCCGACGATGGCGCGCTGCAACGCTCTGAGGCTCCACTGAAAGGTCACTAGTGGCCGTACAACGATATAACTGAAACCTATTAGCTGCTGAATTTATATTCAGCGAAGGTGATAGGGAGGAAACAGAAAGCTTGGGAGATGATACGTTGAAATCAGACTGGAATCCCTTAGCCCAGCTAGGAGTACAAATATTGTTCTGCAAGCTATCCTTGCTTCCGATCAGCGAATTAGATGATAGGGACGAGACATAAAGCTTGGAAGATGATAAGCTGAAATCACACTGAAATCCAGTAGCTGCCACAGGAAAAATATTGTTAAACGCCACTTTCTCCTTGCTTCGGATCAGGGAACTAGATGATAGGGAGGAGACAGAAAGTTTGCGAGATGACAAGTTGACATCAGACTGAAATCGATTAGCCGTAGGAGAAGTATTGTTTTGCAAAATCTCCCGACTTCCAACGCTTCCCTGGCCGAGAGTAGAACCTCGCGGGTGCTTCTGGATTACATCTTCAATAGTATAGGCCCAACATACGGATCTCGGTCGCTTAGTTATTGGTTCCTTATTGCTGTCGTCATATGACCCTGAGGGGCTTAACGGGGTCGATATCAGTGGCACTTCGTACTTCTGGCCTGTCTCAGGGGTGGAAGAAACATAAGAATACCCCATTGGATTATCATATTCATTACTCTCTTCCACAGTATCTCCGTCCCCAACCAAAATAAATTCACCCACGGGTATTTTATCTAAATCTAGAGGCTCAATGGATGAGATGTGAGAGGAAGCATGATAATATGCATTATCGTCGAAACTATTATTACTAATCCTCTCCCTCTCGTGATCTTGCAACTCGCCCGCCGCCATTCCCATCCCTTGGTTCTCGTTCTGAAACTCTCCCATTCCCATCCCGTGCTCCTGAAACCCTCCCATTCCCATCCCTTGGTTCTCGTTCTGAAACTCTCCCATTCCCATCCCCTGCTCCTGAAACCCTCCCATTCCCATCCCTTGGTTCTCGTTCTGAAGCTCTCCGATTCCCATCCCGTGCTCCTGAAACCTTCCAATTCGCACGCAATGTAAGTCCATTATGACAAAATCAACCGCTACCGATTTTTCCACTTCGACACCAAGGCATTAAACATTCAGTTGAAGCGTGTAGGCTTTTGTAGTTCAAGCCCCACTGCGCCCGACCCTCTATGGGGGTTTACCAAATCATTTGGCATTTAATCATTTGAGTTTTTTCCCGCGATCGACAGTAATCCCGAGGTTACCACCATTCCGCATACGATTGGATCAAAAGCAAACCGTTGGATGGGAAAACCTTTAAGATAAAGGAGGAAACAGTGATGTGAACACATCAAATATTGAAACTGGAAGCCCTATATGATTCCGAAAACTCCGGCTGTTTTCTATAAATTTTATTTTATATATTAAAAAATTCAAATGATACAAATATTTCAATAAAACAGTTACGAATGATTAAATTAGACTCGCCCTTAAAAGGTTAGTTAACGACGAGGGTCCATGCACCGGCCAAAGCAGAATCAGGCGGGCTACATATACATTACTCGATCTTATTAAATATATATCTCGACATAAATGCTTTGTATGAGGTGTTTGTATTTCTGAACTTTGGATACAATAATATACTTATGTATTAAATAAATGTAAATATTAAGCCTACATATTATGCAAGTCTTGTTTTGGAGAATTAATATCAACTAAGGCGTACATGTTAGATGTAATGTGGTGGATGTTAGTCTGGAAAGACAAGAAGGAGAAAATAGTGGAGCAAATTTTGGTGGGCTCGTGAAAACAACACTTACAGTAATATGTAAATTCCACAACCCCAGTGATTTTTTACTAGTAAAGTGAGTCGCAACATTCATATGTGAATGTATTTCATGATTTGAAGTTATAATATAAAGTTTTGTTTGAGATTTTAATATTCACCACTCTGTATTAAAAGGAAGACCTTCATGATTTGATTTCTGCAACAATATGGTTTGTGTTGAGGAAAATATTTTCCTTTGTGTCTTAAAAGAATTAATCTCAGTTAATCTCAACCACGGCCTTAAATACACTTACAAGCAATCATACCTTAGTGAATATTTAGGAGGTTGCGGATTTTAGGTTAAAGGACGCGGAGTAAATGAACTCATGAGCATAGTGCATAACCCATTCCACAACAAAGTAAATTAATTAAAAGTCAATTTCAAAAATTTTAATGGTTAGTAAAACGCATGGGAAAACATTTACTCATGAAAACATTTACTCATCCTCAATGTTCACAAAATGATGTTCCCCATACTATGTATTAAATTTTGTCTGCCATGAATTAAATGTCTTAACATATATGTTTTGATTTTACATGTAAGGATAGGTTAGATGTAATGTGGCAGATGTATGTTTGGAAAGACAAAGGAATGATGTTCCCCATACTATGTATTAAATTCTGTGTGCCATGAATCAAATGTCTTAAAATATATGTTTTGATTTCACATGTAAGGACAGGTTAGATGTAATGTGGCTGATGTATGTTTGGAAATACAAAGGAGAAAATCATGGAGCAAATTTTTGTGGGCACGTGAAAACAACAGTTACAGGTTTTACAGTGTGTAAATTGCACGTGAAAACAATAGTTACACAAGCTTTAGGGTGTGTAAATTCCGCAAACCTCATGTAAGAACTCTTGTTTTACTCCTCAACCTCCATATGTGAATGTAATTCATGATTTGAAGTTATAATAAAAGTTTCATTAACCTTGATATAGTTCTAGAATTTTTCAAGAACTCTTGTTTTACTTGGAGCCCCAACTTCCATATGTGAATGTATTTCATGATTTGAAGTTATAATAAAAAGTTTCATTAGTCTTGATATAGTTCTAGACATTTTGAAGAAATCTTGTTTTACTAGGAGCCACAACCTCCATATGTGAATATATTTCATGATTTGAAGTTATAATATAAAGTTTGGTTAGTCATGTATTTCATGATTTGAAGTTGTAATATAAAGTTTGTTTAATCTTGATATAGTTATGGAAATTTTACACTCAGTAAAATTATTTGATTTTATCAGGTCCATTATATGGTCTGGATTAAGTGATTTCCTCAATTGTATACTCTGGATTATGTGACTTCCTCAACTCTGTGTAAAATTATTTGATTTTATTAGTTCCATTATACGATCTGGATTATGTGACTTCCGCAACTCTGTGTAAACCTTCGCAACTGTTATCTTGGTTAAGGAAATTTGTGCAACTTTTTGTGTTGAGGAAAATATTTTACTATGTCTTAATAGAATGGAGTTGTGTTTAGTGCGACTTTTTGGAGTTTCAAGTGTGGTGAAAAATTTCAACGTAAAATCTTGGTTTTTAAACTGGTTTTTTGACTCTATATATGGATTCAGCACCCTCAAAAACCCCTAGGGCACTTCGATTGTGCAAGGCCACCATAAAATCTTTCAAAAAGGCACACTAAAGACTACTCATAAAAGAATTAATCTCAACCACCATGTTAAATAATTTTACAAGCACTCATACCTCAATGAATGTTTTGGAGGTTGGGGATTGTGTTTTCAGATTAAAAGACATGGAGTAAATGAATTTATGGAGTAAATGAATTTTTGGGCCGAGTACATAACCCATTCAACAACAGAGTAAATTAATTAAAATTCAATTTCAAATTTATTAATGGTTAGTAGAAAGGCATGGGTAAACATTTAATCATGCAAACATTTACTCATCCTCAATGTTCACAAAATGATGTTCCCCATACAATGTATTAAATTTTGACTGCCATGAACTAAATGTCTTAAAATATATGTTTTGATTTTATATGTAAGGACAGGTTATATGTAATGTGGTGGATGTAAGAAGTCCGGAAAGACAAGTAAGGTGTGTAAATTTCGTAACCCTAGTGAATGCAAGAACTCTTATTTTTACTCATAAAGGAGCCACGACCTCTATATGTGAATGTATTTCATGATTTGAAGTTATAATATAAAGTTTGGTTAGTGGCGAATTTGATTTTATTAGCTACCTTAGTTTAGTTTCAACCACCATGTAAAATACACTGACTATGAGCCATACCTCAGTCAATGTTTTGTAGGTTGCTGATTGTGTTTACAGATTAAAGGACATGGAGTAAATGAATTTTTGAGAAGAGTACGTAACCCACTCCGCAACAAAGTAAATTAATTAAAAGTAAATTTGAAATTGAAATATATGTTTTGATTTTACATGTAAGGACATGTTAGATGTAATGCGACAGATTTCAGTAAGGAAAGACAAGAATTAAAACAACAGTTACGGGTTTTATACTGTGTGTAAATTCCGCTGGTAAAGAAGCGACAACCTCCATATGTGAATGTATCTCATGATTTGAAGTTATAGTATAAAGTTTGGTCAGATATGTCAACGTATTTCATGAATTGAAGTTATAATATAAAGTTTGGCCACTCGGTATGATTATTATCTCAACACTCTAGTGAGTAAAATTATTTGATTATATTTTCTCATCTATAGTTGAGATTTTAATCTCCACTACTCTGTATTAAGAGGAAGACTTTCATGATTTGTCTTAAAAAATTTCTAACATGGTATCAACGCAAGTGTTTTTACTGAGTTAAAAGGAGTTATGAAAATTTATAAAATGGTATCAAAGTTGGTTTAAACCTTCATTATAGAAAGTTTTTTTACTATGGAGTTAAAAGGAGTTAAAATTTTTGTTGAGCCAGTTTTTACACACTGAGAATGAAAATTTTGAATAATCCACAAATACCATAGTTTAATGGCAAGAATTATGATTATTAGGCTATTACAATGAAGGCTCTATTTTTTTCTCAAGATATTTGGGAATTGGTGGAGAATGGATTTGAACAAAAAATAGATGCAGTAGCATACAATTCTTTGAGACAATCCGAAAAGGATGTGGTGAGAGATAGCAGGAAGAAGGACTCCAAATCCCTCTTCTGCATATTTCAAGCAGTTCATGAAAGTATCTTCCCAAGGATTGCAGCAGCAAAAAAGTCTAAGAAAACATGGGATACCCTCCAAACAGCCTACCAAGGCATGGAAAAGGTGAAGACAACAAAATTACAAATGCTAAGAAGAGATTTTGAAAAAAATTGTATGAAAGAGTCTGAGAATGCAGACTCATTTTTTACACATATAATTGGGTTCGTTATCTAAATTTGGTGATCTAGGAGGATCTTGTTTAGTAAAAATTGACACATTTTTAGTTTTTCTGACATCCGGTTCAGTCTCCAATCCACCAGTTTTGTCAGTGTCGTCCGAAGAAAATGTCCTCAAGTTGATCATGGTTAGGTTCATGGCATTTATTGTGGCGTAATTGGTCCTATTTGTATTTATGGTGAAATACCTTTACAATGTAAAAAGGACCTAAGGTTTAAACACTGAAATACATAACCTAGGTCCTAAATTACTAGACCTAAGACTTAAAAACCCTAAGCGCATTAAAAATATAATGGAAACCCCACTTTCGAGCTATTTATTAAACCAAAAATTCAAAACAAAATAAAACAATGTTAATCACGTAGTTAAATAGACCGATGCAGGAATGGTGAGCATGTGACAGGTTTATTAACTGTGATGGAGTTGTTAACCATCGGGTTCGTAAAACCGCGATGGAAACCACGCATGTGACAGTTGTTGCGCTACCGTCGGAGCCACCTTAACTGACGGTATTAGATTGTAACCGCCGGACCATAACCACCAATGTTGGTGCTGATCACATGCCGAGGTATTTCCTCTGCTCGATTAGCTAGCCACCAAGATAAATTTTTATCCTAAAGTTTAATTTTGGGTTTTTTTATTTAATTCAGTGCTAAGGACCTTATCACTTAAAACTAGGAATTTAATAAGAGATAAATATTCGAACCCATTCATCTTGATTTGATCAACCACTTCTAAGTTTGGAATTTGGAGGTTCAAGGACATTATAAAGCCATGAAAAATTGCTTGTTGAGGGACATTGAAGTTTTGGAGTTCAGATTCAGAAGGATAGAGGCGATTTTGTTTTCATCATAGCTCGACCGTCTGGAGTCAGAATTTAGCGCAAAGACAAGAGTTAGAAAGGCAAGATGGAGTACTTTTTGTTTACAATATCCAGAAGGTCCTGGGAGCATGATCATTCTGGTTAATTTCTGTGTAAATAAATTCCTCAAGATTAATCCTAATAAAGCGGACGCCCACTTGAAAGCGGACCTAGAGATGTAGTCCACCAAGGACGAACTCTGTAATCAACTGTTTTCTTCTTCTTATCTTTGTTTTATGTTGTACTTTAATAATATATTTTCTGCTGGTTTATTTCGTCTTTCAGTTTAAATCTCTCTTCAGTTAACAATCAATCTTAATCTCAAACTAATCAAACAACCTCAGCACTTAATTGATCGTAATGAGATCATATTTATTTGGTATCAGAGTAGGTTACGCTTTGTAGTTTTTTTGTTAGTGGATGTTAAACAGGTTGGGATAGCAATGTGGAAAAGGCGAGCTTGAGGAATTCGATCCAGAGATTGGAAAGAGGAAATTCATTCATCAATCAACGATGATAGGGACTGAGAAATTTGAGACTCCTGAAGCTCCTGAATCGAAACCCATGGATGAGAATAAAATTTATTAGATGTTTTTAAACATGCAGTAGATGTTGGTAGAATTATATGAAGATAAGAAGATGAGATATGCAGCCCCATCATCGAAGGCATCAAATAAGGACAAGGGTAAAGGAAAGTGTTGTGGAGGTAAATCCCCTCTGCGGACAGAGGCGATCCCTATTAGCCCAGACCGGGTCTAGCAATAATCATTCACGCTATAGTGCAGGTTCCTAATTGCAAATAAACCAACTAACGATGAAGGCTTACCTGTAATCCAACGATGTTGCTTGTAGAAGAGGTAGCACTCCCGTTCCTTAGCTTTGGCAGATCACGATCCCCATGATCTCTATGATGGACACCTGCACGTGCAAGAAACAAAACAAACGCAAGCGTAAAATCTAGTAGATGCAACTATATGTCAGTCAGAAAGGAAAAAAATCATCATCATAAACAACAACAAGATTGGAACCATAACCAATAGTTGTTTATTATTAATCAATCAAAGGAAGAATACAGCCATAGTTCTGACACTGAATTCTCCTTCGGCGGGTCGCCAGCAGAACACGTCTCGAAAGCCTATCAAGGATGGGACAAAAATCTCTCTTCGGATCTTGAAAATAGTCTCCTTGCTTAGATTCGGCCTTAAGGGAATTATGGAGGCTCTTGCAGCATAAGGATCTTGGGAATTTGGGAACTTGAAGACTAGCTTGCAATGGATATGGGAAAGCTTTTATAGATGGAGGAAGGGGAGTTGGGATCCCTATAATCATGGGATTGGCCCTATCCTTAAGGAAGCTTCCATGAGAGGTGGAAAACCACTTCCTCTACATGGAAATCCGGAGCCAAACCTCCCAACTCAAGATAGATTCCAGTTCATGAATTGGTTAGGATGAAACTTCCGCCATTTATTTTTAAAAAACACTCCTTAAATTGGCTGGCGTGAGTGCGACTCTGGGACAGAGCGCCAATTGGCGCGACCTCTTTGAAGGATTTTCCCCATTGGTGCAGGTACTGAACTGTCTGCCCGCGCCAATGCAAAAAGGGCCATTTTTAGGGTTTTTCACAAGGAGATGTCTTCAGGGAAATGAAAGCTCTTGTTCAGAGGGATGTCATGAAAGTAATTTCAAGGCTTGTTACTGCTCACAGGTCATGGAATGAACCCTCCAATGTGCAGGATGAGGATTGCAGGGACGGTGACAAATTACTGTGTAACAGAAAGGTAGATAAACCTCCTTCTCCTCCATCATCTCCATCTTCATCTTCTTCTTCTTATAGTTCTGAATCTGAAAAAGAAAAGAAAGCTCAGAGTCCACTTTTGAAACTTGATTTTAAGTTTGAATTACCTGTGTACGATGGTGAAATGAACCCTAAGAAACTAGATAATTAGGTAAAACAGTTAGAATTCTATTGTTGTATTTAAAATATTACTGATGATAAGACAAAGATCCAATTAGCTAATCTTAGAATGGGGGGTACTTCTTTGATATGGTGGGAAAGTAAGACACATATAGATTTAAAGCATAAAGGAAAATTTATCACCTCATGGACTAAGTTTTTAAAATCTCTAAAGAAACAATTCTATCTGTTAGGTTACACACAGTAAGTTGTAATTAATTGGCAGCGTTTGTGACAAGGTAAGGGATAGAATGTTCAAGAGTTCACTTAGGAATTCAGAAAGAAAGCGATAGTGCTTGGTATTCCTTTGGACACAAAAGAAACTTATTGAAGTATATTAGTAGTTTAGCAGGACTTGGGATCCAATTCAGGTGATAAAGGTAAAATCACTACTATGGTTACAATAGGTAAAACTTCTAAAGCTAGTACTTATACTTCTTCAAACATCTAACAGTTGGATGAAGATAAAAGAGTCGAGTTATTTCATATAAGGGTAACTTCAAAACATACAAAGATAGATACATTGTTTGATACGGGATCACAATAAAATTTTATTTCTGAATCATTGGTTAACAAATTAAGTTTGAAAACACATAATCATCCAAAACCATATCCTTTATGCTGTTTAAAGGAACACACTGAAAGTTATGTTACCAAATAGTGTAGGTTAAAATTTTCAATCACAGCTAACTATATCGACGAAGTGGATCTAGATGTGATACCATTAGACATATGTGGAATTGTCTTAGGAGGGCCTTATCTCTATGATCGTGATGAAATATTTTATAGGAAAGAACATAAGTCTCATCTCAAGAAATACAACTAAAAATCACTTGGACTTAATCAATGCTAATCAGATGAAGCACTTAATAAGTTCAAGTAAGAGATACATTCTCATGGTTGTTAAAGAAAAACATAAGGATCTGCAAGATGAATTTACAAGTTCTGATGTTTAGTTTAAAGATAATTTGGTTAAAGTGGTAGAGTCATTTTAGAATTTATTCAAAGAGCCTAAACATCTTCCTCCAAAAAGAGAAACAAAACATGAGATTTAGTTAATGCCTGATGCCCCTCTTCCTTATTGTTGGAATGTATCGCATGTCAGTAATAGAAAATGAATAAATTAAAAGGAAAATCCAAGAATTGGTAGAAAAAGGTTTAATTCGACTAATTTCATCTCCATGTGGTTCACCTATCATTCTAGTATCTAAGAAAAACGATATATGGAGAATGCATGTTTATTTTAGGGCCTTAAATAAAATCACAATAAAAAATAGGTATCCTCTTCCTATGATTGATGATGTTAACACAAAATCTAACCCTGATAGGCTGTTGATCAAGGTTCCTAAATGAATTCCATAACCACATTCTCAATTTGTTTGATGATTTTTAGTTAATGATAAGGAAACCCTAAAAGGCTACTCTAAGGCTTAAACTTGACATCACTGTTGAACCTCATTCATCTGCCTGTAAAAGAGAGTTAGTGATAGACATAGGGTTAAATTTTTGGAGGTTATTCACTCACCTAAGGTTGTGCCTACACTCACTCCATTCACTAAATCGGTCCCTTACATTACAAAAATATTGACAATTTCATTACCTTCCTTCATATCAAATTATCATCAATGCAAGGTGTTGTCAAAGGAAGAGAAGTTAAAATTTCAAGAGAAGGAGGCTGATGCAAGTAAAGAATCAAGAAGTGAAGACTGAAATAGATACCAATGAGGCAGATATCAGCTGTAATGATGATGGCTTTTCATAAGAGCAGTGAGAACAGTGAGGCACATAGCAGTGGTGATGAGAGAAATGAAGGAAGCAGTAAAGAGAATAGTGAAGCTCAAAGCAGTGAACAAATCAGTGGATCAGATGAAGTCAATGAAGAAAATAGTGATAAAGGACAAAGCATCAAGGAATAAAGAAATGATGACAATGAGGGTGATGCCAGTGATAAAACAGAGATCATTGTAGCAGAAAGCAGTGATGATGTGGGTAATGATGATGGCAGTAAGAAAACAATGAAGAAGAGGTTAGTGGGGAAAATATCAGTGATAAATATAGTAGAGAGGGAAATGGAAGTGAGGATGTTGAAAGTGGCTCAAAGAGCCTTCATGGCACTGATGCCAGCAGAGCATATGACAGTGAAACTGTAGACACTAAAATGGTGGACATAGAGGCTTTTTCTTTAACCTACAAAAGGGGAAAAGAACAAATAAAACCTTGAATTTTTTTTGATCCATCCCCTATAGGCATTTGAAACACCATCAGTAGGACAAATCCAATGTTTGGCAAGTTTTTTAAGTTTTTATATTTTTTACTGTTTTGAAGGGCCAAAGGCGCAGTGCCATTGGCATTGCGCTCTTTTTTGGGGCAGTCTTTTGTGGAATTCCTTACATTTTTGGAATACTTAGGCTAATCACATCATCCAAAAAACATTTTAGATCATTTGGAGCTGAACTGGTAATCCAAAAGTGCCAAAAACACCCTAAAAATCACCTTTCTGCCCTATTTTCAGAGTTGGCACTACGCCTTGAACAATATTGAGAGATTGCTTTTTTGAGTAGGTAAATTAATTCCAATCAGGAAACTAAAAGCTGATTTTGAAACTAGACTATACAATATTTCCAATGAGCTATCATGAAGCTCATTTGGACACCGGGAAGTCCTCCAAAACTCAACTACAAGATGACATATTTTCCTAGTGCAGGTGATGCACACTTGGCCTTGGTGTTGTGCTCTTGCCTACAAGGTCAGCAAAAGACACAAATTTATTGAAAAATATATTTTTGAGGAATTTTAAGGAAAATCACTCCTAGTTATCTCAGAATTTATGTTTGAAGATATTTTTCATTTATTAGGTTAGGATATTTGTGCCTTGGGCCTTGCATGGTCTCACAGGACAAATTTGGCATTTATGATGATATTTTGGAGACATAGTTAGGTTTTTGGTCCTCCTTTATTTTTAAATACAGCATTGAGGCCTCATTGTAGACTTTGGTTTGATGTTGGTTGATTGTGGAGAAAAACTTCATAGACTTGGAGTTGTGAGGAGTTTTTGGCTTTGGAGCATCGTGAAGTTTCTA
Organism: Pinus albicaulis; assembly: GCA_034641835.2. Classification (NCBI taxonomy): domain Eukaryota; kingdom Viridiplantae; phylum Streptophyta; class Pinopsida; order Pinales; family Pinaceae; genus Pinus; species Pinus albicaulis. The sequence goes on along the minus strand of JAXQQM020091081.1, from coordinate 86,743 downwards.
AACTGAATATCAATAAGATAAACACTTTTCAGGATTCATGAACATGGATAATGGTGATGTATTTCTAATTTTTTACCTATCATGTTATGGTTTACATGTTGTTTCATCTTTCTCTCGCAATAAGAGAGAAATTTTAGCTTAAGGTATGCTGTCAAAAGCACATTAAGTCTATCTACATCTTTTGCTTTCATGTTTTCCTCTGCTAGGTTAGTTTAGAGAATTCTTAGTTGCTCTCTAACCCCACTCAACTTGTTTTATCTCAAGAATGATTTAATGGAGTCAGTGCCAAAGTATTTAATGATTAGCCCTGCCCTTTCGAATCACCTAAACATTGTTTTTGCACCTACTCTATTCACAATTTAATGTTCACTTCACTCACCTAAGCCTTGACCTATTGTTGTACTTTCTAGACCTTTGCAGACTCCATAGCCCAATGGTCTAAACCTCTCTTACTCTATCTGTTTTTCTTGACAACCTACCAAACGAAACAAACAAACAAACCCTAAACATAATAACTAGCCTAAAAGAAAAACCCTAAAATCTATCAAGTTACATCCTTTTACACAAGTATAGAGAGAGCCCTCTCTGAGTCTAGAAAGGCTAGGTCCTAGGACTCCAAATATTGGTTTGATGTTACCCCTGTATATTTGGCCTTGCCAATCTAACAAATTATGGGACCTAACATAATGGCAATCACGGTGGGACTTTCTGAGTCAGTGACAATATAAGTATTCCTTAGGACCTCAGAAAACCCAAAAAAATCCTTAGATTGATATTTAGTTGTTGATGGTGGACAACAAGTACATCCTTAAAACAATAAACATCATCCACCTAGTAACTCCACTAGTCTTGAATAGCCTTATTGATCCCACTAGTCCTCAAAGACTCCCCTGGGAATGAATTAATCAATCCTAATATTGCTAATGGTGGGAAAAAAAATTCAAATATTCCACCTGGCAACTCCACAGCTCTCAATAGACCTAAACACTCCACTGGTAGAGAACTCTAGACTGGTTGAAAAGATGCAGTGACCCTTTCTGATTTAAAAACATGGATCCAAGGATACAACAAAGATATGTTTCGATGAATAGAGATCACATCCCTAGATTCCCACACAAAAGGCCTCAGATAAATTAGGTTTCAAACCTGCCTATGTTTCAAGATGAAAAAATTGATGCCCCCTTGTTACATCTCATCAAATTTCATATAAATGTATGGAGGTCAAAAGTTGAATAGCATGAGGACTGCCTCATGAAAATGTTCATGAGGACATTAGAAGGTAAGGCAAGGGAATGGTATGAAGGCCAAGACCCTAGTAGTTTTTTTTCTTTAAATGTTTTCCACAAGGTATTTTATGAACATTATAAAGAAAATTGTTCATCTCTATCATTAGCTAAAAATTGTTGTGATCAATCTAAAGATCTCATACGATACCTTGTAAACATTGATGAAGATTTGGGAAATTGGCATCCTGAAAGTATATCAGAGGGAATTCATGCATTTCATACTCAAGATAATTGTCATGACAACTAATAGGAGTTGGTTTAGGATGAAATAAATCAAGAAATAAGGGAAGAGCCATAGGATCTCTCTGAAACGACAAGTGATGATTCATCATCTCTTCTAGGTGAGGCTCAAGAAGACATTCAGCCTCATAATCAGCCTTCACAAGAGAAAGAGAACTATTGTAGTTCTATCCAAAGAAAGAGAAAAATGCCTCCTATTTTAACTGAAGAGGAAATAAATTAGATTTTAAACATGCATCCAACCTCTAAACCTTCATGTGAACAAAACATCTCTATTTATTTTCTTGCTAATCCTGGATACCATAGATCAGAAAATCGACTTGTAGATCAATTGGAAGAAAAACAATATGATAATCCAATATGTATGATTGGTGAAATTACTTATATTGATGATTTTCCAAAGTTTGATCAATATGATGATGGTTATGTTCTCCAAATAGAAGCTAATCTCACGAAGCAATCAGTAGTTGATTTGTGGGAGGAAGTTCAGTTTCATCACCTTCAAAAAAGTAGTCAGCCAATACATATCAGCTATGAAACTGAGGAGGAAAGTCTATAAAAATTGGAAGTAAGTGAAGGATCTCTGACTCTTTGTTCTACTTCATTTCTGTCCATCAGAAATAACTTTCATGTTATTGGAAATCAACAGTCTTTCAATTTTGATGTTGAGGTTGGGGAAGATAATGAACTTCTTGAGCAAGTTGTTAATGAGAAACCTTTTCCTGAAATGATTGAGGAAATCATTTGCGACATAGAATTTTCCTTAGCTCAAAATTTGCATCCACCAAGTTCCATTGAATTTCAAATTGTAGATGAAGGCTTGGAAATTGATAATCACATAGAGAGTTGTTGCACTACCTTTTCTAGAAGACATATTACCAAAGGATGCTCCTAATCATGTCTGTCAGATAGAATTCAACCTACTCAATCAAAACATATCAATTTTTCTAGAGGACAACATTGCAATAAATGATGAGGCCGCCAATACAGATGATCATGAGAAAGAGGTGGAGTTTATTTCCCAAAGGAATCCCAAGATTAGCCAAGTGGAGGAAGGAGTAGTCCTAAAAGAAGCTTATTATTCAAATCCTTAGAGCCAGGTATTGTTTCAAGATCCCTTTGTTGATTTCTTAGAGACATTTGAAGAGGGAGTAAAATATGTCAGAAGTAGTTTGATGCAAGGTTTCAAAAAAATTTAGGCACTATTGTTAAAAAACAAGTGAGGTGGGAGTGGCCTTTTGATTTTTTCAGCACACTTAAAGAGTTGAACAAGGATCACTCATGGAATCATCTGCTTGATTGGTTATATTGGAAAACAGAGTTCACCAAATGAATATATATCATATGTAAGTTAGATTAGGATAGATAGGTATGAAAATAAGCTCAACACTATGAGCATCTTTCTAGTTTTTAGTCTTAGAATGTGTATCTAAAAAAGACACAAAAACCAAGAAAAGAAGAAAAAGAGGGTAGGTAAAGGGAAGAGGTACAGCCCCATACCAAAAAGAGTATTGCTGAAATTCTGCAAGCCTAAATGCCACTACTTGAGAAAAGAAAGTCTTGTTCAGTCATTTAGCCTAATCATGACTAGACATGTTTTAAATTTCTGCTGATAGGTTAGTGAAAGAAGATGTACCAAAACCATGTAAACTTGGCTTGTTAGTAGATTATATTAGGGAATATAGTTGGTTCTCAAAGCTCAAATATAAACCAAAGAGAAAGAGAAGGATAGGTAACAAATTCTAAATCATTAGCCCTCAAAATTTCTTGTTTCACTTGTACAGTAATAAATTCTGTGTGCAGCTTGTCAAAAATGCCACAACCCATGGAAAATCAGATTTTTTAATCATGGTTTGATCATGTTAGTAGGTTAGAGAATAAAGTCTACAAAACAGCTTAATCTTGACAGATGAGTAGACTAGGTAGAGAATAAGATAGTTCATTAGCCTAATCTTAACTCTTGGAAGTGATAAGGGTACAAGTAGATAGTTTCTATGCTTTCAAAAGAATTTCATGGATTTTCTAGTCCAAGAGCACCGAAAAGAAGAAAAAAAATGTTAGGCAAAATATGACAGGTAGGTAGAACTAATGTTGAAGAAATAATTTCTTTTCATATTTTTGAAATCATAGCTTCAAGAGAACATCAGCAAATGAAGGAAGAGGGATCTCCCATGTAAAATTAAGGTATTGGTCTTCAAAACTCAGATATCTGAACTCCGAGGTCCTGGGCACCTTCTGAACAAGAGTTGCCCTCCCCAAGTGGAGCCACTGCTAATCATCAATATTTTTCATTATCTGTAGATGAATAAATATTGGTTCTAGATTTCTAAAAACAAAATTCCCTGAATATTGTGAGTTTTAGAAATCTCATTGCCTTCATTATCCTTATAGAAATTTTTTCACTATTCTATCATATTGCCATTCCATGATCGCCCTACCACTCCTAAGAGACTCCTTATGGGCTTCTGCCACTCACCTCCAGCCTCTTTCCTGCCTATGACCTCATTACTCTGTTTTTACCTTGCCCATAAATTCACTTTCCATCTAAGGTTACCTATAATCCTTTTCCTTCGCATGTTCACTAGGTTCCTTAAGCAATGATGGTCTCAAAAATATTTATGTAGGCTCTTTAGATAAATCAAGTGCATTGGATTTTGGGTCTTCAATACATCACTTTGATAAGTATTATGTTTTCACTTGAAGCCTCCAAAGCCAATTTTCAGTCCAAGATCATGATCAAAAGACCCTCCCACTAGGTAATTAGGGTTTCACAGGTTGCAAGGTTATCATTGGTATTTCAGACACTGTTTCTCTTTGTTAGAATGTGGTTCAGAGGAATTTAAATGTTGAGACATGGTTATTCAAGAAAAAATATAAAAGTCTCCAAAGAAGACTACCTTATCAAATTCAAGGTCTGCAAGAGGTAAATGTAAAATTTGACACATTTTCAGGAGTGTTAAAAATTCTATCAGCAGAAAGTTGGTAAGCTAGGAGGTCTACTCCTCAATGAAGACATCTCACAACCATGCATACAAACAGTGTAATACTGCCAGTCAAAGTGGAAAAGAAAAAAATTAGTTTCATGGTGGAAGCAATGGATTTGTGAAGATGTCACTATGATCAGATCTCCAACTTGTGAAAGGTGAACTTGTCATGCATCAATATCAAAAGAAAGGTCAAAATCAGTGTTTTCAGTCACCTGCAAGGCAAAAGTAAAAAATATCAGTGAAGAGGGAAAAGAAGGTTTAACGCAGTAGGAAGTGGGTTTCAAAGACTAAATTAAACTTCCATCTACCTATCGATCCCATCTAACACTTCAAGACATTCATTATTGCCTTACAGAGAACTAGAAATTTCAAAGGGAGAAGAAACTGTTAGTTTTTGAGCGAAAATTTCACTAAGTGTTGAGGCGCTACGCCCTTAGGATGGTGCTATGTGCCTGGCCTTTTCCTCCCATGTATTTTACACAGGCGTTGTGTGTCTGGGAGGTGGCGATGCGTGCCTGGCAAGGCGCTGCGCCTTTTCCTGATTTGCCCAACAGGCCCAGCAAAGAAGGCCTTTGGCACTGCGCACTCACGACCGGCATTGCGCGCTTGGCCTTGGCGCTATGCCCTTAGCCAAGAGGGCCTTCCAAGAAAAACAACCACTCAATTTTCCTCAAATTTATTTCACATTTCCTCCAAGGTCCTCCAAGGCATTGATGACTCGTAAATGAATGCATAAACACATTCACAAGATGTTTGATGATTTTTAGTTAATGATAAGGAAACCCTAAAGGTCCACTTTAAGGATTAAAATTGACATCAATTTTGAACCTCATTCATCTACCTACAAAAGAGAGTCAGTGAAAAACAAAGGGTTACATTGTTGGATGTTATTCACTCACCTAAGGTTGTGCCTACACTCACTCCATTCACTAAATCGGTCCCTTACATTACAAAAGTATTGACAATTTCATTCACTTCCTTCATATCAAATTTTCATTAGTGCAAGGTGTTGTCAAAGGTAGAGTAGTTATAATGTCAAGAGAAGGAGGCTGATGCAAATAAGGAATCAAGTAGTGAAGACTGAAATAGAGACCAATAAGGCAGAGATCAACAGTAATGATGATGGCATGTCATAAGAGTAGTGAGAACAGTGAGGCACATAGCAGTGGTGATGAGAGCAATTAAGGAAGCAATAAAGGGCACAGTGAAGCTCAAAGCAATGAACAAATAAGTGGATCAGATGAAGTCAGTGAACAAAATAATGATAAAGAAGAAAGAAACAAGGAATAAAGCAATGATGTTAACCAGGTTGTCAGTGGATGTTAACCAGGTTGTGATTGCAATGTGGAAAAGGTGAGTTTGAGGAATTTGATACAAAGATCAGTAAGCAGAAAGTTGATCATCAATCAAGGATGATAGGGATTGAGACAGTTGAGACTCCTGAAGCTACTGAAAAGAAACCTATGGATGAGAATTAAATTCAACAAATGTTTCTAAACATGTAGTGGATGTTGGTAGAATTATATGAAGACAAGAAGACGAGAGATTCAGCCTCATCGTAAAAGGAATCAAAGAAGGACAAGGGTAAATGCAAGGTAGATAAATCTCCTTCTCCTCCGTAATCTCCATCATATTCTTCTTCCTCTTCTACTTTTAGATCTGAATCACAAAAAAAAAAGAAACCTAAGAGCCCACTTTTGAAACTTGATGTTAAGTTCGAATTACCTGTGTATGACGGAGAAATGAACCCTAAGAAACTAGATAATTGGTTAAAACAGTTATAAGTCTATTTTCATATTCAAAATATCACTGATGATAAGACAAAGATCCAATTATCTACTCTTAGAATGGTGGGTACTTATTTGATTTGGTGGGAAAGTAAGACACAAATAGATTTAAAGCGTAAAGGAAAAGTTATCACCTCATGAACTAAGTTCATAAAAGCTCTAAAGAAACAATTCTATCCATTGGGTCAAACACATCAAGCTGTAATTTATTGGCAGCACTTGCGACAAGGTAAGGGACATAATGTTCAAGAGTTCACACAGGAATTCATAAAGAAAGCATTAGCACTTGGTATTTCTTTGGACACAAAATAAACTTTGTTGAAATATATTGGCAATTTGCTTTCATATTTGCAGCATACATTATTAATGTTCAATCCTAATGATTTTGATGAGATTTTTTTCCAAGCTATTCATGTCGAATCAGGTGGTAGACCATTCAATTTTACACCAGAGATAGAAAAAATAAGGGAAAATAAAAGGGAAAGAAGACTGCCACCGCTCAGAAGGAAGATGAAAGAAATACTTGTACACATTGCCAAAGGATCAGCCATACTAAAGCTACATTGCCAAAGGATCAGCCGTAATGAAGCTAAGTGTTGGAAACTCCATCCGGAACTAAAGCCAAAAAAGTTCCAAAAGAAGAAGGGTGACAAGAAGGCTTCGACAGTAGTTCAGCAGGATTTGGGTTCCGATTTAGGTGATGAAGGAAAAATCACTGTTATGGTAACAACAGATAAAATTTCTGAAGCTAGTACTTCTGCTTCTTCTAATATCACAGAGTTGAATGAAGGAAAATGAATTGAGTTATTTCAGATAAAGGTAACTTCAAAGCATACTAAGATAGATACATTGTTCGATACATGATCACAGGAAAATTTGATTTCTGAGTCATTGGTTAACAATTGGGTTTGAAAACACATAATCATCCAAAACCATATCCTTTAGGATGGTTAAAGGAAGAATCTCAAATTCATGTTACCAAACAGTGTCAGTTAAAATTTGCAGTCACATCTAACTATATCGATGAAGTAGCTCTGGATGTGATACCATTAGACATTTCTGGAATTGTATTAGGTGGCCCTTATCTATATGATCGTGATGCAGTATTTTATAGGAAGGAACATATTTATCATCTCATGAAATATGGGATTAAGTACATCGTTCGGGCACATAAACTCAAAATCACTTGAATTTAATCAATGCTAATTAGATGAAGCACTTAATTAGTTCAACTAAGAGATACATACTCATGTCGATAAAAGAGAAACATAAGAATCTTAATGATACTTTTTCAGGCTATGAATTTCAGTATGAAGGTAATTTGGTTAAAAAGGTAGATTCATTTCAAGATCTAGTTAAAGAACCAAAACATCTACTTCATAAAAAGGAAATATCACATGAGATGTAGTTGATGTCTGATGCCCCTAATAACGAAATGTGTCACAAGTCAGTTATAGAGTGTAAAGAAATAAAGCAACAAATGCCAAGGATGGAATCCATGCGACCTATTTTATCTCTATACATTTCACCCATAATTTGGGCTCATAAGAAAAACGAGACATGAGGAATGTGTTTCAATTTTAAAGTTTTTGATTCATTTAAGTAGAAAAAATTCATAGCATTGTTAGATCATCGACAACCTTTTAAAACAGATGTTAGTGGTAATACAAAGGGTAAAGTGATTCATACATATAATTAGCTGCTTCAATACATTTAGTCAAAATCTATGTTTCAACAATCTCGCCACTACAGTTGGATGAGATTTATTTAGCAAATTCACTTAGAAATTGAGAACAAGAAGGGTGTGATAAATAAAGTAGTTGATATGATCAATAGACCATCTTTGATTGCTTAAGTAGTACTGCAAAATAGTTCATTGAAATATGAAATCTATGTAGAACAATATAGAACTGATGATAATTTCAAAGAAAGTCATGAATCGCTAACTCATGGTACTTAGATAAAATAAAACAATTATCATATTGATGACAGGTTGTTATATTATTTGGGCAAGTTGTGTATACCGCATAAAGGAAAAGCATGAGTTATTCAGAGAGGTCATTCATCTCGAATACAACAGATACATAGGGCAGTATGGAATCAATTGAAAGAGAGTCAGGCCAAGTTCAAGTTGCGCCATGACAAGCATCAAGTATATTATCATTTTTAGGTCGGAAAACATTTATGGTTGTATATCAGCAAAGTCAGGTTGAAAGTGGAAGGTAAGAAACTGAAATCTATGAGGTATGGTCCTTTCAAAATTGTTGAGAATATTGGAAATAATGCGTTCTGATTAGAATTACTACCTTACATGCATATTTACTCAGTTGTGAATGTTGAAAGTCTAAATTTGTATGAACCTCCAATGATTGTTGATTCTGAGGATGATATACAGATCCCTTCTATTGACGACTTATCACCTGAGTACATGATAGAGTTGCAGGAAGATACCATCTTGGAAAAAATATTTCATACTTCCAGGCGACAAGATGTGAAATATATTTGAGTGGGACTCAAGGGCATAAATCCGAGCAAGGCGAAGAGGATAGAGATCAAAAAAGTGAGGGAGTTGTATCCTCACTTATTGTCTGCTTAAAATCAAGATTTTTTGGTCCAAAATCTTTCAAGTGGAGAGGATTGATCCAGGAGGATATTTCTCAATACAGATCAACAAAGCTCCAGTTTTTTCGATGTCCAGTTCAGTCTCCAATCCACCACTCTTGTCAGTATCATCCGAAGAGAATTTCCTCTAGTTGTTCATGGTTCAGTTTGGGCTCATATAATGTCATGGTTATGAGGTTCCAATTTGGTGTCATAATGTTGTAAAAGGTTCATGATGTTTATAAAAGACCTAACCTAGGTCCTAAATTCCTAAATCTAAGTCTAAAAACCTATGCATACAAACCTAATAGCCTAAAAGCTATGTTAAAATTCCTAGAGCAAAATTTTTTTAAGGCCCATGGTACAAAACCTAATGAAAAGTCATAAAACTCACTCTCGGACTTTGGAATAAAACAAATTTTTAAAACATTACACAGCTAAACCGCATGACCTTTAAATCGTGTCGGAGTTGGAAACCGTTGTCATGTGAACAATCACAGCGGAGAATGTTAATGGTTTTGAGTTGTGGTTGGTAGCTGTCAACCACCATTTGTTAAAACCCACGATGGATATGCCATGTGACATCTGTTGCCAAAACCATTAGGGTTAAGACCAAGACTGCCAGAGGAAATGGTAACCATCAGTGCTAATATCGACCGCCCGCGCTGATCACATGCTGTGAATCTCTTCTTCCACCCGGTTAGCAAGCTGCTCAGTTAAGGATTTTATCCTATGGTTTATATTTGGGTTTTATATTTAATATCAGATCCTAAGGTGTATTAACTTATCACTAGGTTTATGTGGAAGATAGGGATTCAAGCCCTCATCTATAATTTTTCTCAACCACTTGCCAAATGGAGTAAGAAAATATTCGAATTCAGTTTATTTAAACCATGACAAATTCATTCAAAGGGATGTAGAGTGTTTTTGGAGTCCAGTTTCAGCAGGACTTAGGTAGTTTTGTTTCCAGCATTGCTCAGCTGTCGGGTGTCAGAATTGACCGTAGAGACAGGAGTCAGAAAGGCGAGAGATAGTACTTTCTTTTTATAGAGTCCAGAAGTGCCTACGAGCACAATCATTCTATCTCATTTCTATGTAAATATATTCCTCAAGATCAGTCCTAATAAAATGGATGCCCTCTTGAAAGCGAACCCGGATATGTCCTCCACCAGGGACGAACTCCGTAATCAAACTGTTTTCTTCTTCTTCTCTCTGATTATTGTTGTGATTTAGTCATTTATTTGCTGCTAGTTTATGTCATCTTTCCCTTAAAAAATTTCTTCCGTTAACAGTCAATCTAAAGGACAAAATAATCAAATTACTTAAGCACTTTATTCGATCACATTCATATCAGATGACAATGAGGATGATGTCGGTGATAAAACAAAGAGCATTGGAGCATAAAATAGTGATGATGAGAGAAATTATGATGGTAGTCAGAGAACAATGAGGAAGAGGTTAGTCGGGAAAATATCAGTGATAAAGATAGCATAGAGGGAAATGGTAGTAAGGATGTTGAAAGTGGCTCAACGAGCCTTGATGGCACTGATGACAGCAAAGCACATCATAGTGAGACTAAAGACACTAAAATGGTGGACATAGAACCTTTTTATTTAACCTACCAAAAGGGAAAATAACAAAGAAAACCTTGAATTTTTTTCGATCCATCCCCTACAGGCATCCCAAAAACCATCAGCAGAACAAATCCAAAGTTTGGCAAGTTTTTGACGTTTTTAGATTTTTGACTCTTTTGAAGGACCAAAGGCGCAACGACATTGGTGCCGCGCTCTTTTTTGTGGCACTCTTTTGAGGAATGGATTACATTTTGGAATCCTTAGGCTAAGGACATCATCCAAAAAAAAATTCAGATCATTTGGTCCTGAACTGGTACTCCAAAAGTGCAAAAACACCCTAAAAATCACCTCTTTGCCCTATTTTCAGAGTTGGCGATGTGACCTAAGTAGTCTCAAGAGATTGTGTTTTTGAGAGGGTAAATGAAGTCCAATCGAGAAACTAAATCATATTTTGAAACTATACTAGACAAGATTTCCAATGGGCTATGATGGAGCTCATTTATACACCGGGAAGGCCTCCTCAACTCAACTGCAAGATGACCTATTTTCCGAGTGCAGGCGATGCGCCTGTGGCCTTGGCGTTGCGCCCTTGCTTGCAAAGTCATCAAAAGACACAAATTTATTGAAAAATATTTTTTTGAGGAATTTTAAGGAAAATCACTCCTAGTTATCTTAGAATTTATGAGATATTTTTCATTTATTAGGTTAGGATATTTGTGCCTTGGGCCTTGAATGGTCTCATAGGACAAATTTCGCATTTATGATGATATTTTGGAGACCTAATTAGGGTTTTGGTCCTCATTTCCTGTCAAATACAACATTGAGGCCTCATTGTAGATCTTGATGGATTGTGGAGAGTAACCTCATAGACTTGGAGTTGTGAGGAGTTTTTGGCTTTGGAGCATTGTGAAGTTTCTAAACTGAATATCAATAAGATGAAGTGACCCTTTCTGATTTACAAACATGGATCCAAGGATACAACAGAGATATGCTCCGATGAACAGAGATCACATCCCTGGATTCCCACAAAAAATGCCTCAGATAAATTGGGTATCAAACCTTCCTATGTTTCAAGATGAAAATTTTGATGACCCCTTGTTACATGTCATCAAATTTCATATACATGTATGGAGGTTAAAATTTTAATGGCGTGACGAATGCCTCATGAAAATGTTCATGGGGACATTAGAAGGTAAGGCAAGGGAATGGTATGAAGGCCTAGACCGTGGTAGTTTGTTTTCTTTAAAGGATTTCCACAAGGTATTTTATGAACATTATAAAGAAAATTTTTCATCTTTATCATTAGCAGAAAGTTGTTGTGATCAATCTAAAGATCTCATACGATACCTTGTAAACATTGATGAATATTTGGGAAATTGACATCCTGAAAGTCTATTAGAGGAAATTCATGCATTTCATACTCAAGATAATTTTCATGACAACCAAGAGGATTTGTTTGAGGATGAAATCAATCAATAAATAAAGGAAGAGCCACAAGATATCTCTGAAGGGATAACTGATGATCCATCATCTCTTGTAGGTGAGGCTCAAGAAGACATTCAACCTCAGCATCAACCTTCACAAGAGAAAGAGAACTACTGTAGTTCTGCCCAAAGAAAGAGAAAAATACCTCCTCTTTTAACTGAAGAGGAAATAAATCAGATTCTAAACATGCAACCAACCTATAAACCTTCATGTAAACAAGACATCTCTATTTATTTTCCTACTAATCCCAGCTACCACAGATCAGAAAATGGATTTGTAGATCAATTAGAAGAAAAAAAATCTAATAATTCAATATTTATGATTGGTGACATTACTTATATTGATGATTTCCCAAAATTTGATCAATATGATGATGGTTATATTCTCCAAACAGAAGCTAATCTCATAGAGAAATCAACAGTTGGTTTGTGAGAGGAAGTTCAATTTCATCACTTTGGAAACAATAGTCAACCAATACATATCAGCTATGAAACTAATGAGGAAATTCTAGAAAAATTGGAAGTAAGTGAAGGATCTCTCACTCTTTGTTCTACTTCATTTCAGTCCATCATAAATAACTTTCATGTGATTGGAAATTATCAGTCTTTCTGTTTTAATGTTGAGGTTGGGGAATATAATGAACTTCTTGAGCAAGTTGTTAATGAGAAACCTTTTCCTGAAATGATTGAGGAAATAATTTGCGACATAGAATTCTCCTTAGCTCCAAATTTGCAACCACCAAGCTCCATTGAATTTAAATTTGCAAATGACGCCTTGTAAATTTATAATCACGGGAGAGTTGATGCACTAACTTTTCTAGAAGAGCTATTGCCAAAGGATGCTCCTAATCATGTCTATCAGATAGAATTCATCCCACTCAATTAGAACGTATCAAGTTTGCTAGAGGACAACATTGCAATAAATGATGAGGCTGTCGGTATAGATGATCATGAGGAAGAGGTGGAGTTTCTTTCCCAAAATAATCCCAAGCTTAGTGAAGTGGAGGAAGGAGTAGTCCTGAAAGAAACTTATTATTCAAATCCTCAGAGCCAGGTATTGTTTGGAGATCACTTTGCTGATTTCTTAAAGACATTTGAAGAGGGATTGAAATATGTCAGAAGCAGTTTAATGCAAGGTTTGAAGAAAATTTTAGGCACTACTGTTAAAAAACAAGTGAGGTGGGAGTGGCCTTTTGATTTTTTCTGCATACTCAAAGAGTTGAACAAGGATCACTCATGGAATCATCTGCTTGATTGGTTATATTCGAAAAGGGAGTTCACCATATGAATATATATCATATGTAAGTTATATTAGGATAGATAGGTATGCAAATAATCTCAGCACTACGAGCATATTTCTAGTTTTTAGTCTTAGAATGCTGATCTAAAAAGGACACAAAAACCAAGAAAAGAAGAAAAGGAGGGAAGTTAAAAATAAGAGGTACAACCCCATACCAAAAAAGAGTATTGTTGAAAGTGTGCAAGCCTAAATGCCACCTCTTGAGAATTCAAAGTCTTGTTCAGTCATTTATTCTAATCATGATTGGACATGTTTTAAATTTCTACTGATAGGTTAGTGAAAGAAGATGTGCCAAAACCATGTAAACATGGCTTGTCAGTCGATTAGATTAGGAAATATAGTTGGTTCTCAAAGCTCAAATCTAAACCAAAGAGAAAGAGAGGGATAGGTAACAAATTCTAAATCATTAGCCCTCAAACTTTCTTGTTTCACTTGTATGAAAATAAAGTCTATGTGTAGCTTGTCCAAAATGCCATAGCCCATGGAAAATAAGATTGCTTAATCTTGGTTTGATCATGTTTTCAATTTCATGTTAGTTGGTTAGAGAAAAAAGTATGTCAAAAAACTCAATCTTGACAAATGAATAGACTAGGTAGAGAATAAGAGAGTTCATTAGCATAATCTGAACTCTTGGAAGTGATAAGTGTACAAGTAGATATTTTTCTATGCTTTCAAAAGAATGTCAAGGGTTTTCCATTCCAAGTGCACCGAAAAGAAGAAAAAAATTGTTAGGAAAAGTATGATGGGTACGTAGAACTAATGTTGAAGCAATCATGTCTTTTCAGATTTTTGAAATCATAGCTTCAAGAGAACATCAGCAAATGAAGGATGAGGGATCTACCAAGTACAGGTAAGGTACTGGTCTTCAAAACTCAGAGATCTGAACTCTAAGGTCCTGGACACCTTCTGAATGGGAGCTGCCCTTCCTAAGTGGAGCCACTGTTAGTCATCAGTATTTTTCATTATTTGCAGATGAATAAATATTGGTTCTAGATCTCTAAAAACAAAATTTCCTGAATATTGTGAGTTTTAGAAATCTCATTGCCTTCATTATGCTTATAGAAAAATTTTCACTATTCTATCATCTTTCTATTCCATGATCACCCTAACACTCCTAAGAGACTCCTTATGGGCTTGTGCCACTCACCTCCATCCTCTTTCCTGCTTATGACCTCATTACTCTGTTTTTCCCTTGCCCATAAATTCACTTTCCACCTAGGGTTACCTATAAGCCTTTTCCTTCCCATGTTCACCAGGTTCCTTAAGCATTTATGGTCTCAAAAATATCTCTATACGCTCTTTAGATAAATCAAGTACATTAGATTTTGGGTCTTCAATACAAAACTTTGACAAATACTATGTTTTCACTTGAAGCCTTCAAAGCTAATTTTCAGTCCAAGATCATGATCAAAAGACCCTCCCACTAGGTCATTAGGTTTTCACACGTTTCAAGGTCATCATTGGTATTTCAGACACTGTCTCTATTTGTTAGAATGTGGTTCAGAGGAATTTAACTGTTGAGACATGGTTATTCAAGAAAAAATCTAAAAGTATCCAAAGAATACTACCTTTTTAAATTCAAGGTTTGCAAGAGGTAAATGTACACTTTGACACTTTTTCGAGAGTGTTAAAAAGTATATCAACAGAAATTTGGTAAGGTAAGAGGTCTGCTCCTCAATGAAGACATCTTGCAGCCCTGCATACAAATAGTGTAAAACTGCCACTCAAAGTGGAAAAGTCAAAGTTGGGTTTCATGGTGGAAGCAAAGGATTTTTGAAGATGTCACTGTGATTATATTTCCAACTTTTGAAAGGTGAAATTTTCATGCATTAATAGAAAAATAAAGGTCAAAATCAGTGTTTTCAGTCACCTGTAAGGCAAAAGTAAAAAATATCAGTGAAGAGGGCAAATAAGGCTTAACACAGTAGGAAGTGGGTTTTAAATACTAAATTAAAATTATATCTACCAATTGAGCCCATATAACACTCCAAGAAATTCATTGTTGCCTTGCAGAGAACTATAAGTTTTTGAGCCAAAATTTGACTAAGTGTTGAGGCATTGCACCCTCAGGATGGCACTGCGTACCTAGCTTTTTCCTCCCATGTATTTCACACAGGCATTGCGCGTGTGGGAGGTGGCACTATGTGCCTAGAAAGGCACTGCGCATTTGCCTGATTTTCCCGACAGGCCTAACAAAGAAGGCCTTTGGCGCTACCCACTAAGGACCGGTGATGCGCGCTTGGCCTTGGAACTGCACCCTTGGCCAGGAGGGCCTTCCAAGAAAAACAACCACTCAAATTTCCTCAAATTTCTTTCAAATTTTCTCCAAGGTCCTCCAAGGCATTGATGACTAGTAAATGGATGCCATAACCACATTCTCAAGTTGTTTGATGATTTTTAGTTAATGATAAGGAACCCCTAAAGGGCTACTCTAAGGCTTAAACTTGACATCACTATTAGAACCTCATTCATCTGCATGAAAAAGAGAGTCAGTGATAGACATAGGGTTACATTGTTGGAGGTTATTCACTCACCTAAGGTTGTGCCTACACTCACTCCATTCACTAAATCGTTCCCTTACATTACAAAATATTGACAATTTCATTCCCCTCATTCATATCAAATTATCATCAGTGCAAGGTGTTGTCAAAGGCAGAGTAGATAAAATTTCAAAAGAAGGAGGCTAATGCAAATAAGGAATTAAGCAGTGAAGACCGAAACATATACCAGTGAGGTATAGATCAACAGTAATAGTGATAAAGGAGGATGCAACAAGGAATAGAGCAATTATGACAATGAGGATGATATCAGTGATAAAATAGAGAGCATTGGAGAAGAAAACAGTGATGATGTGGGAAATGATGATGGCAGTCAGAAAAAAATTAATAAGAGGTTAGTGGGGCAAATATCAGTGATAAAGAAAGCAGAGAGGGAAATGACAGTAAGGATGTTGACAGTGGCTCAAAGAGCCTTGATGGCACTGATGATAGCAGAACACATGACAGTGAGACTGAAGACATTAAAATGGTGGAAATAGAACATTTTTCTTTAACCTACAAAAGGGAAAAATAACAAATAAAACCTTGAAATTTTGTTGATCCACCCCCTACAGGCATCCCAAACACCATCAGTAAGACAAATCCAAAGTTTTGCAGGTTTTCGAAGTTTTTATATTTTTGAATGTTTTGAAGGGCCAAAGGCATAGCGCCACTGGCGCTGCGCTATTTTTTGGGGGAAATATTTTGAGGAATGGCTTACATTTTTGGAATCCTAAGGCTAGATACATCATCCATAAGAAAAAATTAGATCATTTTGAGCTGAACTGGTACTCCAAAAGTGCCAAAAACACCCTAAAACTCACCTTTCTACCCTATTTTCAAAGTTGGTGATGCGCCCTGAGTAGTCTTGGGATATTTCGTTTTTGAGAATGTAAATGAAGTCCTATAAGGAAAATAAAAGAATATTTGGAAACTATACTGGACAAGCTTTCCAATGAGCTATCATGGAGCTCATTTTGACACCGTGAAGGCCTTCAAAACTTAGCTACACGATGACCTATTTTCCTAGTGCAAGCACTGCACCCTTGGCCTTGGCATTGCACCCTTGCCTGCAACGTCAATAAAAGACACAAATTTATTGAAAAATATATTTTTGAGGAATTTTAAAGCAAATAACTCCTAGTTAGCTCAGAATTTATGTTTGAAGATATTTTTCATTTATTAGGTTAGGATATTTCTGCCTTGGGCCTTGCATGGTCTCACAGGACAAATTTGGCATTTGTGATGATATTTTGGAGACCTAGTCAGGTTTTTGGTCCTCCTTGATTTTTAAATACACCATTGAGGCCTCATTGTAGATTTTGGTTGGATTTTCGTTGATTGTGGAGAAAAACCTCAGACTTGGAGTTGTGAGAAGTTTTTGGCTTTACAGCATTTTGAAGTTTCTAATCTGAATATCAATAAGATAAGCACTTTGCAGGATTTATGAACATGACTAATGGTGATGTCTTTCTCATTTTGTACCTATCATCTTATGTGTTACATATTGTTTCATCTTTCTCTTGCAATAAAATAGAAATTTTATCTTAAGGTATGATGTCAAAAGCAAATTAAGTTTGTCTGCATCATTTGCTTTCATGTTTTACTCTGCTAGGTCATTTTAGAGAAGTATTAGTTTTTCTCTAATCCCACTCAGCATGTTTTATCTTAAGAATGATTTAATAGAGTCGGTGCCAAAGTAGTTTATGGTTAGCCCTACCCTTTGGAATCACTTAAACATTGTTTTTGAGGCCTTTTCCTCAAAGTATTGCTAAATAGGGTTTGAATGAAGAGGTTTATGGTTTTCCCTGCCCTTTTGTCCATCTTGAATGGTTACTTTGAAGTTATATGTAGTATGATTAAGGAATTCTAGGAGTTCCCTTACCTTTAGTCATTACTATATGTTATCTTGCATGTTTTCTTTCTCTGAAGGTAGATAGCTAGAGAGGTTAGGAGTTCCCTACTCTCTAGGGTTTGTTGGATTTTTTTTTTGAGTTTACTTACTAGGGTTTGGTAAAAGAAGTATGGTATGACGTGTCTTTGGTTATTTCTTCATGCATAGGGTTCTTAAAGACTTTTCTTTTTGCAGTATTTTTCAAAGGATTCTTAACTTCCCTTTCCACCTACTCCCTTCACAATTTAATGTTCACTTCACTCACCTAAGCCTTGAAGATCCATTTGGCTTTGTTATACTTCCCCACCAAAGCATCCTTGACTTATTTTTGTACATCTAGACCTTTGCAGAATCCATAGCCCAATGGTCTAAACCTCTCTCACTCTATCTATTTTTCTTGACAACCTACCCAACCAAACAAACAAATAAACCCTAAACCTAATAACTAGCCAAAAATCGAAACCCTAAAATAGATAGCTAGAGAGGTTAGGAGTTCCCTGCTCTCTAGGGTTTGTTGGATTTTTTTTTTGAGTTTACTTGCTAGGGTTTGGTCAAAGAAGTATGGTATGACGTGTCTTTGGTTATTTCTTCATGCATAGGGTTCTTAAAGACTTTTCTTTTTGCAGTATTTTTCAAAGGATTCTTAACTTCCCTTTCCACCTACTCCCTTCACAATTTAATGTTCACTTCACTCACCTAAGCCTTGAAGATCCATTTGGCTTTGTTATACTTGCCCTCCAAAGCATCCTTGACTTATTTTTGTACATCTAGACCTTTGCAGAATCCATAGCCCAATGGTCTAAACCTCTCTTACTCTATCTATTTTGCTTGACAACCTACCCAACCAAACAAACAAATAAACCCTAAACCTAATAACTAGCCTAAAATCGAAACCCTAAAATCTATCAAGTTACATCCTTTTACACCAGTATATAGAGAGCCCTCTCTGAGTCCAGGAAGGCTAGGTCCTAGGAATCCAAAGATTGGTTGGATTTTACCCCTGTACATTTGGTCTTGGCAATCTAACGAATTACAAGGACCGAACAGATTCCAACCATCTAACAAATTTATGCTTAAATTTAAACCTGCACAAAAGTGAAAAAGAAAAGCATACCATAATTGCCACATGCCCCAAAAAAAAAGTGTAATAAGGAGAGAGGAAATGAGTCTTTTTATAGCCAAAGTCATCCTGCTCTGCTCCTTCTTCTCCATTTAATGAATTACTCTGTGGTTGGGTCCGAACTGTCCTGCACAGGTATGCAACACAATGATTGACGATTTCCAATATATTTCCACACTTGAAGACTTGTTGTGCACTAAGGTCCCTGTTTTGAATCTCCTCAACAAGAATTCACGCTCTTCTCCTTCCATTTTTTAGAAGATAATTTCTGTGATTCACATACCCTGGGGAAATGTGATTCGCATACCCTAATGAAATATAATCGTATAGGCTTGATAGTTTGCTCTCTAGCATTTGAATATTGTTCGGAAGTTGCAGAGTCACTCTCAGAATGAGTGGGATCTGAAAAATTCCCGTGATTCGAATACCCTGGGGAAATATAATGATGTAGCCTTGACAATTTTTCATCTAGCATTTGAAGATTGTTTGGAAGTTGCAGTGAAAGCAAATGAGATTGCTAGACTAAGTGGGGAAGCCGTAGATGTAAACCCTCAAAAACTAAATTTAAACTAGTAAATATTATATATACAAATAAATATAATTTTGGTAAATTTTGTTTTATATCTTGAAATACTTAATTATAAGTAAAGTAAGTAATCTAAATGCAAAAAGGGCTTTTAATTATAAACACAAAAATAACATGCTACAAATTTAATGTCTAACAACAATCTTTATTGCCAAACTTAGAGGTTTGTATTTCAATCCTACCATTATGGAAGGGACTTGCTGTGTTGTAGCTTGTCTTGTTTCAGTCAGGTTAATACAAGGAAAAAAACACTACATAAACAATGCAAAATAAATCTACACGATGCAAGTTATGTTTGAAAATTAAATCTAATTTAATGAAACAAGGCTATGTTCAAAGCTTTTTGTAATAGAAATGAAATAGCAAGACTTCTCCAACAAAATCGAAATGTTCCCAAACCATAAATTTTAAATAAAAATTTACACAAACATTAGCATCATGGCAGTCACATAAAAATGCAATTGGATATCCAATTTTTTATTAAACAAACATATTAACCAAATGAATGCTATAGAGTAATATACCCTATCCATCATTTCATATATCTAATGCTGCAATATTCTATTAAAACATGAACATTTGAAATGAACTATTTATGGCATGTGAAATTTGAAATGGAAATTATGAGAACCTTCTGCAGCAGCCGCCATTTGGTATTCTCGATCTACTATTCCGACACATTTCTCCTCACTCAGGAGTTCTCTCTGAACTGCATGGGTGATGAGAATATGGAGAATTTCCATAGCTGACAGATTTTCAGCCCCTCTTTCCTCTTCCACGTTCCCTGTTAATGTAATGTTATCGTTGATCAAGGGTTTAGTGTTCTCGCTAGGCCGATACCATTGGGCATAAGCTCTATAATGTGCAGTTGCGCCTACAGAAATTTGACAAATTTTCTCATTTCCTCCAACATTGTCCCAATGTCTAACTTGAATTTTAATGGAATAAGTTTCCCAAGGGAATGGATTTTTTGCTGGATTTTCCTCCGACGATGGCACACTGCAATGCTCTGAGGCTTCACTGAAGGGTCACTAGTGGTCGTACAACGATATAACTGAAAGCTATTAGATGAATTTATATTTAGCGAAGGTGATAGAGAGGAAACATAAATCTTGGGAGATGATACGTTGAAATCAGATTGGAATCCCTTAGCCCAGCTAGGAGTAAAAATATTGTTCTGCAAGCTATCCTTGCTTTTGATCAGCGAATTAGATGATAGGGACGAGACATAAAGCTTGGAATATGATAAACTGAAATCACACTGAAATCCAGTAGCTTCCACGGGAAAAATATTGTTAAACGCCACTTTCTCCTTGCTTCCGATCAGCGAATTAGATGATAGGGATGAGACAAAAAAGTTTGGGAGATGACAAGTTGAGATCAGACTGAAATTGTTGTGTAACTAGCTCCAAAAATAGAAGAAAAAGGATATCAACGCCTTAGAAATAAGCCACTTCAAGGGGTAAACCTCCAATACATTACATAAATGAACAATTCTTGGATGATACAATTTACAAAACCAATGTTGTGTAACCAGCTCCAAAAATAGAAGAAAAAATATATCAACGCCTTAGAAATAAGCCACTTTGAGGGGGCAACCTCCAATACATTACATAAATGAACAATTCTTGGATGATACAATTTACAAAACCTCCTTTCTATATATAGGAGTCCATGGGGCCATAATGTAATCCAAGTGGGCCACAATGTAATCCTAGCCGACCTAACAATAATAATTTAAGGGCACAATAATAACAAAATGGGGGTTACAAGGGTACAATAATAACAATAAGGGAGTTACACTAACAATAATAAGGGACTATACTAGTGATATAGGGACCTAACATGCCCCTCTCCTTCAAAAAAGTGTTGTCCTCAACGCTTGAGTAGCTCCGGGTGCTTCTGTATAAAATTCTCATCCTCCCATGTAAAATCTTCAGTGGGTAAGTTCTTCCACTTGATGAGATACTCTGAAATTGATCGATTCCGTAGTTGTCGAGTTCTTTTTTCTATGACTGCTTCAGGTTCCAATATGATCTTCCCTTCCCCATCAAGTTCTGGCAATACTGTTTGAACTGGAAGATTTTCACCTATAACCTTCTTTAGGCATGAAACATGGAAAACTGGATGTACTCGCGAAGAAGCAGGAAGCTCCAATTTGTATGCCATAGTACCAATCTTTTGCAACACCTTGTAAGGACCATAGTACTTTGGCTATAATTTATTATCCTTCTTTGCTTGCTTGAGGGACATTTGTTTGTATGGTTGTAGCCGTAAAAATACCCAATCTCCTACATCAAAACTTCTCTCGCTACGATGTTGATCTGCCTGTTGTTTCATTCGATTTTGTGCCAAATTCAGGTTATCCTTTAAGAGTTGGAGAACTTCTTGGTGATGCTCGATGTGATCTTCCACTGCTTGAACCTTCGAATTTTCTCTTAAAGATGATGTGATGGATGGTGGATGATATCCATAAAGTGCCATAAATGGGGTTATTTTTGTTGCAGTATGGAAGGAAGTGTTATACCACCATTCAACGAGAGGTAACCACTTGACCCATTGTGTTTGTTTATCAGATACAAAACAACGAAGATATCCTTCCAAACATTTATTTACTATCTTTGTTTGACCATCAGATTGAGGATGATAAGATGAGCTATGAGCTAATTGAGTACCCAAACAAGAAAATAACTCCGTCCAAAAATTTCCCGTAAAAATGGGATCTCTGTCGCTCACAATAACCCTTGGGCTTCCATGTAGCTTTTGAATTATGTCCACAAATGTACTAGCAACTGTACTTGCTTTAAATGGATGAGATAATGCACAAACATGTGAATACTTGGTAAGTCTATCAACTACCACCATGATGACATTCTTGCCTTCGGACTTCGGTAAACCTGTGATAAAATCCATTGAAATATCCTCCCAACGTTGACTTGGAATGGATAAAGGTTGTAGAAGTCCCGGGGGCTTAATTGTCTCCACTTTATTCTACTGGAAAACCAAACATTTTGCCACAAACTTTTGAATATCAGATTTAAGGCCATCCCAAAAAAAATCTTTCTTCACCCTATGGTAAATTTTTAAAAATCCTGAGTGTCCTCCTAAAGGAGAAGTGTGCAATTCCAGAAGAATATTTTGTTTTAGTTGGGAATTCTTACAAAGATATAAGCGATCTTTGTACCATAAGGAATCATTTTTCCAACTAAATGTATCAGATGTACTAGGATCTTGCTGCAACTTTTGAATGAGGGTCCATACATCTTTTTCCTTCTTCCATTCATATCTTGCTTCGGTTATCCAATCTGGTTGGATAATAGAAATGGCACAAAGCAATGCTTCTACCTCTTCATTCTTTCTTGAAAGTGCATCTGCAACAACATTAAGCTTTCCTTTTTTTTAGATTGTTTCAAAGTCATAACCCAAAATCTTTGTGACCCATTTTTGCTGCTCTTCTGAAGATAGTCTTTGTTCCAAAAAGTGTTTAAGACTATCATGATCAGTTTTTACCTTGAAGTGTCTTCCCATTAGGTAAGTTCGCCATTTCTTTAGTGCATGTAGTATTGCTAACATTTCCTTCTCATAAATAGGTTTCTGTAAATGCTTTCCTTTGATTGGACGACTTTCAAAAGCAATGGGTCTTCCTTCCTGCATTAAAACTGCACCAATTCCATTTCCTGAGGCATCACATTCCACGATAAAGGTTTTTGTGAAGTCTGGCGTAGCTAAGACCGGTGCTAGGCACATTGCCTCTTTAAGATGTTCAAAGGCCTTAGTTGCTTCAGGAGTCCATGAAAATGCATCTTTCTTCAATAATGTTGTTAGAGGTGCTGCTATTCTCCCATAATTTTTAACAAACTTGCGATAATAGCCTGTTAACCCGAGAAATCCTCGCAACTGCTTTATTGTCTTGGGGACTTTTCCATCTCTTAATGGTTTAACTTTGTTAGGGTCTACTTTCACACCTTCGTGAGATATATTATGACCCAGATATTCCACCTCTTGTACTCTAAAGAAACATTTGGATGTTTTTGCATATAATTGTTTCTCTCGTAATAGTTTGAGCACCCCGTCAACATGATCCTTCCAAGACCCGCCGTAGATTAGTATATCATCAAAAAATACTAGTACAAATTTCTAAGGAAGGGTTTGAAAAATGGAATTCATCAACCCTTGAAATGTAGAAGGTGTACTGGTAAGGCAAAAAGGCATGACCAAAAATTCATAATGACCCTCATGAGTTCAAATGTTGTTTTTGGAATATCTTCAGTCTTCTCATTCTAATTTGATGATATCCTGAACGAAGATCCAACGTGGTAAAATAAATTGCTCCATGTAATTCATCCAATAATTCATCAATCACGGGAATGGGAAATTTATCTTTAATGGTGAGCTTATTAATCTCCCTATAATCCAGACACATTCGCTATGATCCATCCTTCTTGTGTACCAATACTACAAAGAGCAGAAAGAACTTGACTCAAGCTGAATTATACCCGCCTCTAACATTTCGCAATCATACGTTCAATTTCGCTTCTTTTGGAAGTAAGGATATCTATAAAGCCCGATGTTCGAGGAACACTTCCCGGAATCAAATGAATAGCATGATCATGATCACGAATAGGTGGGAGTCCTTTGGGAGTTTCAAACACCTTGGAATGATTTCCCAAGACTTGTTGGAGATCCGCAAATAGATGATTTTGATGTCGGAATCCTAGTGAGCATAATTGTGCAATTACGCCGTTGTTATTTATTTAGAAGCTTTGTCAAGACATTAGAGCTTATTATCCTTCCCGGTTTCCTTCAATACCCCGACCCGACTTCCTTTCCTTCTCGAAAAAAAAATTTCAAGAAAAAGTTCTTTGAAAATTAAAAGCTACCGTCCCCAAAGATTGTAACCATTGTAATCCTAATACAACATCAGCACCTCCCATATGAATGGAAAGTATTGGAATAGTCAAAACATATTCCCCCATGGATATCTTGATATTATGGCATTTTCCGCAGCAATTTATAGTTCCTCCATTTGCAACCATCACTTGACATTCCGGTGCTGGTATAGGAAACAATTTAATTTCTTGGCTACCTTACAATGAATAAAATTATGGGTGCTACCCGAATCAATCAACACTATTAATACCTTTCTCTTTCTTGATTTGTCCTTTTATCTTCGAGAGTTTGAGGAGTGGTAATTCTCGCTGCATTACACGATATGGTCGGATTCATTTCTTCCTCTTCTAGGGGCTGGTTCCCTCGGTGTATATCCTCTTCTTGTTCATTTTCTTCTTCCTCTTCACAATCTATGTAAAATAATTTCTTCTCAAGACACTTATGACCTTTAGTGTATTTTCTATCACAACCGTAGCAAATCCCTTTGCTCTTTTTTCTTCCAATTGTTTTGGTGTCACCTTTGTAGGTTGTATCTAGTCGTAGCCACACTTCCTTCTTTATAGAATTGAGTGGTAGGCTTCCTTGTTGCCATAATTTTACATTCAACTTTTCTTGCCAACCCGAATGCCTTCTCCAATGAACTGTGTTCCGTAAAGCGAACTTCATGTTGAATGTTATCCTTTTAAAGTGCCTATGAAGAGATCAATCCGTGTTCCTCTGGAATATCGCTACCCTTATATTCAATTTTTTGGAAGTCCTCAATGTGTCATTTCCCCACTAAACCCTTTTGCTTGAGATTTATCAATTGGCTAAAGAAGGTGTTGCTCTTTGTATCCTCATAATGTGCTATCATTTCCTCCGTAAAAATCGACCAAGTGACAATTTTTTTATGGGAGCAAAGCCATCGATACTACATAAAATGTATTTTGTTCTAAATGCAAAGTTGAAATGCGTACCTTTTGTGTGTTTTGTACATTATGGAGATCAAAATATTGCTCCATCCGTAGTATCCATGTTAATAGATCCTTTCCATCAAACTCTCATATCCATTTTTGAAATATGGTGGTTTTTCCCCGCCAAAGATTAGAGTTTATGAAATCATGATTAACATTTATTTTGTTCTCATCATGAGGTTCTTCTACTATATTTTCAAATTAGTCATTAGGAAAAAATTCTTGTATCAAATTTGTCAAATCTTCGATGTTTGATTTCCAGATCATCCATCTTAGTTTCCATGCCAAATTTTCCATTCCATCCATCTTAGCTCCACGCCTCGTCCATCTTAGCTTCCACGCCCATCCATCTAGCTTCCACGCCTTTCTTCAAACCGTCCATCTTCACTTCCACACCATCCATCTTAGCTTCCATGCCTTTCTTCAAACCGTCCATCTTTACTTCCATGCCTTTCTTCAAAACTTCCATTTCATTTTTTGTTGCTCTCGCGAGAGTGAAATTTGTTGCACTTACCTTTGTAATTGATAGATCATGTTGCAATTCTTCATCTTCATGAGTCATGGCAAGGCTCTCTTCCTCAAGGCTTAATGGGTGTTGAATTCTTTAGGTGCCATTTTAGAATCCAATATTGATACCTATTCTACAATATTCCCTTGGAATCAATTCAACTTGATTCTTCAAACAAGACTTATGAAATTTGAAAAAAATACACACCTTTTACTTGCTTTTAGGAGCTCGATATTGAAATTGAATTATCTCCCGTAATTGCAAATCTTCAATATCCGAAATTCAGCCCTATAGTAGCCCTCTCGAAGCTTCTTTCAAATGCTGTGTCTGATCTAATTTTGATTCCCCAAGACAAAGTTGTGTCCAATCTCCTACAATGACCTAATTTTTGGATCGGGGTTCAAAGAGAGAAAACTTGTAGGACTTGGCCACGTGTCACCGTTTCTTCCTTTGTCTCAAATTGATATCCAAGAAACTACCGTGTGCTTGTGACCACCTTTTACTTCGCACTCAAATCCACCGCTTTCGCAGAGAGAGTTATTGAACTTTTCCCACGATCACCTCTTTGAGATGAAATTCAGGAGCCTGAAAAAGCACTACCTTCCATAGATCATATCTCCAAAACTATTGCGAACCAGGCTCTAAAATTTTTTGACGACTTTCCTCAGGATTTATAATTTGCACCATATTAATTTCAGATTCTGAACCTTGGTAGAAAAAACTTTATAGCGAAAATTCCACGATGACCTGTTTAGGAGCTTGAAAACATACCTAACTTCCACAGATGATATCTCTGAAAATATTGTGAACCAAGCTTCCGAACTTTTAGACAATATTCCTCAGATTTCAACTTCACACCCTAAAAATATCAAATTTTCCTAAACTTCACAGATTTATAGCAAAAATTCGACGATGACCCGTTTGGAGCAATAAACCCTAGAATCCAAAGCCTTCCGATACCAAATGTTGTGTAACCACTTCCAAAAATAGAAGAAAAAAAATATATCAACGCCTTAGAAATAAGCTACCTCGAGGGGAAAACCTCCAATACATTACATAAATGAACAATTCTTGATGATACAATTTACAAAACCTCCTTTCTACAGAGAGAGTTCATAAATAAGTAATGTATCCTATGGGCCACAATGTAACTCTAGTCAATTTAACAACAAGCCATCAAGGCACAACAATAACAATATGGAGGTTAACAAGAGTACAATGATACATGTAGAAAAAAAATAGCATATGAACAATAAAACCATAAGCATACTTCTGGTAAAGGAGCCTAAATATGAGAATAGAAATGCACTAGCACTAGGTGTAGCATACTGATTAACACTGCTAAAACTGAGTGAGAACTATAGATACATATTTTAGCGGAAATATATAGAGTAGATCTATCGATCTCCATATACAAAATGGTATGAAACCCCAGATACAACTAATCACTGAAACTTACTAAAAAAAACTATGAAGTCGTATGTCTGAATCCACGATGATATCAAAGACTGATCGCAAGAAATTGTGACTCGACAACAAATGTATGAAGGCATTAAGCAGGAAAATGAATGTGACCCAACTCATATCTGCCCAAAACACTCTCACTTGCAACCTCAACATGCTAAGCCTATAGTTCAAGATTCTCAGGCCATTACCTAAACACATTGAGCCCTCGACGAAAGTTCTGATCAGCCCAATCTAGCCCAAGAACCCTAGCCGAGAACTTAATACAGCCAGCCCGTGGCTATAGAAGCTTAGTCGGTACCTTGCCACACTCAACCCAAGGCTTTGGCCTAAATTATTCAGTTTTGTGCCCATGTCCATGGCTCAGAAGACCTAGATCAGAGCAAGCCTCTCGCCTGTGATACCAAACCCTATGTTAGCTACTCTCGTCGAAACTATGTGAGAAAAAACAGAAAAGACGATCCAATGAAAAAAGTGCAAGTAGAAAATATGATGAGAGAATGTGTGTGAATGAGCTTGAGGATGCCTTTATTTATAGAATTTTTTTGGTTCCACTTTGGGTTAAGGCAGAATTAACTAATTCCACATGTGGTTAGGGTGACCCATTCCATTTCAATTTAATAAATAAATTAATTCATCATTTAACTCCCACTTAATCGATTGGGACAATCTATAGGTATATTTTGATCCTCTCTAAAAGATGAATATAATGCAATTATAAACTTGACCATAATATCTTACCATAGTGGAATTTTACCACAATTGTATAATTTTAACACTCCCTCTCAACCAAGGAGAATTCCACCTGCCAATATATGTTCATCGATCAATATGCCATTCTGGAATCTTCATGCCTCGTCACATATCATCAATGATCATATTCATCATGTAGTTGTCATGTTGTGATCCTTTATCATTAAAAAATCATAAATGAAATATTCATGATTATTCCATCTTATCTCTTGATTGTTTCTGCTCGGCTATAGAAGAAGAAGAATTTGTCACCAAATGGGACCTTAGGCTATCACCCTTCATCCATCAGGCTATCACTCAGAATATCTACCTGTGGTCTAATACCTAGAATATCATCATCAATCACCATCGAAGAGCATATCATCAAGGAGAACATCTCAACCTACAACCGCATCGAGGAGCACATCTCCATCCAGAATCTCATGGGGGAGTTATACCTCTACAACTACATATCTAGCAATAGGATATCCATCCACGCAGGGCAACCCATCTCGACCCTAGTATCACATCAAGAGCTCGATCTCAACCAAGAACCACACAGGGTTATCTCAACCCATCTTATTTCCTATTGATCTTCCCATCAATGACCCTAATAGTCATTTGGTATAAAAAGTGCATCATAATCGGCTTGGGTTTTACACCCCAATTTCACTCTCAACTCGTTGGAAAATCAAGGATCAGTATTCCCAAGAAGCCCTGCTTGTAGGTATGATGAAAACTTGGGTATACTATACAAACACCAATAAGGGGAGAAACATCTCTAACCCTATGGTTAAAAAATAGGGAATATTCCCTATTTTCTAGAGTTCGCTTAACCCCATGAGTCCTCTATCTCAATTCTTCATCCTCGGAGCTCAGACACGGAGGAAGAGTTGGCTCGGTGTTCTTGATTAGCGCTGCTCCCAACATAATCATATATGGTATCTTCTTGTCTCAATATAATTTGATTCCTATTCATACATGACATCAAATCAAATGCTATGTTAGAACATTAATAATCATGAAAATCACAAAAATATACATATGTTAGTAAGATACGATAATGATCCTCCCTCTCATGGATGTTTTAATCACACATGGATACCATAATCATCCTCCCTCTGAAGGATGTGTCAATCAGAAGTATAAGCTTGTCTCAAATAGATGCATTGTATTCATGAATGGGGAAATCACGGACCCAAATATATGTATATTAGATCTCTGTCATCACACTGTATCCATGTCTTATCCAGATTGCACTCAGATAAATATCTAAAGGGATTGTACATCCTGCCTCAAAGCTACCCATGCTAGAAGAATTTTACTCGACCTCAGTCGTGATATGGACTTATCATCCAAGATATCATGGAATATATTCAAATTAAGGCAACATACAAATGTGCTCATCAATTTTAATCCCAAACATCATCAGTTCATTCACGTTGCTACATATCATGGAAGAAATATCTCAAAATTTAAAAGTAGAAGTTTTCATGCATATAATTCATGAGATGTTTGGTGGTAATTCTAAATGAAGCAACTCAATCATAAATTTGATCATGTTCTTGTAATGTTCCTACTTAGCCTTAGCTAAGAGGAGACATTCAATTTTGATTTAATTTATGTTTTATGAATAAATGAATAAAGGAGGACATGTAAAACTCCTAAAAATTCTGAATAAATCAATGCCCATGTAAACAAAGACAAATCAGGGCTATGTAAATAATCACTTATAGGTGTGAAAGAGGTTTGAGCCCAATATTGGGTCCACCTTTACCAAGTCAACTGCGTTGTCTAGGTTCATTGTATCTCCAAAAGGGACTATGCAGTTCTAGAAGGGAGCCTCTAATGTGAAAAGGGCTAGCTCATCAAAGTGGTTTAGGGTTTTCAAGGGCTTTCTCATGTTATAAAAAGGAGGAGAAGACACATGAAGAGGTTGTTGATGAATTATATTTTTGAAGTATTTGTCTACTTAGAAAAATACCATTCTCTGCTATTTAGTGGAGGATTGAGATTGGAAATTCCTATTTAGGAGTTTCATATCTTCCCTTGAGGATCATTGGAGGAGTTCTTTGCTGAAGTTGGCCACTATCTGGTTTGATACCAAGCTCTATTATTCATGAGCAGCACTGGCCCATTGAGGGTTTTGTAGCTGCTGTCATTTGCAGCAAGTGGTGTTCTAGATCTGCGCAGATCTAGCTTGTATTGAGGGCCTCTGCTCTTGGAGTGTGTTCTTTAACCTCCAAAGAGAGGGTTTATCCAAATTTTGTTTTAGATATGCATTTCCTTGTATTGTATTCAGTGGATCCAAGCCACAACGTAGTTTCTAGCTCCATACTGTGTTATTTTGAAGAGGGTTCTTGTTTTATAGTTTGATATCAGATTGGAGGAAGATATCTTAGTGTTGGGCTTGCCTTTCCCTTGGTGATCCATGGATTGGGTTTCTGATCCATATCTCTATAGATCTGATCATTTCATTAATAAATTTTATCTTCAGAAATTTCTGTGTATTCTGCAGTACTGCAACTTGTAATTCAGATCTACAGTTTATTATGCATTATTTTGTTGTAAATCCAATGGGATCTTGTTAAGAAAACTATATAGCTTCCAGATCTGTAATATATCTGATTTTTTATACATATATCTTCCATATATATGAGTTTAATGTTCAGCAGCTGAGC
The DNA here is from genome assembly GCA_034641835.2 of Pinus albicaulis. Classification (NCBI taxonomy): domain Eukaryota; kingdom Viridiplantae; phylum Streptophyta; class Pinopsida; order Pinales; family Pinaceae; genus Pinus; species Pinus albicaulis. Next base: position 56,119 of record JAXQQM020091081.1, on the reverse strand, counting down.
CATCCTAAAAATAACGCGGTACCTCCTTGTTGCAGTTCAATACATTGTTGCAGCCCCTTTCCAAAGGGATTTCTTCATTAAACTCTTTGTATTTTCATGTAAATTGTATGGAAAATGTCTTTGATATGATTCATCAATTTTCAGACCATACAGCAGCTAAAATTTTCAGCCAATTACGCTCTCATGCTTCAGTAAAATTCTGCAGTAAGTAAGTCATGGCGAATCAGGGTTTTTAAGCCTAGTTTGAGAAGGAGAAAATGTTTAACTGAGCTAGGATTATCTGTTTGAGCCCAAATTCGGATAATAGGTCCCTCATGACCTAAGGAAACATATAAAACCGTCCCCTTCCTCCTTTTTTATGCATATCTATGAATTTATGTGTTTTGGGGAAAAAATCATTACTTTTCCCCCATCCTTGTGAAGAGAATTAACCTTATTCCTTTCTGTTGTATATGTATTTTTTGCTGAAGTGATTTCAGACCCATATCAGAGCTTTTATTTTTCTTCTACTCCAATACAGTGTTTAAGTTACTGCAGCCCCTTCCGTTGGATGGTTTTTGACTAGTCTTGACTGTGGGAGACCTGTATAAAGCCTTAAAACTTATTTTTTTCTGCTAAAATTAATTTTATGAGTCCCTCACAGCCAAAAAAATGGAAACCTAACTCTGAAATTCCTTATTTTTGTATATTTTATCTTATACAACGTCCCTCTTGATCCCATTGTTGCATTTCCTGAATTGGAGTTTTTGGCCACTCCTCATCTACTTGGTTTTTGCTCCTCTTTGGTTCCTCATCTTAGATATACTGATATAAGGACCCCAAGGGCAGAAAAATACTAAGGAGTGTGTTAAAATCCCTTTTTATGTGTTATCCCTACACTCTATAGACAGAGTCTAGATCGGGCCAGGTAGCCTCCAGATCTCACTCTCTCTTTAGAGGTGAAATATCCGGTAAAAGCCCCTTTATTCCATATCTGGTTTATAAGTTGCGGGTGTGTTTTCCATACTGATATGAATCCATAGAGGAATATCTTAAGATATTCCCTACTGTGCCTATTTTTCCCATTTGGAACATTACAGTGGTATCAGAGCATGATCTCTGGCTCAGCCTGTGAGATCAAGCTATTAGAGAAGCACTGAGAAGAAGTAGGAAGAAGAAATCAAAGAACATAAGATGGAGAGGATGAGATTACTCTCATCCATTTTCAGAAAGAAGAAGAGCCTCTCCAAGGAGGTTCAACTGATGGAAGGAGGGAGATGCAATGAAGCCCCAAGATGGTTTCAAGGGGAAGAAGGAGGTGCATGCACTTCCCGCTTTCCTAAAGATGGTGAAAGGTGGGAGGAGAAGGAGTCCTCTTCTCCATTTGAAGAGCCTTGTACCAGCGCTGTCCTACCCATGAGGGAACAACTATCTATAGCAACAGTTGGACCAGCCAACACATGGGAGGGAGAGACTCTTATAGACATGCAATTTTGCTTCCAAGGCTCCCGAAGTACACCTCACTGATGAGGAGAAATAAAACCTACACAACACTGTGCCACTATGGTTTGGCACCTTTAATGAGCAACATGCAGCAGGAGGTGTGGAGGTCCAAGGTGTTTGGAGGTATCATGCGGAATGTGCCACCTCCTCATAATGTTTGGTTCTCAATACACTTGTATTCTTTTGGATCCAATGGATTGACTGGTGAGAGGTCTTCCCAAAAAGATCTCCAAAGGTTTACATATCAACTTCCCATGAGGTGTAAAGGGGAAAGATTGCTTGGGGAATTTGGTAGTCCTCAATGGGATGATACCAATGGAAATAATGGTTCGGGGTAGCCCTAATTGGATGAAGAAGGATGGGTAGAAAGAAAGAGGCTTGTGAGCCACTTGCAAATCTATGATACAGGGCAGCAAGAAGCATGACTGCGCTAGTTTCTTTTGGGTGAGTATGGTCACTACCCAAAAATTTCTACTTCCTTATCTGATGCCTTAAGCTTCAATGATGGGATGCATAAGAAGAAGGCATGGGTATTGTGGTCATTAAGAAGAGAGGTTGGACATTACATGTTGAATCCTATGTCCATATATTTTCTCTTGTTTGAGGTATGTCTCATGTGCTCACATGTATTTATGTTTGAGATATATTTCATGAATGAACATTGTCTTGGGAGGAAGGATGACTTCCCCATGGTATATGAGGGAGCTGATTTGCACTATGTTTAAGAGGCATCTCACATGTCTATCATTATCTTATTGCTCCATGATCTACATTTTGATAATGCAAGGATGCAACAAGGGTCCTTGTTGCTATGGCCATTGTTGAGAGAGCATGGGATGAAATTTCTCCATACTAATCATGCTGATTTAGAAGGAAAGTATGGCACCATGTCTACTTATTTTTATCATGTAAAGCTGATATATATTTCTATTTACTGCCACATAGTAAAAGGGAACTTATACACAGCTAGCATATTGCTGAAGGGCAACTTTCCACATGACACCTTTGGCATAAAGGAGATAAAAAAAAAGAGGTTCTATTTCAGCCAACCCTTTCCTATGAGGCTCAACAAGATCAAATTGAGGAGCTATTGTTGTGGGGGCCTTGGGGAAGAGCTGCATCATCATTGCCAAAGATTCATGGAACATGCAAAAATGGAGCAGCCACATAACCCTTTGAAATATTTGAATCAACTCACTCTTTCTTCTTTGGAAGGAGGAAGTAGATCCATGCACCACTCCTTTGATTGGGAGAAGCTACATCAGCCCTTGCAAGAGTGCATCAGTTATGAGGAGTTGGAGCAGCCAAGGGAATATATGCAAGAGTCATTCTAGCCACCTCTTCCTACTCTTGAAGGAGGAGAAATACCCATGCACAACCCCATGAGTATGAAAGTTTTGAATGGTAAGAAATCTGATCTTATGGAGCATGTTTATTTTTCTGATTTGGCACATGCTCTTACCATATGTATGCAAGCCATGGCTAATACAAGGAGTGATATTACATGTGGATCTCATGGAATTGGTGAGGCCAATAAAAATTCCAAAGCTGGTCACTACCTTGAGGTGAAAAGGGAGATTATCTATCATGACGGGTGCTTCCCAAAGACACCTGATAAGGGCTTCACTTTCAGCCATATCAAAGTGACCCATGTAGCAAAGATGTGGTGGGGGTACCACCTATCACACTTAGATCTACTCAAAGCAAGGAGTGCACTGTGTTGTTACCTTATGTGGGATTGTGACCCACCTCCTCAAGTGCAAATTTCAGTTTTCCTATATGTGATTTTTCTCCCATACATAGATGACATATTGGTATTGTTTATGGGTTTGTGTGGACAAAAATTAAGTAGTGTACATGTGACACATGGGATGAAACTTTATCCTGTACTTCATGATACATGTTTCAGATATGACATTGCTTCACCCATGTTCATTTCTATTGAGTTTTACACTCTTGAAGGGGCAGACTATCCACCTATCATGTTAGCATTAGAGGAGCAGTTTTTGATGTATTGGCTTGGTGAGCACTTAATACATGATGAGAGCTTGATTCTTGATGGTGCCATCAATTGAGAAGGAGAAGAACTACAAATCTTACCCTATCAGTTGCTTGAGGACAAGAAACATTTTGGAGGGGAGGACTGTAATGTTCCTACTTAGCCTTAGCTAAGAGGAGACATTGAATTTTGATTTAATTTATGCTTTATGAATAAATGAATAAAGGAGGACATGTAAAACTCCTAAAAATTCTGAATAAATCAATGCCCATGTAAACAAAGACAAATCAAGGCTATGTAAATAATCACTTGCAAGTGTGAAAGAGGTTTGAGCCAAAGATTGGGTCCACCTTGACCAAGTGAACTATGCTGTCTAGGTTCATTGTATCTCCAAAAGGGACTGCGCAGTTCTAGAAGGGAGCCTCTAATGTGAAAAGGGCTAACTCATCAAAGTGATTTAAGGTTTGCAAGAGCTTTCTCATGTTATAAAAAGGAGGAGAAGACACATGAAGATGTTGTTGATGAATTATATTTTTGAAGTATTTGTTTGCTTAGACAAATACGATTCTCTACTATTTAGTGCAGAATTGTGATTGGAAATTCCTGTTTAGGGGTTTCATCTCTTCCCTTGAGGATCATTGGAGGAGTTATTTTTTGAATTTGGCCACTATCTGGTTTGAGACCAAGCTCTATTATTCATGAGCAGCGCTAGCCCATAGATGGTTTTGTAGCTGCTGTCATTTGCAGCAAGTGGTGTTCTAGATCTGCTTAGATCAAGCTTGTATTGAGGGCCTCTGCTATTGGAGTGTGTTCTTTAACCTCCAAAGAGAGGGTTTATCCACTTTTTGTTTCAGATATTCATTTCCTTGTATTGTATTCAGTGGATCTAAGCCACAACGCAGTTTCTAGCTCCATACTGTGTTATTTTGAAGAGGGTTCTTGTTTTATAGTTTGATATCAGATTGGAGGAAGATATCTTAGTGTTGGGCTTGCCTTTCCCTTGTTGATCCATGGATTGGGTTTTTGATCCATATCTCCATAGATCTAATCATTTCATTAATAAAGTTTATCTTCAGAAATTTCTGTGTATTCTGCAGTACTGCAACTTGTAATTCAGATCTACAGTTTATTATGCATTATTTTGCTGTAAATCCAATGGGATCTTGTTAAGAAAACTATATAGCTTCCAGATCTGTAATATATCTGATGTTTTATACACATATCTTCCATATATCTGAGTTTAATGTTCAATAGCTGAGCCATCCTAAAAATAACGTTGTACCTCCTTGTTGCAGTTCAATACATTGTTGCAGCCCCTTTCCAAAGGGATTTCTTCATTAAACTCTTTGTATTTTCATGTAAATTGTATGAGAAATTTCTTTGATCTGATTCATCAATTTTCAGACCCTATAGTAGCTAAAGTATTCATCCAAGTATGCTCTCATGCTTCAATAAAATTCTGCAATAAGTAAGTCATGGGGAATCAGGGTTTTTAAGCCTAGTTTGAGAAGGAGAAACTGTTTAACTGAGCTAGGATTATTTTTTTTGAGCCAAAATTTGGAGCATAGGTCCCTCATGTCCTAATATAACATATAAAACCGTCCCCTTCCTTTGATTTTATGCAGATCTATTAATTTATGCATTTTTGGGCCAAACTCACAACTTTTCCCCCATCCTTGTGAAGAGAATTAACCTTATTCCTTTCTATTGTATATGTATTTTCTGCTGAAGTGTTTTTAGATACATATCAGAGCTTTTAGTTTGCTGCTACTCCAATACAGTGTTTAAGTCACTGCAGCCGCTTCCGTTGGATGGTTTTTTACTAGTCTTGACTGTGGGAGACCTGTATAAGGCCTTAGAACTTATTTGTTTCCGATAAAATTCATTGTATGAGTCCCTAAAAGCCAAAAAAATGGGAACACAACTCTGAAATTCCTTATTTTTTTCAGATTTTAGCTTATACAGTGTCCCTCTTGAGCCCATTGCTGCATTTCATGAATTAGAGTTTTTAGCCATTCCTCATCTAATTGATTTTTTCTTCTCTTTGGTTCCTCATCTTAGATCTACTGATATAAGGACCCCAAGGGTAGAAAAATCCTAAGGAGTGTGTTAACATCCGTTTTGATGTGTTATCCCTGTACTCTATAGACAGAGTCTAGATCGAGCCAGGTAGCCTCCGGATCTCACCCTCTCTTTAGAGGTGAAATATCCAGTAAAAGCCCCTCTATTCCATCTTTGGTTTAGATTTTTTGGGGTTTTTTTCCATACTGCTATGAATCCATAGAGGAATATATTAAGATATTCCCTATTGTTCCTATTTTTCCCATTTGGAGCATTACAGTTCTATACACATCATATATGGATTGATGTTCAAAATGGAATATCAATGCTTCAATCGAATAACATATTCCATGTCACATTCAACAAAATTTTAACTTTAAATCAAAGTGTCCAAGGATTTACATTACACAATGACATTTCAGGAGTATTGTAATATGGGATTTCTTTCCCAAATTCCATAAGTTGATTCATCATGAAATTATACAGTATTTCAACCTTCAGAAGCCATCTTCCTCTAGATTATATCATCAGAGGCTCATAACCTATCAAGGGTATATTATCAGTATGTATAATTAAAGCCATAATCAAAATCAAGGCCATACATTGGAACTCATTATCCCGACTTCATCAGATAACTATCAAATATGGAAAAATATGAATTGGGGAGCTTGCATCACACAATGCTCTGAGTAAGAATAATGTATTACCAATCCAAGATACCGAGCCTTACATAAATCAATGTTATGTCAACGAATTGAGCTCATCATAGTTTGGAATCTAGACCAAAACTATTATCGAGACATTGGTATCATAGTATAAATTATTTCAACCAGTGACAGGTAGAGCTCATATCAAGTCTTGGCTTCATTTATTGCAATTCAATATGTTAAACATGATATTAAAATCCATTTTGTTTACTAGATGCTAGTGCAAAAATAAAGGTGAAGTCATGCATGTGTCGATATTCATACTGAGTCACAACAACCATTGTGCTAGCAACAAGAGGGCCAATATAAAACCATAATTCTGAATTATTACATATGAAACTAAAGGTTAATATGACCACATAGTATTTTCATCTATGAAAATAAACTATCGCTGGGTCAAATCATGTCAAATCCATATGTGTGATGATGGTAAGATCAATAATTCTAGACATGTCTCAATCACTAAGCATGATGTCAAAAGTTCAAAACAAAGTTTATCAATTAGCCTAATCATGTCAATTTTTTTAGCACAAACATAGTGACATATTCGTATGAATGCCTCTATCACCTACATACACAAGTTGGATTCAAACATACAAGATTTTCTTGCTGATAGCTCTTACTACTATCTGCAACACATCTACATAAATTACATCTTTAAGGTGACCATATGATTTCATGCTCAATTATAGAAATTAGTTTAGAATGGTAGGACATCTTATAGATCGCTTCATTCAGGTAAAAACTTGAAATATGAGACTGATAAGCATGCTCACACCTATGGGCCTTCCATTGTGCTAGAAAGGCTCACACCTCTGTTGTAGATCATCAATTTCAGATACTCATAAATCATAGAAAAACATGTAATTTCATTTTCATTCATGTCATCAACTTGTATTTACTGGAATCATGCAACAATAGATCTCTTAGATCATAAAAAGATATCTATCATGATCATCAACATAATGGAATCAATTTTTCATCAAGGGTTGGACTTGAAAGATTAGGGAAGTAGGGAGATGTAAAAACACAATATTATGAACTCAATAACAATACATCAAGTCAGAGCATTTAATTTTACCATATTCCATAACCAAAAGTAGTAAGAAATCATCATGGTCATCAACACCTTGTTTTTCATGATCAATAGGATAAAGTTAAGTTATTCAATAAACAAAAAATGTTCAATATCTCTTTCCATGAGCTTTCATCATGCTTATCAAAAGCATTATCAATACCATATCAATGAGGTAAACTTCTATAAGAGATCCAACCGGTCTTATGCATATCAAGGGTAAAGAGTAACATTGGAATCAATTTATCATGAGAATAAATGTAATACAAATAAAAAATCATCCCACTATATACAAGATCAACAATAAGTAGCCTTGAAGAATCAAGAAGATCATTATGATCAAATTATTTGGTACCAGGTGCACTATTTCATCACAGGAAACATAAATAAAATATTAATTTCACATGCATTAGAGACATTCTCAACATACCATAGGGCTTACCTAACCATCAATATTATAGTTGGAATAAAATATACCATGCATACCTAGTGGTATTACCTGTGCACCTTCACATAGGCATATTGTAATGCTCAATTTCCTCTTTACATTTTCCAAATCTAGCCATGTTTCCTTAATTTCAAAATATCCTCAAGAGGGATCCACTCATCACATCTCATCAAAGAGGTTATAAACATGTAGGTGATAAAATGTACATGTAGTAAGTATGACTAGAAACAACAATCATAATAATAAAATCCATAAGTATAAATAAGAGTAAAGCCACAATTCAAGGAATACTTATCTTCAATGAGAGATGATCCTTTCTCTCTTGAACAAACCTTCAAGAGACTTCCATAAAACATAAAACAATGTTTCCATCAAATCAATCCCAAGTGCTTCACATAGATTACATCTCATGACTCTTACCATAAACTAGGGTTTCTCTCAAACCATCACTATCACATCCTTATCCACTAACTAACTAGGGTTTTCTTCATACCCTAGAATTATTTCAGGTCTCTACCATCCTCTTATTGATTCCATAAAAGTGTATCCATGGGGGTGATCTTCATGGATTTCCTTCAACCCAGCTCTAAAACCATGTTAATTTCTCATAGGGTTACATTGCTCTTTTCTTTGAAAGCTTCATTTCTTCAATAACATGTTAAATTCACCCAAAAAAATTATATCATTATACATATCTACATTATTTAACATCAAAATGAGAAACTATTTAGGAAAAAAATACCATAAACATCTAAGAAACATAACATAAAGGAACAAAGGAATAAAATCATGTACACATAGAGACATTGGGAGTGGTCTGAAACTAGGGAAAAACCCAATATGGGGAAAACTATTGCAATTTATTCTTCTTAGATCATCATCAAATGATTCAGAAATCAAGAGTACAATGATCCATATATCCATATCTTAATGATGTAGAAAACAACTAACATATGCACAATTAAACCATAAACATACTTCTCCTAATGGAGCCTAAATCTAAGAACATAAATGCACTAAAGCTTGGTGTACATACTAATGAACATTGTTGAAAATAAGTGATAAATATAAATACATCTTGCACTAGAAATATATAGAGCATATCTATTGATCTGTAGATCCACAATGGTACGAAACCCCAGATACAATTCATCAGTGAAACTTACTCAAAAAAATTGTTCAGAAATGGATTTGAATATAGGATACTTTCAAACACTGATCACAAGAAACTATGACTAGGTGATAGATGTATGAACGAACTACGCAAGCAACTAAATGTGACCCAATATAGATCTGCTAAGAAACATTCTTATCCATGACCTCAACATGCTAAGCCTATGGCTAAATCTTCCTGGGCGGCTACATAAACACACTAAGCCCGTGGCTAAGTTCCTGAGATGCTTGATTTAGCCCAGGAACCCTAGATGCAACCTTAACATGGACATCCTGCTGCTATAGCAGCTTCACTGCTACCTTGCCACATTCAGCCCGTGGTGTTAGTCATCAATATTTTTTTCCTGTTGTTGATGACTAGTTTCCTTAGCTGATTTTTCTAGAAGCTAATCTCAAACTGTCAATTTGTCATCTAGAAAACACCCCAAAAAATTTTTTTCCTCCTACCCCTTCCTGTCAGTCTATCATTAGAACAAACTCTAGTTTTCAAGTCCTATCTTATTTCATCAAATTATCCCTGTATATAGTTGTCTTAGCTTGGTTTCCCTGCTATCATTTTCCCCGTGTTTCTCACACAATTCACTGTCCAACATTTGACAAAGTGTCTGCACTTCTATCCTTGATCATCTTGTCATATGAAAATCTGATCATGCTTGAGAAAACACTCAGAATCTGTGAAAATTTTCTTTAAGTTAGATAGTGGTATTTAGGGAGTTTTTCCTTGGCTAAGATATCCTAAGCCAAAAAGCCTGTGTCTAGTACCAGTCAGCCTTAAATATTTCCCTATTCTCCAAAGCAAGCAATGTTATATCCATAGGCTGCACACCACTAAGGGGTCACTTTGTCTCATTACAGAAGAAGTTCAACAAAGATCCAAATTAGGAAAACATAAGGTTCATCACTGTCTAAAGAAATATGCTTAGATCAAGCATAATCTCCATGAAACACCAAAAGAGCTCTCCAAGGTTCTGAAGAATCTGTTTTTACATCTCTAGAGGGGTGTAATTGAATGATGATTAATATGCAAATAAGAGCAAAGGGACAAGTTCAAGCAGGTCTCTCATGTTGAAAAGGTTTGCCATCAATGATCAGATGAAGAGCTGTAAAGTAAAGAGCAGCAAGTGTACATGTTATAAATCTAAAGGCTGCCTAAAGAACACAGATCGCTCATCAAGTCAAAATGAATAACAAAGACTGAGTGATGTTCATCAACAATGCTCCATAATCTCCTCCAAAAGCAGTTCTACATAATCATTCCGAAGGGCATCATCATGTAGGGCATAAAAAGACAACTGCTTCTTATGTTACCTAGAACCTGGGTTTTGAAATTTAGTCAAAAACAACTTCAATAAACCTCTGACAACACGTGTAAAGGGAAAAGACAATTCAATGATATCTAGTAGCAAACAATTTCCATGTACAAATCACATTTCTTCTGGTTTTGTGTTCACAATGATATTCTACAAAAGGATATATACATCTCAGACAAGGCCTCATGAAGGAAGAGGACATGATTTTCAAGTTATTTTATCAATAATGAATGTCAAATTCCACTTTCTTTCCTATTGGCATTCTGTTAGCGCTCAAATCTACCTCAGGCTGAAATGAGGTAAAACTCAAGGCTACATCAAACCACGCTCAGCCTCGTAGCTAGCCCTACGAGGATAGGAGAGGGCTCTCTCCGTCAATCTCGATAAAATGAACAATAGGGTGCGAGATGACTTATAAGGAATACTGATTTTAGGCTAGTAAAGAGATAGGTATGTTTGATTTTTTGGTTTTTGGGTTTTCGCTGGAGAAATGGGAAAACAAATTTTGGGTCCGGGGATAAGGTCAGACCTTTGCAGATTTCGAGTTGGGGCGAGGTAGGTGATTGTCTTGATGCTTTTGATTGAATATACCGACAGATTAGACCGACGAGGAGCTGAAGAGGGTAAAGAAGAACTTGGATCCTCTCCAAACAGTCGAAAACATATAGAACTAACTGAATTCAAAGGCAGAGCACTGTAAACAATGGATTCAACCTCATTTACTCATTCAATTTAGTTCAGAAGCATATGAAAGGATGGCATACATTAAACATGAAGAAACTTATAGTAAACAAAGAGAAAACACCATCAAGAACAGAACACCACAAGGATCCCAACAAGTGCCGCAAAACCTCTGATCTTTCCTTAGCCAAAATATGAAAAATATGTACAATGATATCAAAAGTTTCCCAAGAGTCCAACCTGTAGAATGTCTCAGAAATTACAATATATAGATCACTCTAACACCTTTCCCCACCTCTAGGGGTCGAATTCCCTCTTCAGGGATCAGTTTCAACCAATTCTAATAATGGAACTACAATCTAGGCAGCTAACAACTTGCCTCTAAAAGAGTGGGAACTGATCCATTTACATGATTTTTACCTTTTTGAGAGTGAATCTTCTAGAATAGATAAGAATAAGCCAAAGTTACATGCCAAACATAAATTTACATCATGAAAACCCAAAAATTTCATCCACAAGCAAAACTGGTCCAAACTAGCCGAAAATCTGAGCTGGCAGTTGAAAATTCAGCAAAAATTTAAGTGGGTCGCATTTGAGCCAAGTGGGTCGCATAACTTTCATCCTGTTTTTGAAGTACTTCCTGGCATCCAAATTGAGCTCATGATAGCTCGTTGGAAAGCCCTGGATGTTTACTATCCAACCCAAGTAGAATTTCCCAATTTGGAGCTCATTTGACCCTCCAAAACTTCTTTCTCCCAGAAGTACTTCCTGCTGGTGCAAAAGGTGGCAGCAAGGTTGTTTTCATGGTGTTTTTGAGCTCTTTGACCATCCAGAATCTGATGAAATGCTTAGGTAATGTTTGAGGATGCATAACTAACCATGAAAAATCCAAAAATGCAAAAATTTCCTTCAGCAAGTGTCCCGAAAAAAAGTGAGCATATGAGTGCGAGACCCACTTAACTGAAAAACCTGTTTTTAGACCCAAAAATTTCAAAATGACAAAATTTTCTCCGAATTTGCTAAAATTCGGAGCGAAGATCCTCCATCATGTATCTTGCCCAGTCAACGAAGCCTCGGCCAAAATCTGAAGTGGATTAGGCCTTTTCCGCCGTCTTAGTGCTTCGCGCAACCTCCTCTTCAGAATCTTCATTCTCGCTTTGCAGACATGCATGCAAGCCCAATAATGTCCTTTCATGTGACGAAGCATGTCTTTGTCTCTATCATGATCCTGTGAATGTACCTACGCTGATGAAGAAGGCGAGACCCCTTCCACGCCATGTGGAGATAGTACTCGCGCTGCTGATGAAGTCAACGAGACCCCTTCCACCCCATGTGGAGATAGTACTCGTCGTGATGCTGCAAACAAAGCTCTGTGGCCTCTCTGATATGTTACCACTACTAGCGCACTGCTATGCTCCATCTCAGTACATCAACCTCAACGGTTGAGTCACTGTCCTGCTCATATCCTTGCTCATAAACTGAATCCGTCTCTGACATGGCTTTGAACAAGATATTTGCAATATGGATGCTCATATAGGTGCAGTGAAGGCAAAGTCTTAATGTTTGTTCAAAACCCAATAAATGTCACCCATGAACCTCAGTATCAAAGGAAAACAAAATCATCATGAGGATGGCTTTGTTTTAATGGCATAAACACTATCTCTGTTTTCAGATTGCAAGTAGGTTTGACAAATGACTACCAAATGCAAATGTGTAGTCAAGTTTTAATAATGGCCAAAAATCTGTCAAAGGATTGTGTTTTATGTAATGTAGAATAGGACCATCCAAGAGAAATTACCTCCAAAACCCTAGGAGAGGGAAATGGACCTTACCAAGGCACAACTAAAGCATGAACAAGGTGTAAAATGACTCAATGGAACTTGACATGATGATGAAAACCCTCTGAATGATGGTACACTCAGCTGAATGGTGACATGAACCGACATTTGACTTTTGACAGGAGTGAAAACAAACCCTAGACCTAATGCCTAGTGACCAAATTTTGCTTGAAAACTCTTTGAAATGACAAAATTTGAACTTGACACCTTAAAATCACTTTGTAAGAGCATGTTTGATCACTGGAGGAAGGCTGCAAAGGCTGACTCTAACACATTCTTCAAACAAACATACAGAGCAAGATACATTGATTGAAGTAGATGGAGATCTTGTGTTAAAGATAACCTCCTTCAATAATAAGTAGAGGGTTAGAAACAAAGTGATAGAAACCTCCGTATAAAAGTAGAGGGTTAGAAGAGACATTGTTGTGACCTCCTTCACTAATAAGCAGAGGGTCAAACATGTTTTTGAGAAACTACAGGAGTTACTTTGCACCACCTCCTCCAGAGAGGACAGAGGATGGATCACCAGGATTGACTGATGTTGTGTTTGATAAAGTCTCTGTTGGTAAGACCATGTTGAGAAACAATGGTAAAACAAATGAAATTTTATAAGTTAAGGGCCTATTTCACATCAAAAGCAAAGTAGTGACATGATGGTGCTAAAAAGCCTTTGCTCTCATGTTTATAAAAGCCTTCTTCAAGGGATGAATCAGAGGTTATAGTTTTTGACTAAGAGAAGCCTCATCTAAAGGGCCAAGGAGGTAGACCAAGTTTGGTTTAAAAATTATTTCTGCAGACTAATATAAAGAGACATTCACACAGAGGGTTCATGTTGAAAAAATATTTTTATGGTTTATCAAAAGCACTCCCTCCAAGTGATGAATAAAGGGAGAGTGCCAAAGGTTACTTTTTAAGCTCATCTAAAAGACAGAGGGCACATTATTAAGATAGATGAACTTTCATTGATTAAAGGCCTCCTTCATCACGAGCAAAGGGCCCAACTATGTTTCTAAATGATCATAGGTGATCAAATTTGCAAGGATTTTCTTCAGGATAAAATAGAAGGTCTATCCACAGTCAAGAGAAAGTGATAATACAAAGTGCCTAATAGCCCTTTTTCAATAAGCTGATCTATATGGACTGTTAATCATTTGGAGAGCTAACCCTTTGCTTTTGTGAAGGAGGCCACTGTTACTGTTAGGCACTTTGTATTAACACTTTCACTCGACTATGTATAGACCTTCTATTTTATCTTGAAGAAAATCCTTGCAAATGTGATCACCTATGCTCATTTAGAAACATGGTTGGGCCCTTAGCTTATGATGAAGGAGGCCTTCAATCAATGAAAGTTCATCTATCTTAATAATGTGCCCTCTCTATTTTAGACAAGCTTAAAAAGTAACCTTTGGTTCTCTCCCTTTATTCATCACTTGGAGGGAGTGCTTTTGATAAACCATAAAAATATTTTTTCAACATGAACCCTCTATGTGAATGTCTCTTTATATTAGTCTGCAGAAATCATTTTTAAACCAAACTTGGTCTACCTCCTTGGCCCTTTAGATGAGGCTTCTCTTATTCAAAAACTATAACCTCTGATTCATCCCTTGAATAAGGATTTTATAAACATAAGAGCAGAGGCTTTTTAGCACCATCATGTCACTACTTTGCTTTTGATGTGAAATAGGCCCTTAACTTATAAACTTTGATTTGTTTTACCATTGTTTCTCAACATGGTCTTACCAACAAATACTTTATCAAACACAACATCAGTCGATCCTGGTGATGCATCCTCTATCCTCTCTGGAGGAGGTGGCACAAAGTAACTCCTGTAGTTTCTCAAAAACATGTTTGACCCTCTGCTTATTAGTGAAGGAGGTCACAACAATGTCTCTTCTAACCCTCTGCTTTTATATGAAGGAGGTTTCTATCACTATGTTTCTAACCCTCTACTTATTATTGAAGGAGGTTATCTTTAACACAGGATCTCCATCTACTTCAATCACTGTATATTGCTCTGTATGTTTGTTTGAAGAATGCCAATAGGAAACAAAGTGGAATTTGACATTCATTATTGATAAAATCACTTGAAAATCATGTCCTCTTTCTTTATGAGGCCTTGTCTGAGATGTATATATCCTTTTGTATAATATCACTGTGAACACAAAACCAGAAGAAATGTGATTTTTACATGGAGATTGTTTGCTGCTAGATATCATTGAACTATCTTTTCCCTTGACTGTGTTGTCAGAGGTTTATTGAAATTGTTTTTGACTAAATTTCAAAACCCAGGTTCCAAGTAACATAAGAAGCAGTTGTCTTCTTATGCCCTACATGATTATGCCCTTCAGAATGATTATGCAGAACTGCTTTTGGAGGAGAGTATGGAGCATTGTTGATAAACATCACTCTGTCTTTGTTATTCATTTTGGCTTGATGAGTGATCTGTGTTCTTCAAGAAGCCTTTAGATTTATAACATGTACACCTGATGCTTTTACTTTACATCTCTTCATCTGATCATTGATGGCAAACCTTTTCAACATGAGAGACCTGCTTCAACTTGTCCCTTTCCTCTTATTTGCATATTGATCATCATTCAATTACACCCCTACAGAGATGTAAAAATAGATGCTTTGGAACCTTGGAGATCTCTTTTGGTGTTTCATGGAGATTATGCATGATCTAAGCATATTTCTTTAGACAGTGATGAACCTTCTCTTTTCCTGATTTGGATATTTGTTGAACTTCTTCTGAAATGAGACAAAGTGACCCCTTATTGGTGTGCGGCCTATGGATAGAACAATGCTTGCTTGCAGAATAGGGAAATATTTAAGGCTGACTGGTACTAGAAATAGGATTTTTGGCTTAGGATATCTTAGCAAAGGAAAAACTCCCTAAACACCACTATCTAACTTAAATACAATTTTCATAGATTCTGAGTGTTTTCTCAGGCATGATTGGATTTTCATATGACAAGATAATGAGGGATATAAGAGCAGACACTTTGTCAAATGTTGGACAGTGAATTGTATGAGAAACAAGGGGAAAATGATAGTAGGGAAACCAAGCTAAGATAGCTATAGAAAGGGATACTTTTCTGAAACAAGATAGGACTTGAAAACTGGAGTTTGTTCTCATCATAGACTGACAAGAAGGGGTAGGAGGACAAAAATTGTTTTGGGGTGTTTTCTAGATGACAAATTGACAGTTTGAGATTAGCTTCTAGAAAACTTAGCTAAGGAAACTAGTCATCAACAACAGGTGAAGAATACTGATGACTAACACCACGGGCTGAATGTGGCAAGATAGCGGCTAAGATGTTGTAGCTGCACGATGTCCATTTTAAGGTTGCAGCGAGGGTTCCTGGGCTAAATCAAGCATCTCAGGAACTCAGCCATGAGCTTAGTCTGTTTATGTATCCACCCAAGAAGATTCAACTATAGGTTGAGCATGTTGATGTCATGGATAAGAGTGTTTCTTGGCAGATCTAAATTGGGTCACATTTAGTTTCTTGCGCAGTTCATTCATACATCTATTGCCTAGTCATAGTTTCTTGTGATTAGTGTTTGGAAGTATCCTATATTCAAATCCAGTTCTGAACAATTTTTTTGAGTAAGTTTCACTGATGACTTGTATTTGGGGTTTTGTACCATTGTGGATCTACAGATTAGTAGATATGCTCTATATATTTTTGGTGCAATATGTATTTATATTTATCAATTATTTTCAACAATGTTCATTAGTATGTACACCAAGCGTTAGTGAATTTATGTTCTCAGATTCAGGCCCCATTAGGAGAAGTATGTTTATGGTTTTATTGTGCATATGTTAATTGTTTTCTACATCATTAAGATATGGATATATGGATCATTGTACTCTCAATTTCTGAATCATTTGATGATGATATAAGAAGAATAAATTGCAATGGTTTTCCCCATATTGGGCTTTTCCCTAGTTTCAGACCAATCCCAGTGTCTCTATGTGTACATGATTGTATTCCTTTGTTCCTTTACGTTATGTTTCTTATATTTTTATGGTATTTTTTTCCTAAATAGTTTCTCATGTTGATGTTAAATAATGTAGATATGTATAATGATATTTTTGGGTAAATTTAACATGTTATTGAAGAAATGAAGCTTTCAAAGAAAAGAGCAATGTAGCCCTATGATAAATTAACATGGTTTTAGAGCTAGGTTGAAGGAAATCCATGAAGATCACCCCCATGGATACACTTTTATGGAAGCAAGAAGAGGATGGTAGAGACCTAAAATAATTCTAGGGTATGAAGAAGACCCTAGTTAGTTAGTGGATAAGGATGTGATAGTGAAGGGTAGAGAGAAACCCTGGTTTATGGTAAGAGTCTTGAGATGTAATCTATGTGAAGCACTTGGGATTGATTTGATGGAAACATTGTTTTATGTTTTACGGAAGTCTCTTGAAGGTTCGTTCAAGAGAGAGAGGATCATCTCTCATTGAAGATAAGTATTCCTTGAATTGTGACCTTACTCTTATTTATACTTATGGATTTTATTATTATGATTGTTGTTTCTAGTCATACTCACTACATGTATATTTGATCACCTACATGTTTATAACCTCTTTAATTAGATGTGATGAGTGGATCCCAGTTGAGGATCTTTTGAAATTAAGTAAACATGGCTAGATTTGGAAAATGTAAAGAGCAAATTGATCTCTACAATATGCCTATGTGAAAGTGCATAGGTAATACCACTAGGTATGCATGGTATATTTTATTCCAACTATAATATTGATGGTTAGGTAAGCCCTATGGTATGTTGAGAATGTCTCTAATGCATGTGATAGTAATATTTTATTTATGTTTCCTATGATGAAAAAGTGCACCTGATATCAAATAATTTGATCATAATGATATTCTTGATTCTGCAAGGCTACTTATTATTGATCTTGTATATAGTGGGATGAATTTTTATTTGTCTAACATTTATTCTCATGAGAAATTGATTCCAACGATACTCTTTACCCTTGATATGCATAAGACCCGTTGGATCTCTTATATAAGTTTACCTCATTGATATGATATTGATAATGCTTGTGATAAGCATGATGAAAGCTCATGGAAAGAGATATTGAACATTTTTTGTTTATTGAATAACTTAACCTTATCCTATTGATCATGAAAAACAAGGTGTTGATGACCATGATGATTTCCTACTACTTTTGGTTATGGAATATTGTAAAATTAGATGCTCTAACTTGATGTATTGTTATTGAGTTCATAATATTGTGTTTTTACATCTCCCTACTTCCCTGATCTTTCAAGTCCAACCCTTGATGAAAAATTGATGCCATTATGTTGATGATCATGATAGATATTTTTTTACATTGTAAGAGATCTGTTGTTGCATGATTCTAGTAAATACAAGTTGATGATGTGAATGAAAATGAAATTACATGTTTTTCTATGATTTATGAGTATCTGAAATTGATGATCTACAATAGAGGTGTGAGCCTGTCTAGGAAATTGGAAGGCCCATAGGTGTGAACATGCCTATCAGTCTCATATTTCAAGCTTTTACCTGAATGAAGCGATCTATAAAATGTCCTGCCATTCTAAAATAATTTCTATAATTGAGCATGAAATCATATGGTCACCATAAAGATGTCATTTATGTAGATGTGTTGCAGATAGCAGTAAGAGCTGTCAACAAGAAAATTTAGTATGTTTGAATCCAACTTGTGTTTGTAGGTGACAGAGACATTCATACGAATATGTCACTATGTTTGTGCTAAAAAAATTCCACATGATTAGGCTAATTGATAAACTATGTTTGGAACTTTTGACATCATGCTTAGTGATTGAGACATGTCTAGAATTATTGATCTTACCATGATCGCACATTTGGATTTGACATGATTTGACATGGCGATAGTTGATTTTCGTAGATGAAAATACTATGTGGTTATATTGACCTTTAGTTTCTTATGTAATAATTCAGAATTATGGTTTTATATTGGCCCTCTTGTTGCTAGCACAATGGTTGTTGTGACTCAGTATGAATATCGAACATGCATGACTTCAACTTTATGTTTGCACTAGCATCTAGTAATCAAAATGGATTTTAATGGCATGTTTGACCTATTGAATTGCAATAAATGAAGCCAAGACTTGATATGAGCTCTGCCTGTCACTGGTTGAAATAATTGATACTATGATACCAATGTCTTTGATAATAGTTTTGGTCTAGATTCCAAACTATGATGAGATCAATTCGTTGACATGACATTGATTTATTTAAGGCTCAGTATCTTGGATTGGTAATACATTATTCTTACTAAGAGCATTGTGTGATGCAAGCTCCCCGATTCATAGTTTTCCATATTTGATAGTTATCTCATGAAGTCGGGATAATGAGTTCCAATGTATGGCCTTGATTTTGATTATGGCTTTAATTATACATACTGATAATATACCCTTGATAGGTGATGAGCCTCTGATGATATAATCTAGAGGGAGATGGCCTCTGAAGGTTGAAATAATATATAATGGCATGATGAATCAACTTATGGAATTTGGGAAAGAAATCCCATATTACAATACTCCTAAAATGTCATTGTGTAATGTAAATCCTTAGACACTTTGATTTAAAGTTCAAATTTTGTTGAACGTGACATGGAATATGTTATTTGATTCAAGCATTGATATTCCATTTTTAAAATCAATCCATATATGATGTGTATAGAACATGATCAAATTTAAAATTGAGTTGCTTCATTTAGAATTACCACCAAACATCTCGTGAATTATATGCATGAAAACTTCTACTTTTAAATTTTGAGATAATTATTCCATGATATGTAGCAACGTGAATGAAATGATGATGTTTGGGATTAATATTGATGAGCACATTTTTATGTTTCCTTAATATGAATAAATTCCATGATATCTTGGATGATAAGTCCATATCACGACTGAGGTCGAGTAAAATGCTTCTAGCATGGGTAGCTTTGAGGCAGGATGTACAATCCCCTTAGATATTTATCTGAGAGAGATCTGGATAAGACATGGATACACTGTGATGATAGAGATCCCATACACATATATTTGGGTCCGTGATTTCTCCATTCATGAATACAATGCATCTATTTGAGACAAGCTTATACTTGTGATTGACACCTCCTTCAGAGGGAGGATGATTATGGTATCTATGTGTGATTGAAACCTCCATGAGAGGGAGGATGATTATGGTATCTTACTAACATATGTATCTTTTTGTGATTTTCATGATTATCTATGTTCTAACATAACATTTGATTTGATGTCTTGTATGAATAGGAATCAAATTATATTGAGACAATAATATACCATATATGATCATGTTGAGAGCAACGCTGATCAAGAACATCGAGCCAAATCTTCCTCCCTGTCTGAGCTCCCAAGATGAGGAATTGAGATAGAGGGCTCATGGGGTTAAGAGAAATCTGGAAAATAGGGAATATTACCTATTTGTTAACCATGGGGTTAGAGATGTTTCTCCCCTTATTGGTGTTTGTAGAGTATACCCAACTTTTCATCATACCCACAAGCAGGGCTTGTTGGGAATACTACACCTTGATTTTCCAACGAGTTGAGAGTAAAATTGGGGTGTAAGACCCAAGCCGATTATGATGCAATTTTTATACCAAATGACTATTAGGGTCATTGATGGGAATATTAGCAGGAAATAGGATGGGTTGAGATAACCCCCTGTGGCTCTCAGTTGAGATCGAGCTCTCGATGTGATACCTGGGTCGAGATGGGTTTCCTAGCATGGATGGATATCCTATTGCTAGATATGTGGTTGTAGAGGTATAACTCCCCCATGAGTTTCTGGGTGAAGATGTGCCCCTTAATGCGGTTGTAGGTTGAGATGTTCTCCTTGATGATATGCTCTTCGATGGTGATTGATGATGATATTCCAGGTATTAGACCATAGGTAGATATTCTGAGTGATAGACTGATGGATGAAGGGAGATAGCATAAGATCCCATTTGGTGACAAATTCTTCTTCTTCTATAGCCGAGCAGAAAAAATCAAGAGATAAGATGGAATAAGCATGAATATTTCATTTATGATTTTTTAATGATAAAGGATTACAACATGACAACTACATGATGAATATGATAATTGACGATACGTGATGAGGCATGAAGATTCCAGAATGGCATATTGATCGATGAACATGTATTGGCAAGTGGAATTCTCCTTGGTTGAGAGGGAGTGTTAAAATTATACAATTGTGGTAAAATCCCACTATGGTAACCTATTATCATCGATATTATAATTTCATTATATTCATCTTTTAGAGAGGATCAAAATTGACCTATAGATCATCCAAATCGATTAAGTGGAAGTTAAATGATGAATTATTTTATTTATTAAAGTGAAATGGAATGGGTCACCCTAACCGCATGTGGAATTAGTTAATTCTGTCTTAACCCCAAGTGGAACCACAAAAATTCTATAAATAGAGGCATCCTCAAGCTCATTCACACACATTCTCTCATCATATTTTCTACTTGCACTTTTTTCATTGGATCGTCTTTTCTATTTTTTCTCACATAATTTCGACGGGAGTAGCTAACATAGGGTTTGGTATCACATGCGAGAGGCTTGCTCTGATCTAGGTCTTCTGAGCCATGGACATGGGCAAAAAACTAAGAATTTAGGCCAAAGCCACTGGTTGAGTGTGGCAAGGTAGCGACTAAGCTTCTATAGCCGCGGGCTGGCCGTATTAAGGTCTCGGCTAGGGTTCTTGGGCTAGATTGGGCTGATCAGAACTTCCGTCAAGGGTTCAATGTGTTTAGGTAATGGCCTGAGAAGCTTCAACTACAGGCTTAGCGTGTTGAGGTTGTAGGTGAGAGTCTTTTGGGCAGATATGAGTTGGGTCACATTCATTTTCTTACTTAATGCCTTTATACATCTGTCGCTGAGTCATAATTTCTTGTGATCAGTCTTTGATAGCATCATGGATTTAGACGTAGGACTTTATAGTTGTTTTTATTAAGTTTCAGTGATCAGTTGTATCTGAGGTTTCGTACCATTTTGGATATGCAGATCCATAGATATGCTCCATATATTTCCACTACAATATGTATCTACAGTTCTCACTTAGTTTTAGCAGTGTTAATCAGTATGCTACACCTGGTACCAGTGCATTTCTATTCTCATATTTAGGCTCCTTCAGAAGAAGTATGTTTATGGTTTTATTGTTCATATGCTATTTGTTTCTACATCATGAAGATATCGATCTATGGATCATTGTGCTCTTGTTTTTTGAATAATTTTATGATGATCTAAGAACAAGAATTTGCAAGGGTTTTCCCCATACTCGGTTTTTCCATGTTCTCAAACCAATCTTGGTGTCTATATGTCTACATTCTTTTCTTCGTTTGTTCCTTTACATTTCACTTCTTAGTTTATGATGGCATTGTTATTTATATATATTTTCTCATGTTCATGCGTGATTGGTATGCAACAGTTTGCCTTTACCTTTGGTGGTAGGTTCCTTTTTATGGGAACGCGGTGTCAAAATGTCTACTTCGGAGCCGAAGAGTGGTTTTAACTTGTCCAACTCCAGAAATATATGAGTAGGGTGGCCTATAACATCGCATATGGCATAGACCGATGGTTCCCTTTTAATGGTGGGGGTCACCATCTTCTTTCCTCTATTTGCAATTTTCTTGGCCGTGATTACTGGTTTCACAATGGGAACTTCTTTCACGGGGGCGGTCTTGACCGTTTCTTGGGTAGATTGGGGCTCCTTGGGACTGTGATGCTTTAAACCTATGGGAGTAACGTTGGTGGCTCCTATTATGGAAGGGGGAATGAGGTACCAAACTAGGAATGCCAATGATATGTTGGGTAACACGAGTGTTACCAAAACCTGCTAGGAGATGAAGCCAACTGGGGGTAGAGAAAAGGGGTTTGGGAGGTGGTGTAGGCTAGAGAGGTTCTCGTCGCCAATGCCTCGGTGTCATTAATTCTTGAGTATGTATCCTGACTAACCTCAGTGCTTGATGTGGACATCATGTACACTTGGGCCCCTGTGGCATCGGGAAATTCCTTAGGGATGATAGGAGGGTCTCCTAAGAATGACCCTAGAATGGATGATGGTTTGAATTATCTAGGGCCATATTCTTGGTACCGTAAAAGACCTTCCGAGGCTGTATCTACATAGGGTAGAATTATATCCATGTTGGTTAGGGGACACTTCTCGCTATGTGTCAGTTGGTCTACAGTAATTATGTGATCCTCGTAAGGGACATCATAATGTGGAAAAAGGAGGATGCTATGGCCGACATGGTGTACATGTAACTCCGCCCGAGGAGTATATTGTAATCCAATTGAGCATCCAAGACTTCAATGTATATGTGCATCATCTTTCTAGCTAAGCAGACCAAGAAATTTTGGTAGAGGCTAATGGGGGTCGAGGGACAACCATCGTATGCTCGAAGCATTATGACCGAGGGTTTTAGTTCAGGAGAACCCAACTTCTTCCAATTTTTTTTTGACATGATGCATGTTGATGCACCCTCGTCAATGACACATCAGTGAATAGTGATATTCTGGACTGATACTGGTATCTGGAAGGTGACCATCGAAGGAATCCTAGGGGTGGATTTGTCAAAGTTAAATGCCATCATGCACGTATTGGTAGGATCGATAGCGCCTAACACAGAAAGCATGGCTTTTCGTTGCTTTAGGCACGACTGCAATACTTCCAGTGTGGACATAGAAGCAGGTGATTGAGCTAAATCATCCACGATGTTATAATTATGGGTATCTTTGGAGTAGTTACCCGCTCTTATATTAGGTCCCTTTTCCATCTTTGGAAATGGTTCTATAGGCATCTTCGAAAAGGTCAAATGTGTATTGAGTGCACTAGTACTAACCCATAAAGTAGTGGTGTCTGGTGGGGTATCGTAACTGCGGATCCATGTTTGGAAAAACATTTCTTCCCAAGTCATGTAAATTTCATGGCTGTTTTTCCCAGAATTGTCTAGGTTTTGTTACTGAGTGCTAACCTTCCCTTGGGCGGGGAAGGTTTCTTGCATAATAGCAGGTTGTTGGGAAGATCCTCCTTATCTTGAGTTACTCTGCAGCCTTTTTATCTTAGGGAGATTGGGACAATGGTGAGTATAGTGCCTGTACTCACCACATATTGAAAAGGAATGGTTTGTTCGCAGAGGTGGCCTTTTTCCTTACTGTTGGGCATTTCTTGGCTCCTGGTTCTAATTCCTGTTGGAGTTGCCTCCAGCTTGGGATCGCAGTGGGCACTGTTGGTTGCTTCATGCCTGTCCAGGGTTCCCTTTTGGTTTGTTTTTTGACTTTGTCTTAGACACTTTAGGAGGGCAGTTCTCTTGGTTATGCTGGTGTGGTTGATTTTGGGACAGCTGCACAAAGTTCACCTATGCATTGGTTTGTGTAGGTTGGTCGTCTGCTTGGGACTAAGCATAGCTCTATCCCTTGTTTTCACCTAGCCGTTGGAGGGGAGCTCTTCCGTTAGTGTTTCTTTCTGCGTAATGGATCCCTTCAACCAGAGGATAGGCTCCTCCTTGGTGATACGCTTGCACCCTATTAGTCACATATTGCTGAGGCATATGATGACTTTGAAATCCAATTTGAGGCATGTTATGAGTAGAATTATATGCGTAACTAAGATTTTTACTAATGTTGACTAGGTAACCTTGGGTCACAGACCCTATTAATCCGTCTGCAGATTTTGATGCGCCTAGAAATTCTTGATAAGTTTGCAAGCGCGAGGCGTTAGGAAGGATGTTGTAAGTGTATCCTGATTACATATAAAGCAGTTCAAGCTTATGGGCTTTACTTATTGCATCCTCTTCGGAGGTGCCGTATTGCTGCGCCACATCCTTTGAAATCTCTGCCGTCAGAGTTTTCAAAAATAAAACTAAGAGGACCTGGTCGTCGAGTTTAGCTTTACATAAACTGCGACGCTGCCTCCATTCATGAAGATGGTCAAAGATATCAATGGAGTGGCTTTTTCTAAAATGAGTCAGTAACTCCATTCCCGAATCATGGTGAATGGGTAACTAAGAATATGTGAGGAACGCAGTAGCGAGGGTGCTAAAGGTTCCAAGTGAAGCAGGAGGTGGCTCCATGTACCACTTTGCGGCTACTCCCATATGAGTGCGTTGAAATAGCCTCAATTGAATAGTGTTGTCAATGATACTATTCGATGAGCACCACAAGTGAAAGGTCATTACATGATTACCTGGGTCTTTCGCTTGCTTTCCTTCAAACCTTGATATATCTGAAGGGAGCTTCATGGGCATGGGAGGCCATGAAGGATCATGTGCAATGGGGTCGTTTGTGAGCTTGGTTAAATTGGGTAGATTCAACATAGCTAAGAAAGGTGACTGGGAGGTTGATGCCTTTGCAATGTGCAAAGACACGAAGTTATGGTTACAATGAGGGTTAGTCTATGACATACCTTGATGTGTGTTCAGTTGGATTCCTAAATGGGACACACTCCTCTGCCCCCTAGGGGTTGAGCGAGGAGTGGTGCGCGGTGTGGTATTGGGGGAATGACTAGGGTTCCCAACTAAGGTTGCTCCAATGAAGGATGAACCAATGACGACGGCGGCATTCCGTCTTTGACGCCTGAATGGTGAAAGACCTGGAACCCCTCCCTGTAATGGGGGGAGGTCCAAAAGACGCCTGGATCGACGAGGTTTCATTGGGACCATTTGGGTGTCGACCAGGTTCTATTTTGGAAAATTCTTGAGAGGATAGAGTTTATGATCAAAGAAAATTTATGGCCACATACATAAAACAAAGAGAAAAATAGATTTTCCCTTTAACTTAATCTATGTGGTCAATCAAGAAAAAAAAATTTTTTGTTTGTTTGCGCATGATACTCAAAATCCTAGAAGACCTATGCATCCTCACCCACTCAAAATTAACTGTGCCTTGAAAATATTTCTTGCAAGTGCTGGCACAACGTCCTGTAAGAGCTAGCAACTCCCCTAGTCAGCTGAAGAGAATACACCAAGGTAAGGGTAGAGGCTCTGGCGCTTGCCTACACCGTCACCTATAGGGTAAAGGATGCCCTAGTTTCTAGACACTAAGAATCATTGTCCCACATGAGCGTTTGAGTCTTGGGATTCTTGGTAGTCAGCTAATAATACCGAGTATCAGTCGGGCCAGGTAGGCCCAACTGATACCGCACGCACTGCACCTAAGCCTAACCCCCTCTAAATCAGGTCTCTGTCGCACTCGGGTTTTCTTTGTCGTGGGATGATAGGTGGATTTGAAGCTCCCTAAATACACAAATTCTATGTTTCAATATGAATTATGATCAAGGTGGCTTATTGGATGCCTACCCCCTTGATCCTAACTTAAACTATAAATTATTTGGTGGCCCCTATGGGGAGAATTTAATGAGTTTGGTTAATTTAGTTTTAGGTGTCTTCCTTTTCTTAGTGGGTGAGTGTTTGTGAGCATATGGTGAAAAATTTCATAGTTTCAACATATGTATATCAATGATCCTTTAAAAAATTCCCCTAGTTAAACTACGTTATCTCGTTCCTGGCTCAAATGGAAAACATTTGCGGATAAAGGGTTGCTTTCAAATTTTTCTAGTTAATCTATGTGACTAACTAAAGGGAGATGTCAAATTTTAAATATAGAGCATTCATATGCTCACCTAGGATCATCGGAGGGTGTAAAGAAATTATATATTACTTGCTCTAATCGACAATTCAATCCTAGTCCTGCAACTTCTAATGCAAAAATTTAACTAAACTAAACAATTTCTACACTAGAAGAATAAAACTAGTTATGCATGCATGGTATTGGGCCACTTACTTGGATTAGTTTTATCTACGTGTGAATACCATAATTTTCAAAACATAAATTGTTCGAAATGCAATGGTTGATTTGTCCCCTACTTAAACTATGTGAATATTTTTGCAAAAAAACAACTTAAAGGAAAACTAACTCTAAGCCTACATAATGTAGCTAAAAGTGAGTTCTCAGAAGCTGTGGGGTATCAACACAAGTGCTAGCAGATACATTAGGGGCTTCCCAGCACACTTACAAGCATAAAAAATCATAATATAGGGAGAAAAATCTCATTCTATAATTTGCGCAGAAAAGGCTCTAACAGGTGTGTTTTCCTTCATACAGGTCAGTCCTGAACACGTGCACTGCACGTCTGTGAGAAATAACTCCACACAAAAATCCTACAAGTAAACAAATTAGGAGTTTCCTTCTTCAATCTGTCACTCCAACTAAATCTAGCGACTGTAAGATGGATCAGAAGACTATCATCTCCACTCTCCACCATAGACAAAGGTCTCCTGCAAGAGATGGCACAACCACATAAACTTGTAAAACGTTAGTGGAGTCACCAATCCTGTAGTGGTTGATTTGACGCACGGGTGTATGAAATCGCAGTAGTTTAAGGGGTGTGGTATACCCTTATAAACTATTGGTAACAAGCAGAAAGTGGTGGAGCTTGAAAGCATATAATCTAGAGGAGAAAATATGTGAAAGTATGCTCAAAGTAAACTAAAAAAACTAAAACATAGATATACGGAAGCTATTGAAGAGAGTAAAAAAAAAATAATGAAAACAATGGCTCAAGGCCTCTTCTTATTATACTTTTGACACGGAGAATAAATTTTACCCACTTTCCAAAGGGCCCCTAGAAATTGGTTCTAGGTCCCGATGCAAGGATGTTCCTTTTGCAAGTTTTTCCTCTGATGCAGTCTCCCTCTCTCTCTGCTTTGATGGACTAGGATTGTTGGGTGGCCAAAAATCGAGGCCCCTCTATCTCCAGCTCTGGGTCACACACTGCTGGTATTGTTTAGGAAATTCTGGCTAGCATAACAATCTAATCACTCATTCTTCATCTCTTGGTGGCTTTATATAGGGGATTTAAAATCCTCCTTCCCTCCCTTGGTACATGGTGGATGGTGACCCAAGGGAGAGCTATGATTCCATTATGTGCTCCAAATATTCCTTTTTGTGCTCACATACTGTCTATGGAGGCACTGGTGGCTGTCCTTAGGCGACTTCAAATAAGGAGTAACTATCCTTTGCTTTGTGTGGTCCCAGAAAGGGACATTTTTCCACTTTCAGGAATGCGCACTTATCGAGCAGAAAGGTGCGCAGAAGGCACTCTTCTCGAAGGATTAAGCACGCAATTTAGTATTTAACACTATTTCAAATATGATTTTCTCAAAACCTTAGAGATTTTAAATACTTTCTTGATTCCATAATGTTTTCCTGCCCTTTAAATCCTTTGTCTTGACATTAATTAATGTCACCTTCTGCTGTATGATTTTCCAGTGTTAACAACCATGATGCTCTTGCATCAAACTTCCACGGTAGAAAATAAACACGATCTCCAGATCACGTGTCTTTAATAGTTGTTCTCCTGGATCCCATACTTTTTTCTTTAGTGATTTCCTTACTTATTTCAACTATTGTCTACGCATTTTGTTGTCTTTCCTTGCTTCTCCTGGTTTCCATATATTCGTTTGTAACACTCCGTTGTATTCTCCTTCAATGTTTGTTACAGTCTAGTCTTTCATCCAACTGATTATTTGTCTTCTATGTCTACAAATCCTTTCCTTATTTTCATTTCTCATAAGCTTCATAAAATTATCTATTTCTATATCCAAATTAATTTGCTATTGTACTCTTACCAACTGTTGAGTTCTTACTTTTGAAACTTTTGGTTACCTTCGCCTCTTAATTGCTGAATTCTTATTGCCACCCTTACATCCTTACCCTCTTCTTGATGATTGTCATTTATGACAATTTATCTGTCTTATTTCTTCAACAATTCATCCTGAGTATATATCCTCTGATTTTTCAAATTTTTTCTTTGAAGGTCTAACTTTATATATAACTCAATAATTTCAATTGGAGTAGAATTTGGAAACTTTACACATTTTTCAATACCTTCACTTGTTGTTAACCAATCATCAGATTGTCCTTCTCCCCTAGGTTTCCTTACATTTTCCATTTGTTGTCCTCCTTTACTTTCATAGCATTCATTAGCAAATGAATTAAAAATATAAGGCCTCTGTGCCTTTTCCTCCTCTGGCAATATCTTAGTATGTTTCTTCGAGCTTTCTTCAAACTCCACTGTCAGCACATCAGTATGCTGATCTGAGTTCTCTTCTGAAATCTTGAGGCTTTCACACAATTTCACCTCTTCCTCTTCCTAATTATAGAATGAAAGATAATCATTCCAATCTCCTTTAGGTTCACAAATAATTTCTCCTTGACCATAATCTCCTTTTGGATCTCTGCCATGGTCATCTATTGTCACAGTTTCCTTCTCTTCAAGATTTATGTTCACATATTCCTCACTAAAAACATTAAACATAGAATTCTATTCTCTTACCTGGAGATTTCTATCTTCATGTCTTCGCTCATATCTGAAATTCCAATCTTCATTTTTACCAGCTTCAATATTCTGCTACATATTTCCATGAGACCTATTTGTCTCCTTTCATTTATGAGATCTTGCTATCTCAGTATTAATCTAAACATATTTCAGATTATGCTCCTTCTTCATAACAAACTCTAAATTTTTTTCATCATCCTGTGATGTACCTGAAATCATACACAAATCATTAGTTTTAAAAATAAAATACCTTTCGGTCTCGTTTGATGCTTCAAGCACTAATATTTCACAATGTACTTTTTGGTTTTTAGTAGATTCTTTTTGTTGTGACTCAATTCCTTTGTATCTCCTTCTTGAACAAGCCAATATGTCGCTTCTCAAGTTCTATGAACTCGTTTATCAGTTTGACATTCCATATTTTTTGTAATAGGTTCCATCTAACCCATTTCCTCATTCTCCATCCATGTCTTTGGTGTTCATTCTCTTTCTCTTGTAGCCATCCCTATAGTACTTCCAACTATACTCTCATCACTGCAAGAATTATATCTCTCTCCTCAATACTCTTATTACATTTATGGAATTCTCTATAACCCCTTCTATGACCCTCCATGGCCATCTTCCACATGGGATCATCCATTCTCGATTGGTGATCTGAAACACAACCTTCTCTTGTAGTAATCTCCTCTTGCTACTGAATACCTTATCAAGCTTCCTCTCTGAGCTTCATCTCTCCCTAGGTATTCTCTCTCTTGGTTCACTCTCTTAAACCTTCTAGAGCTTCGCTTCTCCTCTAGCTTCTCCACTCAGTCACCTCTATCCCTTCTTCCAACCTCTAGTTGGATAAGTTCATTGCCATCATCATTAAAAAATATGCTTGTTCTTGGCTACAATCATAAAACATCTTAATATAATTTCTTTCAATCAATAATTCATCATTAATTAGCTAAAAACATGAATACCATACCTCACCGTCCAATTTTTTGAACACATGTTACTGTTGCAGTTTCTATTTTCTATTTGTTGAATTTACCTTTACTGTTTACAATTGTCACTATCCCTTCGTAAACAATTTCTTAATTTTTCCTTCAATCTAATACACTTTCTTCCTAAAGTAGTTTTTCTTATATTTCCATACTTAATCAAATTCAGATATGATTCTTCTCTTAGCTTCCACTATGCCACTCTGATTTATGAAAAATATTCTTATTCTGTTCTCTTCAAAGAACTCTTGTTGTACTGATTTCATCAAAACTTTTTCTCTGTTCACAAATCTATTATGCTAATTATGAAATAAAATAATTCCATAAGTTTTGAATTATCTTCAAATGACAAACCCACTCTGATTTCTCTTTTGTATAGTATACCTACTCTAACTTTCTCCCAAAAGATATTTTACTCACTCTGATACCAAATGATGCAACCGTAAGGTCACAATTAACCAAAGATGCAAGTTTAGTGTAATTAACCCCACACTGACGCACCTTAACCTTTGAGGTTCATCTTTTTTTAATCAATTTCCCCTCTAAGCTTTAACCCTAAGTGGCTCTCGAGTTTTAACTCAATATAATAAACCTTAAATTAATGCATTTCTGACCCTTCACCTTACCTTATCACGTGCATGGCTTCAACTTTAAACAAACCCACAGACCTGTGGTTCTGGGTCCCACAACCCGATGACAAATCATAGTACATCGCAATCGCTTGCCCGCAATTTTGCCACTTTAAAGATAATGATAAATCATAAAATATGCAAAGTGTGCTATTGTGTAGTGCTAACACGTGTTTCCTCCACTTCACATCACATTCTTTCATCCTTACCACATCGCATTGCAAACAACTTACCTTCTAACGTCTTAATTCTATCCAATAAATTTTGCGACATGTGAAATCGCGATCCACCGTTTGTCATTGATCTGCTACATGATCCAACGATCCTCACATTCTCCCTCCATCTCATCACATATTATATTATTTGACTTGTGAATTCATCCCTTCCATTCATTTGTAATATTCCCAAATTTTGTAGCTAATGGGAATATAACATTTTATTTCTAGTTTTCTTAAATCATGAATAAAAGTGTGAAGGAGGAACTCTAAAACTCCAGAGCAACAAAATAAATCAATGCCCAATGAGAACAGAGTCAAATCAGGGCTTACTTAATAAAATCCACTTGTATTTGAAACAGGTTCAAGCTATTTGACTGGGTCAATAGGACCAAATCATAAAGCAGTCCAGATACAATGAACCTCCTAGATGATCAGCGTAGTTGTATGAGGAGGTCCTCCATGTGAAAGGGGATAAATGAATGAAGCTGGTTTAGGGTTTTGCAAACCCTAATCTTATATAAGGAAGGGAAAGACTCAAGGAAAAGGTTGTTGATGATAATTCAATTTTGAGATTGCTTGAGAAATTCAAACTCTCTTGGCTATTTATCTAGAGAGAGGAATTTCTTGTTTAGGAATTCCTCCTCCTTCCTTGAGGGTCTCTTGGAGGCGATTGTGCTGCACTGGTCCACTATCTGGCATTGGCCAAGCTTCACCTCCCTTAACAATGTAAATCCTAATTAGGGTTTCACTGTTTAGAGATATACAACAAGTGGAATCATATCTATTCAGATCTGAAGAGTTCTATTGCATCTTCTCAGTGGGGAAGTCATCTAAATCATTGACAGGAGTGCAATAGCTGTTTTAGCTTCAGATTCTTATCTTGGCATGAGGCCAAAGTTTTTATCACTTCATCTGCATAGTTAGCTTAAGAAAATGCATCATTTTGCAGGAAGAGTGGCATTGTTTATTTGCTAGTATTTTGGAGGAGAGATCTCAAGTGAAAGGGCTCCTTTCCTTCACTAAGGTGATCCGTGGATTGGCCAACCAATCCATGTCCTACTTCAGATCTGATCTGCTGTGTGATTTATTCTTCAGAAATTTCTGAAGTTTATTGCAAATCCATGGTGTAGATCTTAGATCTATTCAATGTCCCTCATTATAAGCTGAGATCCCCAAGGGGAATGTGCTTAAAAGTAATTTTTTCATATATATCCCATTTAGATCTATCCTTTTCTACTCTGATATATTATATATTTGAAACTTAATGAAACAATGCTTCATATTTTTGAATATTACGCTGTCTGGTTCATCCTCTACTTCTTGTGTCATAAAGCTTGGTTTTGAGGCCTTTTCTTCAAGTATAGATCTGTATTTTCTAATGTAATATATTTGAATCATATTATCATATTTTCATACTATTATCTCTACATAAAATCACAAAAACATTCAGAAAATATGCTCCCTATGCCTCAGTAAATTTCTGCATACTCCAAGTCATGGGAAATCAACAATTTTAAGCCTAGTCGGGAATGGAGGATCTGTTTAACATAGAAAAATGCATTTTTTTTTCTGAAATTATTCATGTGAATCCCTCTTAACCTAATCTAACGTATCCCAGAGCCATGACCCTTATTTTTATGCATATTTCTAAATACAATCATTTAAGGGCATGAAAAACTTCTTTTCCTCACCTTTTTTAGAAAAAAAAATGAGAAAAGATTGATGTAGTACTTGGAATTGGTTTCTGAGTGTTTTTAAACACATTTCATGATATTTGAAGCACACATCCCTGAAAATTTCATTTTTCAGGCATGTCTTGTTGAGCAATCCCTTTTGGGAATATTATAGTGGTATCAAAGCATGATCTCTGGCACAAATTGTGAGATCAAGCTATCATAGAAGTGGAGATAAGAAAAAAATATCAAAATTATGGAGAGGATGAGATTACTCTCATCATTGTTCAGATCTAATAAGGGCCTCTCCAAAGAGGTAAATCAAAAGAGAGAAAGAAGATGCACCGAGACTCTTAGAGGGTTTCGAGAAGAATCAAGCTGCAGTAAAGTTTGCATGAGGTTTAAAGAAGAAGAAGGAATCCCCAGCACTTCCTATCAGCAAAGTAGAAGACTATAGATTCCTAGATATCCTCATAGATCCACTATGCCCACTTTCTTTAAAGAAGGTTAGACATATAGCAATGAATAAGAGAGATGCAAAGAAACTCCTAAAGGGTTTCAAGATGAAGAAGAAGAAATATACACTTCCTACCATCAGAAAGCGGGGATAGTGACTGAAGAAGAGATCTCATTTCTTCTTTTTCAAACATTAGAGAGTATTGAAGAAAATCTCAAAGAGTTTGATGAGGAGAGGAAAAATATGAGCTACAAAGAGACATCTCCCAAAGAAACAAAGAAGAACTTCAATCTTGTTACTTTGGGCACGAGATCTCCATTTTCACCATCTGCTGCTAAGGTGCTTGCATCTAGAGAAGAGGCACTTGCATCTTTTCAAGGTAGTCTTGAGCTCTTAACATACGGAGTCCCATGCATGAATCAGGAGATGCATGAGGAGGAGAAGGAAGATACTAGCGATGGTATGCTTGAAGAAAGGAGACCATCATTCTTTCCAGCAGTTGGAGGCATCATTGATCCAGGTGGAGGAACTCTTATGTTCGGTCAAGAGGTTCCCACATATCAGTTGATCCAAGGTATGCATGAAATTTCAGTACATATTGTTTCAAGATTAATGCATAGCCAAGGATTAAATCAAAATGCTGATTTGAAGCAAAGACATGTCACAACGTAGAGGACCCTTGATATAATCAAGGAGGAGATTGGAAACTATCCCTATGCATCATTTTTGAACTGCATTCAACCTCTTGAGTTGATATGTAGAGTTTCAAAAAGGGGGATAAGTACTATCCTATGTTCAATGGTTGATTGTGAGATCAGAAATGTGACTTGCTTTGAGATAGTGCATGCATCGCTTTGTAGATCTACATCACTGTCACTTAGTGACTGTGAAAAAGAGGCTTCAATGCTCTTGGAGCATTGTAGAGGCAGCTTCAACCTTGAAGCAATGGAGAAGAAGAATATAAAGTGTAGACATCTTGAGATGAGAAGCATATTCTCCCCTCTAGATGACACTCTCTCAATGAGCATGATACAGCTCAAAGAGAGACTTCTACTTACTGCAGATTCAAAGCCTCATTGGTTTTGGAAGGCCATAGATGGGAAAAATGTCTCACTAAGAGATATCAATAGAGATGCATTTCAGTATTTCATGATATGCAAGGTTCTTCATTGGTTCAAAGGATATGGTATTCTATAAAGGGAGGATGCCATGATTATGCAACACATCACTCATCTTCCATATTGGAGTGAGTGGATGAGGATGATGAGCAAGAGATCACATGATCACTTGCAGACATATATGGACTAGCAAGATTCGTTACGCTATTTTCCCTTGGGAGACTCCTATCACTCTCTAAAGGCACCTATTTCTCTGATCTATGCCTTGAATAATGGTCATGAAATGAATAAGGAGGCATGGCAACGATGGTTGCTTTGGGGTAAGCATGATCACTACCCAAATATTCTCACTCTCCCATCGCATGCTTTATGCATCATTAATAGAGTAAATGAAAAGGAAGCATGGTTGATGTGGTTGTTCAAAAGAGAATTTGAACATCACATGTTAAATCTCATGTCCATGTATTCATCCATGTTTGAAGTATGTCTCATATGTCTACCTGTATTTTTGTTTGAGGAATATTTCATGCATGTACTTTGGGTTGGGAGAAGGGATAACTCCCACATGATGTGGTATGAGGGAGATTTCTTGTACTATGCTGATGAGACATTTCACATGTCCATCATTTTGTTGTTGCTCCATGATCCACATGTTGATAAGGAAAGAAGGCTGCAACATTCCTTATTGCTATCGCTGCTCTTGGGTGAGTATGGTTACTACCCAATAGCTCATCATTTTGTGAATCATGCCTCGGATTTCAATGTTATGTTGCAGCAAGAGAAGGCATGTTCCATTTTGATTCACTTGAGAGAGTATGGCCACCACATGGCATCTCCTATGTCTATGTGTTTTGCATGGTGTAAAATTTGGCATAATTATCTCAAGATGTGCATTGATGATGATACTTTGTATTGGGTTGATGTGACATATTATATGTCCATTAGTATGGTTTGGTTTGATAATGCACATGAGGAGGAAATAAGGAAACAAGACCTCTTTTTTCTTTGGTTTCCTTTTGAGTATGGTCACCACCCCATAGCTCATAATTTTCTGATTCATGCCTTATGTATCAAAGATAAATTGCAGCAAAGAAAGGCATGTACATCATCTATTGGGAAGCTTGTCTTGTCCATCTTACATGGAGGAGATGGAGGATGGCAGCGAAGGGCCTTTCTTTGGTGGTTATTATTAGGAGAATATGGTTTTACATCTTTTTTTACCCATATTACTCCTTACCTTCTTCTTTTGCCTAACGCTGGAATGATAGAGTTTAGATCCAAGGAAGCCAACAGGGCTAACAATGAGAGCATAACAATGCTTAATCAAATCCATAAGACATGGGATAGAGGAATGTTTTGCATGATGAAGATTCACCTTTATGGAAGGAGCTACTATATTTTATGTCTCTCATGTGCTTATCATGGTGTTGGACATCATGTAATTGTCATCTTATACTTCATGGTAGGAAGAGGACCTCTAACCTTATAGTTGGAAGTCATCTCATGTATTTGCAGAAGATAAATATGAAACCAAACATACATAAACTATTGTAGCAAATGGAGGAAGCCTTCCATATGTGGATGCCATTTTGAGGGGAGTAGATGGTTTGCATCTACAATAAGAGTTGCTTGAGGGCAAGCAACATTTTTCCGGGGGAGAGTGTAATATTCCAAAATTTTGTAGCTAATGGGAATATAACATTTTATTTATAGTTTTCCTAACTCATGAAAAAAAGTGTGAAGGAGGAACTCTAAAACTCTAGAGAAACAAAATAAATCAATGCCCAATGTGAATAGAGTCAAATTGGGGCTTACTTAATAAAATCCACTTTTATGTGAAACAGGTTCAAGCTATTTGACTGGGTCAACAGGACCAAATCATAAAGTAGTCCAGATACAATGAACCTCCTAGATGATCAACGCAGTCCTATCTGGAGGTCCTCCATGTGAAAGGGGACAAATGAATGAAGATGGCTTAGGGTTTTGCAAACCCTAATACTATATAAGGAAGGGAAAGACTCAAGGAAAAGGTTGTTGATGATAATTCAATTTTGATATTGCTTGAGAAACTCAAACTCTCTTGGCTGTTTAGCTAGAGAGAGGAATTTCCTGTTTAGGAATTCCTCCTCCTTCCTTGAGGGCCTCTTGGAGGATATTGTGCTGCATTGGTCCACTATATGGCATTGGCCAAGCTTCACCTCCCTTGATAGCGTAAATCCTGATTAGGGTTTCAATGTTTAGAGAGCTGCAACAAGTGGAATAAGATCTATTTAGATATGAAGAGTTATGTTGCATCTTCTCAACGGGGAAGTCATACAAATCATTGGTAGGAGTGCAATAGCTGCTTTGAGCTTCATATTATTATCTTGGCATGAGGCCAAATTGTGCATCACTTCATCTACATAGTTAGCTTCAGAAACTGCGTCATTTTGCAAGCATAATGGTAGTGTTTATTTGCTAGCAGTTTGGAGGAGAGATCTCCATTGAAAGGGCTCCTTTCCTTCACTAAGGTGATCCATGGATTGGCTAACCAATCCATGTAATATATCAGATCTGATCTGCTATGTGATATATTCTTCAAAATTTTCTGAATTTTACTGCAGATCCATGGTGTAGATCTCAGATCTATTCAGTGTCCCTCATTATCAGCTGAGATCCCCAAGGGGAATGTGCTTAAAAGTCATATTTGCATATAGATCCCATTTAGATTTATCCTTTTGTACTCTTATCTATTATATATCTAAAACTTAGAGAAACACC
This sequence comes from Pinus albicaulis, assembly GCA_034641835.2. NCBI lineage: Eukaryota > Viridiplantae > Streptophyta > Pinopsida > Pinales > Pinaceae > Pinus > Pinus albicaulis. The sequence goes on along the minus strand of JAXQQM020091081.1, from coordinate 19,103 downwards.
GCTTCAGATTTTTTAATATTACGTTGTCTGGTTCATCCTCTACTTCTTGTGTCATAAAGCTTGGTTTTGTGGCCTTTTCTTCAAGAATTGATCTCTATTTTCTAATGTAATATCTTTGAATAATATTATAAAATTTTAATATTTTTATCTCTACATAAAATCACCAAACCCTTTAGAAAATACGCTCCCTATGATTCAGTAAATTTCTGCATACTCAAAGTCATGGGAAATCAACAATTTTAAGCCTAGTCGGGAATGGAGGATCTGTTTAACATAGAAAAATGCATTTTTTTTTTGTTTTAATTCTGCATGTGAATCCCTCTTGACCTAATATAATGTATCCCAGAGCCATGACCCTTATGTTTATGCATATTTATGAATATAGTCATTTTAAGGCATGAAAAGCTATTTTTCCTCACCTTTTTTAGAACAAAAGCTGAGTAAAGGTTGCTGCAGTATTGGAATTGGTTTCTGAGTGTTTTTAAACACATGTTATTATATCTAAAGCACACATCCCTGAAAAATGCATTTTTCATGCATATCTTGTTGAGCAATCCCTTTTGGGGATATTACATCATCTCTCACCTTCAGATCTGCAATCTAATCACGATTATCGGCTTGCCTTCACGTAGCTCTTCATCACCTATTCTGTCTACTTTGATCTCTACCATCAATTCTTAAGCCTCAATTCTACGATCCAATCCTCACCATCGATTCCTCCTTAATAATTCTTCTAAGTGTTCTGTCTTTATTCGATTTATGTTCTTTATACTGTCGCCACTCTGTAACACAGGTCCCTCCATGCTACTCCTCCTGAGCTTTTTATTGGTTGTTATTCATATAACCATTACACCTTCTCGATCCTAAATATAGAGCACCCTCTGTATTACTTCTCTGAATCAGAATTACTCGACCTGTACATAATTTAGCTGCACAAACTCACTCCCATTAACTTCATTCACAGCTAATTAAACCCCATACTAGAATCATACCAATTTTACCTAGCCATTAATTTCTTAATCACTCAAAAAGACTTATACATTCAATCTAGAATTTGTTACAAGGAATTATTACACTGCCATCAAATATTTCTATTATGGATTACTCAGCACACAACAGAAATGACACAGAGTCAATATGAAATTCAATTTCTCATTAAATAAATAAATGTACAAATACAGGAAAATCTATTTAGAATCTAGCTTTGGCCTAATACACCCTTTTACACGACCCTCTTCTCTTCTTCCCTCTTTTTTCTGGTAGGCTTAAAATTAAGCTCCCTCTCTAAGAATCTATATCTCCTTTTTTCACTATTTTTTCCTTTGAGGCTTTACAAATTTATACAAAAGGTTTTGTAACCAATTTTGGTTCAGATCCATAGGTTACTCAACAAATTCCTAAGAATCCTCTAAGTCCTCAATTAATTCCTAAATCTCTTCTTTATCCCTTGAGGATCGCAACATTCAACTAAATCCTAAGGATCCTCCATAAATCATGAACTACTTTCTAATCTAATATTTACAATATTTTAGAATATCTCAATCCACACAAATCAATCATCAATCATTCATGTTCTCCTACATTCAAGAACATTTATAAATATGCCTCTCAATATTTAGTTAAATCCTATTCTAAATGTCTCACATAAATCACTAAAAACATTGAAAATTACATTAATTAAATACTTAGGAAACCCACTCTTTTGTAAAACAAAAGAACCCCTAGATTCGACTAAATGTACAAATTTTTGGAACCATGCTTCTCCTGCATCACACCTTCTCATTCATATTAAACATATAAAAACTCACAAATATTCCTCATACATTGAATTCTAAAGAAACTATTAATGAAATCAAAATACTCTCAAGATTTCTCACTAAACTGAAAATATAAGAAAAATTTCAATTTAAATTACATTACTTTTCTCTATATAAAATATCTATAAAATTATTTTATTTAATATTGACATTGAAATATTTTACTTATTGTTTTCAATGAAATTTTCTTGTTATAAATATGTTTTTTTCTTAAGCTTTCTCACTAAAGTGAAAATATAAGAAAAATTTCAATTTAAATCACATTATTTTTCTGGATATAAAATGTCTATAAAATTATGTTCTTTAATATTGACATTGAAATATTTTATTTGTGGTTTTCAATAAAACATTTTTTGTTATAAATATTTTTTTTTTCTTCAATATCACATATAAATGGAGCATAGAATGAATTACACATAATGTAATATCAATAATAATATTTCTTGTCTTGTGAAAAAACTAGATTTCTTTCTTGTAGTAAAAAGTAATTTTTTTTTACTCATTACATTTCTTCCTCTCAATTAAAGATAAATTATTATTTTTACTTTCCGTTACTTTATATCTCTATATAAAGTTATATGAGATTCAGGTGTAAATTGAAGCATTGTAATTATAGATGATATTAATTTTTTTTATTATTACTATTTTTAATTTGTTAATTTAAATTATTAGTTTACTATTTTTAAATTTAACAACGTGACAACATCTCTCCGAGTTGTACAGTGCCTCCCGGTGAGATTAATTTAGATTTAATATAAGTTAAAAAATCCTATTTTTATAAAATTTAATTTATTACTAAAGTTATGCGATTTTCAAGAAATTCAAATTTAATATTTAGAGCAACTCTTACCAATTTACAATAGAAATTTATCTCTCTAAAGATGAGGATAAATAAATGTAAAATAAGGTGTGTGAAGTTACTTGTAGTTGGGGATTTTCTCTATTGGAAGTTCTCCCTTAAAATTTTTGTAGTAGTAAATATATAACATTTTGATGCTATTTTTGTTCTTTATTTTCTATTATACTGGTTTAAGTTTACCTCTTCTTAATAATAAATATGATTTAAATAATACGAAAATGATACTATATATTATATTTAAACTTTTGACAAATAATATATTTTATTGTTTATTAATGAAGAACTCAACAAATGTTTTTTTTTCCACATACTTATCTCTTGTTAGTCACTAAAATTCATGTTTTCACACTTGTCCTAGTTAATATTACATCATGTTCACAATGATAAAGATATGTATACTTTAGATAATTTAGTGATAAATACAAATAGGAAGCAAAAATGCATCACCAAGTTTACTTTAAATTCAAACAAATTCCTCTTAATCACCATGAAAAATGCGGCGTGTTTGATATCTTGTGATTGCATTAATGCGATGATATTTACCAAATTCACCACAAAAATAATATTTAAAAATATATCTACTTCGCAGTGTGTTTGATAACATGAGCATTCCGTGCCGGTGAGAAAATGTTATAAGTGTGCACCAGTGCATAAGTGTGACACACCACTATGGAAATTTAAATTTGTGAATAAACAATGGTGCGTCATAGGTATGCGCACACCGATTCCCTTGCAATTGTGTTTTACATTGCACCATAGCTGGTGCATGACTGTGTTTTTGGTTGATTGATGAATTTTATATTTAATTTAAATTTATGTTTCCATATTAATAAACACATTTTTCATTTAATAAGAAAATGTATTTTATAAATGAGGTTGATGTATTTTATATGTCAATCATGTAGCATAGACGTCAACAGAAGGAGAAACAATAGGTGCAGGAGAAAATGATTGAACCATTCAATATGGTTCAATCATGGGATGCTAAAGAGAGGAAGTATTCATAATAGTTGTCCTACAATAGACACTCCAAGTGTCTATCTTGGATCTCAGAGGTCCTTGTTACAAACCACCATGGCGTGATTGATTTCAGAAATGGAACTATGGAAATTTTATACTTTGTTAAACGGTTCTAGTTCAAATGGTAAAATAAGAGTGAACTTAGAAGGTAGTGTTTTAGAGAAAATATGTAATATTAGGGTTTCATGGGTCTTATCAGTAACACACCAAACACCATGAAAACTTACAGGCATATCTTTCACACCACTGCCGTATCGTACAATTTATGTCCTCCAAACCAACAACGTGATGTATATGGCTTAGGCTTGTGACTTTCAATGAAATGTTATTAATTTTTGAAGTAATCATTGAGTTATCACTATATGATGGTTTATATTGATTTTGAACTAAACAAGAAGAAAAAATATGTGAGTAAACTAATAAGTATCTAAATCGAGACTAAATCTTTAATGTTATTTCTAAATTCACACTTTTGATCTCATTTTCCTTTTTGAGAAGGGTTGTGACCTTGAATCCTTATTATCATATATGATGTACACAATTGGAAATACTTAGTTATAATTACTATAAAAATGTTTCCACTACAAAAACAATTGTGTAAAAAAGTTTGTGAATCTTACCAATTATATTATAAAATTCCAATAAGATGAATAAAAAACAATATAATTAGCAAAATAATGAAAACAAAACATCCACAAATAGTATAATATTACTCTCCAATGTCATCACCTTGATTATCTTCCTCACTTGGCATGATAACACTATTTTTCTCAAAAATATGTTTTGATCTAGGGGCATGTCTTAATACAAACCACCAATCCATATCCAACAAATTTGGGTAGAGAAACATTTGGTTTTTATGTTTTGGGAAAGAATAAGGCTCCCTACTTTCATTCCAAATATTTATATAGGTGATAGATATCATCCCACTATTGCGATATTCCTTTACAATATTCCAATCAAAGATGTCCCGCCACTTGCAACTAAAAATAACACATTGAAATGAGGAGAAGTCCACCTAAATCGTCTCTTGTATCATTCCTACGTAACCTAATCTCCCCTCCATTAGGTTTTGATCACAGTCACTAGCACAACTATATTTTTCAAACTAGACTTCCACTCCATAATTTTATTTTATTCATCCATCATCGAAATCCTATGTGCAAAAAATATGTCCATATGCTAGTATAGATGGGAATAAATGAAATTATAAAGAAGTGCGAAAGTCAGAGTGCCATGTGTCTAATAACCTGAACATAATTAAAAATATAAAATATATATAGATGTTACAATTCAAAGGTGAAGTATGAAGTTAAAAATATATAGATAGAGAATATAATTACTAAGTTGTTGCACCTAATCCCTACTTTCAGTGCATCCTCTTCAACACGTGGGTAATGACTAGATGCACCATATTTCTCACCGAATTACCCTATTTATTCCTTACACTATTTATTCCTCATGTCTAAGATATTTATTTCTCACATTTTTATCTTGATAATGAACCTTGGCAGATGGTTCAAAACGTAATTATAACTAATCACTTGATGCGATGGATCCAAAAGATACACCACAAAAAAATATTTCTCACAGAATTTTGAAATCTGAAAATAGGAACCCAAATGTTAGTGTTGTCATTGGAGTATTTTATTTTAAATGATTAGGATAAGGTACACTTCTACCATTCAACCATATAAATTATTTCCTATCACTGTCCCATGTACTCCTCTTCTCTGTGTACAATGAAACCCATGCTTGTGTCGCTTCCATATTGGAAATAATGAATTTCTTTATGGCTTCAATTTCAAAATTCATGGATTAAATAAAGCCAATATGTGTGTGTGTGTGTGTGTGTGTGCGCGCGCGTTTGTGCGTATGTATAGTACTCATGAGATCAAAATAAGCATTAATATGAAGTTCGGTGTGAATAGTTACTATGTAGTAATTTGACAAATGATAAGCTTTCACTTATGCTTTATCATGCGCCTCTTTCCATTCGTAATGAGAATCTCCCCTTCTCTTTTATATTCATCCCTTTCGTCATCCAAATTCATTGCACCTATTGTGTTGTCAATTTGCTTGATGTAATCACTGGAATAATAGAAAGTATCATATGATATGTACCCCTATGCCATAGACCCCTCAGGTGTTTCCCTTTGTCGAACACAACCTTTCAATTTATTCATGTACCTATCTAAGAAGAACATCCAATCACAAGGAATAACCCCAGCTAATTCAAGCTCATCCTCTAGGTGAATTAGAAGATGAACTTGCAAGTCCATGAAACTCATTGGGAGTTCCTTCTCAAACATATACAAAATATTACCTATCTCTAGATGCCTGTTAAATCTGCATTTTGCCCATTTTTTACACCCTTCCCAAGCCTTACTTCTCCTATTTTTGAACTCCTTCAGCCCTTAATTATGCTTAGTTCGACTATATTGTCTATTTTTGGCTAAAAGGGTATTATAGGCATAAGGTATGTCAAGTTAACATAATAAGTGTCATTTTGCCTTATACTTAACGTATTCTTTGATCTAGCTATAACTTTACTGAATTACTACTCCCACTGATATAGAACTTATGTGAAGATTTGCTTTGATTCGAAGTAACAAAATATTGAAGATAGCTCGTGCAACCACATTTCCTGTAGCCATTATGGATTTCCTGCAGGCGTTCCGGATTTCCTGCAGCAGATCCGGATTTTCCACAACATTTCCAGATTTCCTGCAGTTGTTGATTTCCTATAGCAACATCAATGGTTGACTATATTATACTTATTGCTAGATCTAGTGAAGGCATGGGTTTTGTAGGGAAATTTTTACACATGAAGACTATTTCATTGGCTGCTTCGAACCTATTTTTGGAGAAAATCAAAATTACAGATTTCCCCTCGGAACCATAATTCTTGCAACTTTCACTATGTAACAGAAACCATTTAATCCATGATTTCAGTCATGGATTAGACTCAACAAAAGATAAATTTGATAGCGCAGACCTGTATTGTGGGCCGATAGCTTAGATTGGTCATTCAACCCAAATATGGGCCTTAGAGATTGTATAAAAGGAGATGTATTTGACATTGTAAAGGGTTATTGGGTTGGGATTTCAACTCATAAGAAATATATCAGATTTTACTTGGCTATATATTTTAATATTGACCAAATCTTCTTTGATGTGATTTTCACCGAAAATTTTTAATTCAGAAATATTATGTTCTGTCTATTTTTCTGAGGAACCTCTTCAAGTTTTAAAGGGGTTGTGAGGGAGGGAGGGCCCCCTTCGCTCACAATTCCTGCAGTGCAATGTGTGTGTGTTTAATTCCTTTTATGGAGCAATAATTCTTTTACACAACTAATGCATTCTTTCTTAAGCTTCAATAGTAGATTGTTAATTGATGAAATGATTAAGTTTCTGATGTTAATGTGTTAATATCATTTGATCAAAGCTTTGATTTATGATTGTCTAAGTTGGTTTCTTGATTGTTGTAATCTAATATTTTCTCTTTTCGTGATTAGTATTAGCGATACCGAGAGCTATAGAGTGATGTTATATTCCACTCCATAGCCTTTGATGCTAAAGTATATATGCGGGAAAGAGGAATTAGTTTGTGTGTGTATGCATAATTAATTTATGAACACTTGCAGTAATCATCCTGCATATATTTTTCATAGTATCTCACAAGCTAACCTACCCTGGGTTGACAATTTATTATTGGAAAATTATAAATATATAATTTGACTCAACATTTTGGCATCGTTTCCAAGAGGTACTAAGGGATGTTATTGGAAGTGTTTTAGTTTGATTTTGTTGATTTTTTTTTTGCAGGACTAGGGGAGTCGAAGTGATAAGATGAAGGGAAAAGCCCTCGAACCCACAGAGGTCTGAAATTCGCCAAAGCCATGTCTTGGTTGTTGGTAAGTAGATTTTTTGAATTTTTTTGTATAATAGATGAATAGGGTCCAATAATTTAAAATGTTTTTCGTGGTCGTGTGAGCACCACTTCATTTACTAATACACTAGACATAGTAAGGAAGTTAGCAAGAAAGAAGGCAACAAAGAAAGAAGAATTTGAACAGAAGGTCTGTAGTCCAAAGCGGTTAATCATTCCATAGTACCATCCTCTGTTGGAAAGTCCTCTATTTCTCCCCATCTTGACTCTCCCCTTACATGAAATACATCATATCTACTTAGTGGTCATCTTGAAGAGGAATTCCTTGTGAACCCTGTCATAGAACCAGAAATCCATACCGTTGATTCTGAAGAATCTGTAGCCTTCCAAGGTCCCACTTTTTCTTGGACTGATATGGCCCATCTAGAAGGCACAGATGAGAATGAGGAGAAACTAGTCACATCAGAATTTGCTATTAAGGAGACTGTTGGAGCTACTCAGATGAAAAAAATTCCTCCCTCAGCTTTGCCTAACTTTTGTGGTGCGCCTAGTGAAGACTTTGATGCCTTCCTATTTGAATTTGATGTACTATGCAGGAGCTATGAATATTCTTCCAATTCTTAGAAGCTTAAGTTATTTCCTGCTACATTGAAGGATGCAAGTCTGAGGTGGTTTATGGGGTTGGCATAAAACTCCATTTCAGCTTGGATGAAATGAAGAAGATATTCCTGAAAAAGTACCAAGACTATTGTAAGACTAGGGATCTCAGGGAAGAAATATATGGTATGACTGAGAAGGAAGGGGAGAGCCTTGAATATTTGGTTGAAGGATTATAATATAACTTACAAAGATATAAGATGAATCAATTGGATCTAGAGACCAAGAGAACCATTTTTCTTAGGGAAATGAGATTAGAGTATCTGGAGGTCTTAAATTTAACGGGAGTAGGTGATGTATCAAAGATGAGCTATGATGATGTGTGTGAGCGTTGTAGAAGATATTCCAGAGGAAACTCCAAGGTTGGAGGGGGGTCAAGAGACACGTCTTCCAGTCTTGTTAAATCGTTTTCTGGAGCTGGAGTAACCCAAGCTGAAATGGGTAATTTATTTGAAAACCTTAAAACTGATATTATTAGCACTTTGTCTTCATAGTTGGATGTTTTGCAAGCTAAGAAGAAACAGGAAAAATAGGATGAACTAGAGAAAGCCTTGGCGGTGTTATGCTCCAAATGGAGGAAGAAACATGCTCTAAGGGAATGCCCTATTGACAGTATAGAGGTATGTCGAATTTTCGAAGCTAAGCATTCCACTGAAAAATGTCCTTCTTTGCCTAAAATAAAAGTAGAAAATATAGAAATCAAGAATCTTTCAATGCACTTTATGCAATGGCACCTCAAAAACTATGGCAGCCACCCTCTACATGTATGTCACAATTGCATTTTCAATTTCCTTATGCTCAAAATCAGATGTGGAATGTTCCAATTTTATGGCAGCCTTGTAACCCTCAACAACATTGGCAAGGGAACTATTATTACCCTACTACACAAAGTTCCTAAACTTAAAATCTTTATCCTCCTCAACCCACACCTTAACAAATTATACAACTCCAACAACAACTTCAATTTAATGCCCCACCAAATAAACCTCGTCCCATACAGCTACCTACTTAGCCAGTGTATAACCACAATAATAAAACCATCCAATCCACTCACAACATTGGATTGGTCACTTATCCTACTTTTCCTACCTATTGTATTGCACCGCAACTGCTGTAGGAAATTTCTATTCATGTGATGCAGGAATTCCCAGTGTCACTACAAGAAATATCTATTCCTCTGCTGCAGGAATTCTCTGTGGCACTACAATAATTCTTGTGCCACTGCAGGAAATTAAACATAGATTGGGAAAATTGGTTACCCAACCTAGAAGGATTGAAGAGATTGTAGAGGAAGATAGTGTAGAAATACCTAAAGATGAAACCACATCTAAACCAACAAAATCATCTAGGCCAAAAGAATCTTCCTCATCCCATAAATTCCAAACTCCTTTTCTAGAGAGGTTGGAAATGGAAACAAAAACTAAACAACCTGAGTTCAAATATTGTGTCTTAACTGAGAAATATGTGAATAAGATCCCATTGCTACAAGAAATCAAATATATACCAATATATGCCAAAAAAATGAAGGAACTATGTACTAAGAAACTACAAAGACAAAAGAAATAAACCTCCACAATTCAAGAAGTTCGAAAGCTTGCAATTTTAATGTCCAACAAATTCGTTACTAAAAAATATGTCGACCCAGGAATCCCCGTGGTTACCACCTTTATCAATGGATATCCCATAAAGAAAAATTTGATTGACTTATGTGCAACCATTAAAGTCATGAGTATGGAGACTTTATCTCATATAGGATCCTTTGAATTATTACCCACTCCTACCATGTTAGAATTAACAGATAGGTCTAAGGTTAAGCCAGAGGGGGTATTATAAGTATTGTCATATCATTACATTCTTGGGAGTACCCTGCAGAGTTTTATGTTATTTAGCCTAAAACCAACTTGGGAGGGAATCCATTGATCTTGGGGAGGTTATGGATAGCCACGGCTGATGCCCACATAGGGTGTAGATCTGGAAACATGACCATCACCGATGGGGCTAAAACAAATCACATAAATTTGTATCCCCCCACGAAGCCCCTGTCGAGATCAGAGAATACACATTCGGTTGAAGAAGAAGAACATGATTCTGAGTGTACACAACCAATCTTAATAATATCCAAAGCCATGAGTCTTAAGGAAAATTCTAAGGAAAATCTGATAAATTGTTGTATTTCTAATCCTAATTTTCTACAGCATTTAGAAGAACAATCTAGTCATAATTTAGATATCATTTCTGACCTGCAAGATTTTTATGAACATAGTAAATCTTATAAATTACATTCATCCCTCTTATCTTCATTTACTGCATATTCAATGAGTGAATGGGGGAGTAAGGTACTAGAAATTTTTCCTGAAAAATCTTTAAATATTAATTCTTTCTTAACTCCTGAATAAGAGAAACAATTAATTCAAACATTGAAAAAATTTTAAGATACATTTACATGGGAATATACCGATATGAAGGGAGTTCACTAAGAAAGATGGATTCATCATATTTATATAGAATAAAATTATAGGCCTGTGAGACAACCACAAAGGAGGATCAACACCGCTTTAAGAGAAATTGTAAAACATGAATTGCAAGAATTATTAAATGTAGGGTTCATGTATCCTATTAAGATAGCCAGTGGGTGTCCCCACAAGTTATTGTCCCAAAAATAATGGTAAATGGTGAGTGTGTGTATATTACAAGGAATTAAAGAAAGCTACATTAAAAGACCATTTTTCTTTACTGTTTATAGACCAAGTACTAGACACTCTAGCAGGGAAAAAGTACTTTTCCTTCCTAGATGGGTTCAGCGGATAAAATCAAATTAGGATAGATCCAAAGGATCAGGAGAAGACAACATTTACATGTCCCTGGGGTACCAATGAATATAAATTATTACAATTTGGTATATGCAACGCGCCTGCCACATTTCAATAGGCGGTGCTTGGTATTTTTTCTGATCTTTTGCATGATTGCGTAGAAGTTCATATGGATGATTTTACAATTATGGGTGATACATTTTGTTAGTGTCAGCCTTTGCAGCTTTCCTTCAGTGATCAAACATGCTCTTACAAAGTGATTTTAAGATGTCAAGAGGTCAAATTTTGTCATTTCAATGAGTCTTCAAGCAAAATTTGGTCACTAGGCATTAGGTCTAGGGCTTGTTTTCACTCTTTTCAAAGTTGTCCAAATTTCAGTCCATGTCACCATTTAGCTGAGTATGCCATCATTCAAAGGGTTTTCATCATCATTTCAAGTTCCATTGGGTCATTTTACAGCTTGTTCATCCTTCAGTTGTGCCTAGGTAAGGTCCATTTCCCTCTCCTAGGGTTTTGGAGGTAATTTCTCTTGGATGGTCAAATCATTAGAAAAACTTGTATCCTGATGTTCATAAACCTTCCCCTATCATTAATGTACCTTATTAAACACTTCCCATCACTGATATTCCCCAAATTCCCCATTTTTGCACAAACCCTAGTTTCTTGCCACAACTTGGCAATTTTCTAGGCTAGGCCTGTGTTTTGCCCTTTTGGACCCCTTACCCTCACTCAATCTCTGAGATTCCACTTTCCCTGCTTCCTAACATCCCTCCCTACTTCCCAAAATTTCCCCAAGAATTTAGAAGCCCCTTATCCCCTTCATTTCGATTCATTTCGACAAATCCCTTGTTCCACACATCGGGATAGGTTTCACTCAAATGATGTTTTAAAGCAATAAAAGATGAATTTCGGAAAACTGAGAGAGGTTTTTGTCAAACGCCTACCAAGGAAGAAAAACCTCTTTCACTTTTTACACCGGTATAACTTTTTTGGAGAAATGTTAAGAATACCATTGCCTCAGGAGAATTGATGCACCTGCAGGAAGTAGAGTTGGGAGATTTTCTTTTTGATAGGATAAATGAACTCCAAATTGAAAAATTACACTTGGGTTGGAAATTATACTCCAAGATCTTTCCAACGAGCTATCATGAGCTCAATTTTGACACCGGGAAGGCCTCCAAAAGCCTCCTGCAAAATGCACTATGTAGCGCGCTACGCATATAAAAGTGCGCGCTACTCATTGGGCCAGAACACAAAAAATTTTGCCATTTCTCTCCAACATCAAATTTGCTTGGTTTTTCCATGTTTGAACATCAGAAAAGTCCAAGAAATATCAAGGAAGTGGAAAAAATGAGTTTTGAAGCCAAATTGTGTGTTGGATCGACGCGCTACGCGTTGGGCTGGTGCGCTACACGTAGAGCTGAGACTCAAATTTTTCCATTTGCTTCCAGATTTTTGTATTGGTTTCGTCAATTTTGCTCTAAGTAAGTTCAAGTGACCTTGTAATTTCCATAACTCATGCTTGTTGTTGGTTGTGTGATTGATCATGAGAATTTAAAATGCCAAAAACCAATTCTATCATCTTGTTGAAGAAATGCCTCCTTAAGGTTTTGAGTTGGTATTATAAAAATAATTTGGTGTCAAAAACTCCATTCCTCAATTTGTTTATTCCTCCCCTCACTATTTATCTCACCACTACACTCATCCCTTTTCTTATCTCCTTACATCTCTAAAATCCATTTGCTCCTAAAGCTCATTCATACCATCTCATTCCCATTCCCAATAGCACTTGTAAATTTCCTCAAATCCCAAGTTTCCCAAAACAGTCAAAGTGACTGTCCTCACACTATAGATTCACTTGAAAAAGCTCCATTGAACCCAATTATCCTCACTGCCCTATTTCCCACAGTCCCTCATTTGGTTTTGGCACATATTTTGGCAATTGAGAAAAAAATCAACATACACCTTGCATAGATACCATGGAGACGCGACTACTTCTATGATCGAGACCATAGAGTTACATGTGTCTAGGAGGCCAACCAAGAGAAGAACAGCTTTAGGAACATGACATACCATTACTTGGGCGCTCACTCAGGTTTGTAAAGCAAGAAATCAGAAACTTGAAGGTCAAGTTGTAGAAAAGCATCGAGGAGGCAAATGGGCATGATCGATTCCGAATCTTGGCGAACACTTCCTTGGCCCAACATTTCATATGACAGAGGAAACTCAGTCCAAATTTCAAGGAATTTGGAGAGTTGTTTGTCATTTTGAAAATTTTGGTCTCAAAACAGATTTTTCAGCCCAACGAGTAGCGCGTCGACGCGCTCGCTTATGATTGGGACACTTGCTGGAGGAAAACTTTATATTTTTGGATTTTTCATGGAAATCTATGCATGCTCCGGTAGGACCAAATCATTTCATCAAATTCTGGATGATCAAAGGGGCCAAAACACCATGAAAATCACCGTTCTGCCACCTTTTTCAGCAGCAGGAAGTACTTGTGGGAGAATGAAGTTTTGGAGGGGCAAATGAGCTCTAAATTGGGAAATTCCACTTGGGCTGGATAGCAGACATCCAGGGCTTTCCAGCAAGCTATCATGAGCTTGATTTTGATGCCAGGAAGTTCCCCAAAAGTAGGCTGAAAGGCGCGCTACTCATATAGCTCAGTCGTGCTACTCATACAGATTTTTGGTCCATTTTTCATCTTCCAGCTCAGGATTTCGGCCAGTTGGACCAGTTTTTCTTGTGGGTGTAATTTTTGAGTTATATTGATGTAATTTTATGGTTGGCATGTAACTTGGACTTACTTTTACCTATTCTAGATGATTCACTCCTAAAAAAGTAAAAATCAAGTGAAAGAATCAGTTTCCTTCCTTTTAGACGCAAGTTGTTTGGCTGCCTATATTCTAGCTCCTTGTTTAGAATTAGTTGGAACTGCTCCTAGAAGGAGGAATTCAACCCCTAGAGGCATGGGAAAGGGTTCGGATGGTCTATATGATGTAATTTCTCAATCATTTTCAGGGGTTGGATAGGTTGGACTCTTGGGAAGACTTTGGCACACTATTGTACATATTTCTCATATTTTGGCTAAGGAAAGATCAGAGGTTTTGTAGCACCTGTTGGGATTCTTGTGGCTTTCAGTTCTTGATGGTGTTTTATCTCAATTTATTGTAATTTCTTTAATGTTTAATGTATGCCATTCCCTTCTTATGCTTCTGAAACTAAATGAATGAGTAAATGAGGTTGAATCCATTGTTTCACTGCTCTGCCTTTAAATTTGTTTAGTTTTACATGTTTTCGCTAGTTTGGAGAGGATCCATGTTCTCCCTTGCCCTCTTCAGCTCCTTGTTGTTCTGATCCATCCATACACCTGATCAAAAGCATCAAGACTACTGCCTACCTCGCCCCAACTCGAATTCTGCAAAGATCTGGCCTTATCCCCGGACCCAAAATTGTTTTTCCCATTGTTTCAACAAAAACCCAAAAAAATCAAAATCAAACTTTCCTATCTCTTTACTAGCCTAAAATCAGTATTCGTTATAAGTCATCTCAGCCCCTTTGAAGACCTTTTGCCAAGATAGACTCGGAGAGAGCCCTCTCCTGTCCTCGTAGGGCTAGCTACGAGGCTGAGCGTGGTTTGATGTAGCCTTGAGTTTACCTTATTTCAGCCTAAGGTAGATTTGAGCGATAACATAGTGGCGACCATACTGGGGAAGAATTGGTTCGCTTGTTGATGTCATTTGTTTCATTAGCTACAGACGGAGCCTGAAGACACGCCAGGTAGCCTTCGAACTGCTCTTGCTCTGCGAGTGCATAGTAGATAAACGCTGCTTCAGTCCATCTCCGGTCTAGCTTGTGAATGTGACACTCGACTTGTAGATTGTCTTGCCCCAATACGTGTATCAAGATCAGATCTGATGCTGATGGTGGACAGTAGTCAGGCACATCAGAAGGCTGAAAACATTCACCTGGCGACTTCATTCACTGCACAATCCAGAAATCGATGCTTCATGGTGACTTCACTGCAGGGAGATCAGTAGCTGTGAGATTTTCAAGATGGACCGAATCACGAGAAGATATGCTCCCATGAGCCGAGATCACATCCCAGGTTTTCCGAATAAGATGCCCAAGGTAGATTGGTCAAGGAATCTGCCTACGTTTAACGATGATGGTAAGAAAGATTATGCTTTACATATAGTTAGATTTCACATGCATATTCGCAAGTTGAAGGTGGATTTTCCTGAAGATTGCTTGATGAAGATATTCCTGGCCACTCTGGAAGGTGAAGCCCAATCTTGGTATGAAAATTTGCCGTTGGCCTGTATTTACTGTTTAAAGGATTTTCATGCTCTGTTCATTGAAAGATATCTAGTATCTTATCCATCATTACATTTAGTTCATAACTGTTGTAAACACGCTTCTACTTTTATTGAAAGCCTTGAGAAATATTATGAAGATGATAATTTCATGGATGATGAGATCATGGAAGCCCTGTATGAAAATCCATTTCAGCAGCATAAAGACGATCATGGAAATTTGCAGCAGCATCAAGATTTTAGTGTGGTGGAAGATGAAGGAATTTTGCATTTTGACAGTCAATAGGAATTACATGAAATGGATCAGCAGTATGAGGAGAATCAATACACTCCTTCACTTGAAATCAATGAAGACAATCACTATTTGAGCCAAAGAAAACAAAGGGCATTATCTCCTCTGTCTGAAGATGAGATAGATCAGCTATTGAAAGGTCATGTTCCAGCTCAAGTTAACACAGATCTGCAGTGTGCATATGGTCAAGAAGGTGATGGTGGAACTTCTTCCTCTTCTGAAAAGGATGAAATTCCTATAAGAAGCTTTATAGATAAGCAGGTTGAAGTTGAAGTTTTCCATATGGTTGAAGATGGTGAAAGAGAAAGTCTCATTTCAGATCTGTCCATGGAAGAAGACATCATGCAAGTAAGTCCAGTTCTAATTTCAGATTGTGATAATGACCAGTCAGCTATTTCAGATCTACATTCAGATTATGATGACCAAGCATATCTTTTGCTGAAACCCATCAAGGAGAACTTTGCTGTTGAGTTCATCTGGAATGCAGAAGACATAGTTATGGATCTAAATGTTTTCAGTTCATCAGAACAGAGTCTTCATAAAGAGGTAATCTAGTCAGTTAATGAAAAAGTTTCTCTTGATGAAGTTATGCTAGATGATAGAAATGATAGTGTTGAGCATCAAGAATCAGCTGAAGTTGTCTTCCTTATGATTGATGAATATAATGATAATCTGACTGTCATGTCATATGAATATGACCTACATTATATTCAGGCTACAGGAAAATAGAACATTCAAGACTACCTTTCAGATTCTTCTTCATATGTTTCATGTATTGAAATGTTTTTACAAGAGGAGATCTGCTCATCTACCTGTTCAGAATTTTTTGAAGCCCAGGAACATATTGTTACTGAAGTACATGATGAAGGAAGATCAAAATTAGAAGCAGGAGAAAAAGACACCTTGTTCTTTCAGCAAGAGGTAAATCTTCATGTTTTTCATGATCCATTGGAAAATTTGTTGCAGTCAACAGTGAAGGTGTTTATTGCAGTGTTCAGTGATGAAGAAGATTATGGTCAGCTATGTTTTTGGATGCGCAGTTATCAGTTTGTATTGTTGACCAGGAGATCTGATCGGGAGAATCAATCAAGAAGGCATCTTCTTGATTGGTTGCATTGGCATTTTGATATAGTTTGATGGTATATTGTCTTGTAAGAAACACAGGCGGTTATGTACTGCCAGCAAGCTTTAAGTTTTAAGTTCAAGTCTTAAGATTAGTTTGCCAGAGTCAAGTTTTTTCAACTCATTTCAGTTTTCATCGAGTTAGTTTGAGTCAAATTTCCAGTCAATAAATTAGTCGTGTCGATTTCTTGCAATAGTGACTCCATTGCCCAATGGATGGAGGCACTGTCTGCTCTCCCAAAGATCTGTCGTTCTTGGCACCTCCAAGGAGCTACCATCCCCATTGGAGCCAATGTTAGTGTCAGCCTTTGCATCTTTCTTTCAGTGATCAAACATGCTCTTACAAAGTGATTTTAAGATGTCAAGGGGTCAAATTTTTTCATTTCAATGAGTCTTCAAGCAAAATTTGGTCACTAGGCATTAGGTCTAGGGTTTGTTTTCACTCTTTTCAAAGTTGTCCAAATGTCAGTCCATGTCACCATTCAGCTGAGTGTACCATCATTCAAAGGGTTTTCATCATCATGTCAAGTTCCATTGGGTCATTTTACAGCTTGTTCATGCTTCAATTGTGCCTAGGTAAGGTCCATTTCCCTCTCCTAGGGTTTTGGAGGTAATTTCTCTTGGATGGTCAAATCATTAGAAAAACTTGTATCCTGATGTTCATAAACCTTCCCCTATCATTAATGTACCTTATTAAACACTTCCCATCACTGATATTCCCCAAATTCCCCATTTTTGCACAAACCCTAGTTTCTTGCCACAACTTGGCAATTTTCTAGGCTAGGCCTGTGTTTTGCCCTTTTGGACCCCTTACCCTCACTCAATCTCTGAGATTCCACTTTCCCTGCTTCCTAACATCCCTCCCTACTTCCCAAAATTTCCCCAAGAATTTAGAAGCCCCTTATCCCCTTCATTTCGATTCATTTCGACAAATCCCTTGTTTCACATCGGGATAGGTTTCACTCAAATGATGTTTCAGAGAAATAAAAGATGCATTTTGGAAAAATGAGAGAGGTTTTTGTCCCAACCATTCCAAGGAAGCAAAACCTCCTTCATTTTTTACACAGGTGTAATGGTTTTGGAGAAATGTCAAAAATACAGTTTCCTCAGGAGAATTGATGCACCTGCAGGAAATAGTGTTGGGAGATTTGATGTTTGACAGGGTAAATGAGCTCCAAATTGGGAAATTTCACTTGTGTTGGATAGCCCACATCCAGGGCTTTCCAACAAGATATCATGAGCTTGATTTTGATGCCGGGAAGTGCCCCAAAAGCAGGCTTAAAGGCGCGCTACGCATAGAGATTTTTGGACCATTTTTCATCTTCCAGCTCAGGATTTCGGCCAGTTGGACCAGTTTTGCTTGTGGGTGTAATTTTTGAGTTATCTTGATGTAATTTTATGGTTGGCATGTAACTTGGACTCACTTTTACCTATTCTAGATGATTCACTCCTAAAAAAGTAAAAATCAAGTGAAAGAATCAGTTTCCTTCCTTTTAGAGGCAAGTTGTTTGGCTGCCTATATTCTAGCTCTTTGTTTAGAATTAGTTGAAACTGCTCCTAGAAGGAGGAATTCGACCCCTAGAGGCATGGAAAGGGGTTAGAATGGTCTATATGATGTAATCTCTCAATCATTTTCAGAGGTTGGATAGGTTGGACTCTTGGGAAAACTTTGGCACACTATTGTACATATTTTTCATATTTTGGCTAAGGAAAGATCAGAGGTTTTGCAGCACCTGTTGGGATTCTTGTGGCTTTCAGTTCTTGATGGTGTTTTCTCTCAGTTTATTGTAAGTTATTTCATGTTTAATGTATTCCATTCCCTTCTTATGCTTCTGAAACTAAATGAATGAGTAAATGAGGTTGAATCCATTGATTTCAGTGCTCTGCCTTTGAATTTGTTTAGTTTTACATGTTTTCGCCTGTTTGGAGAGGATCCATGTTCTCCCTTGCCCTCTTCAGCTCCTTTACGTTCTGATCCATCCATACACCTGATCAAAAGCATCAAGACTATTGCCTACCTCGCCCCAACTCGAAATTACGCAAAAATCGACGCATCACAGGACTAAAATTGTTTCCCATTTTTTTTTTTCAACAAAAAAACCCAAAAATCAAAATCAAACTTTCCTATCTCTTTACTAGCCTAAAATCGAGTACCAATTATAAGTCATCTCAGCCCCTTTGAAGACCTTTGTCGAGATAGACCCGGAGAGATCCCTCTGTCCTCGTAGGGCTAGCTACGAGGCTAAGCGTGTGGTTTGATGTAGCCTTGGAGTTTTACCTTATTTCGGCCCTAAAGGTAGATTTGAGCACTAGCCTTT